>OX596076.1:11189901-11504901 GCA_951394005.1 Protophormia terraenovae | reverse complement strand
CTCTGCATTTGAAGGATATTTGAAGCTAAGTTTGAGGGAGATAAAAGCTAAAATTTAAGGTAATTTATAAACATTTTGAAACTAAATAAATCCCTTTAATTAAAGCTACAATTAAAGATCATTTTAAGTCATATTTTGACACATAATTGCAGCCTCATAAAGTCACTCCAATACTACATAAAGAGCTAAATGGGCTTAAGTTATATAAACACCCATAGTTGGAGCAACTTTGCAGCTAAGATGAGTGTAATTTGAAGACAATTTGGGACTAAAAAAACCCTCAATTGAAGATATAATTGAGGACATTTTGAAACCAATTTTGGCCTTTGATTTTAGGCAATTTGAAGGTATTTTAGAACTTTTTTAAAAGCCTAAGATTAAAGTCAATTTAAAGCCAATTTGAGGCTTTATAAATGAATTTTATTAGAGCTATTTTGAAGTAAATTTAGTCCTAAATTAAAAACCACAACAGGAGCTAAAATTTTTGATAAGTTTGAAGCTAAATTTGCACAAAATTTACTTATGATTGAAGCTTTTTTTAAAGCAGCTTAAAATTAAAAATTAGGCTAAATAAAACTACAATAGACTTAGGATTGTAGCCACTTTGGAACTAAAGAAATATAACCACAATTGGAGCTAAGATTGACGATAATTTGAAGGTAATTTGGAACTTTGTAAAGGTTTTTTATTTAGCTTCTTTGAGGCCATTTTTGGAAATAAAAATATCCGCAACAAATGCTAAGTTTAAAACTAATTTGAAGTCGTATTAAGACTTCGAAATGATATACAATTGGAGGTATGTTTTAAAGTCAATTTAAAAGAAATTTAAAACTATTAAGTGTTATGATATAAAGTGAAGATGAAGCCCATTTGAAGCTATATTTAAAGTATAAAAAGATCCAAATTTAAAGAAATTTAGTACTAAAAATGAGCACAGCAGGAATTAAAATTGAAGCTAATTTAAAGCCAGGTTTAAACTTCAAAAATATCCACAATTAGAGCTAGTTTGCAGCTAGTTTGAAGGGAATTTTAGACCTCTAATTTGATCCAGAATAGAAGGTAATTTGAAGCCAGTTTGAGCCCACAATAGAGTTATATTTTAAGTTAATTTGAAGTATGTTT
Source organism: Protophormia terraenovae (assembly GCA_951394005.1). NCBI lineage: Eukaryota > Metazoa > Arthropoda > Insecta > Diptera > Calliphoridae > Protophormia > Protophormia terraenovae. Next base: position 11,503,779 of record OX596076.1, on the reverse strand, counting down.
AGGATTATATAAAGACCCCTATTTGTAGCTAAGATTGAAGTAAACTTGTAGCTACCTTAGGTTTACAAAATGCACCCACAATGGATCTAAAATTTGTGCAAATTTGAAGGCAATTTTGAAATTTATTTAAAGTAAGTTTTATGCCAATTTTGGTCTAACTAAGGCCTGTCATTTGAGATGAGATTCAAATTAATTTGTAGACAGTTTGAGGACTAACAAAATAAGTCAGTTTTTGACTTATTAAAGACAAATGGTTGGAGCTATGATTGACATAAATTTGAAGTAACTTGTGGACTAAATAAAGACCTATATTTTAAGCTAAGACTTGGTCCTGAGAAAATCTTAAGATTAAACTAATTTGAGGTTAAGTTTTGAATTGATTTAAATCCATTTTTAAAAAACTTTCATTTCAATCTGACTTAAGACAAATTTGTGGTCATCATATATCTACTTTTACAGCTGATTTGAGAGAAATTGGAAGTTTAATTGAAGTTGATATGGAGCTAAATTGCATGAACATTTAGAGCTATGATTGACTCAAAATTTAAGTAAATTTAGGTTCATAAAAGGAGCTTTAATTACAGCTAATTACAAGATAATTTGGATGCATATAAAGCCTTCCAATTAAAGCTGATTTCGTGCTAGTTTGAGATACATTTAGGTCGATAAAGACCTGCGATTCAAGCTTATTTAAAGCTAATTTGTAATTACATAAAGTCTTTTGATGGAAGATAATGGAGAGTTATAATTGAAATGGATTTGAAGCTACTTTGAGGCTTATTTTAGAATAATTTGATGGTAATTTGAGACACATTTGAATGTCAATTTATAAAACAAATGGTTGCATATATACTCCTGCAATTTAAGCTGATTTGAAGCTTATTTGGGTTAAAAAAAGACCTAAGATTGAAACAGTTTTGAAGCTAATTTGAAATCACATAAAGTCTTCTGATAGAAGAAATTGGAGAGCTATAATTGAAGTGGATTTGAAGCTAATTTCAGACTTATTTAAAGCTAATTTGAGACACATTTGAACGTCGTTTTGACAAAAAAATTTGGTTACATATAAACCTTACAATTAAAGCTGATTTAAGGCTAATTTAAGTTATAAAAAGACCTCCGACTGCAGAAGTTTTAAAGCTAATTTGAAATCACGTATGAAGTAATGAAAAGCTATGATTGATGCTGATTTGAAGCTAGTTTAGGTGCATATAAACCCATAAAATTGAAGTTAATTTGGAGCTAATTTGAGTGCCCATTTATACCTTCGATTGAAGATAATTTGAAGCTAATTTGAGTGCATTAAATCTATAAAAAGTGTAGTAAGTTTGGATCCTGATAAACTCTTTCAATAGATGCTTTTGAATAGCTACGATTTGAGCCGAAAGTTAGATGCAATTGTAGCTGATTTGAAGCTAATAGAGGCTTTTGGAGTTGGTTTAAGTGAAACCGATTTAAACCCAATTTCAAGTTCATTTCAAGCTATTTTGGTTTGAAATAAGCAGCTGTATTTAAAGTTAATTTAAGTGCATATAAAATACTATATTCAAAGTTTTTGTGACTAGATATCAAGACCTTATATTTAAAGCTTTTGCAATATTATATAAAGACTCGAGTTTGAAGACTTTCTAAGCCACATGAAGACGTTTAAGAGTATCTTTACAAACTCATTCGTTTGAAGTTAATTTGGAGATTTGATTTGAAATAAATAGCAGCATTTGAAGCTGATTTAGGGCCATATAAGCATTAGTTTTGAATATTAAGACCTTCACTTAAAGCTTTAATAAGATGCTATAAAGTTCCGATATTGTAGTTTTTTTAAGGTCGTTAAATGTTCCAAGAATAGAAGATTTTGAGGCCAAAAATAACAACCTAAAAAGTTCTTTATAAAGTCTTTAGTAATTGTTCTTTAGTTTGTGGGTTTTTAAATACTTTTGGGGTTGTTAAATGAACCAAGAATACAAAAATTTTGTAGCCAGAAATAAAAGTTCTTAGTGGCTCTTTACAAAGTCTTATAATTGTTTCTTAATTTGAGAGCTAAAGGTATTAGTTTGAAGTAGATTTGTTAGGTAAAATTTTGGTTATTTTTTCTTAAAAGTTTGTGGGCTTTTGGCGATTTGTTTAGCCATTAAAAGGTCTAAGTTTAAAGCAGGTTTAACAATTAAAATTTTATTAATTTACATTATGATTTGAGGAGTTTTTTAGGCACTTAAAGGCCTAAGATTGATGCAGGTTTTAAACTTAAATTTGCTTATGTTCATTATGATTTCTATTGAGACTAAAATACCTTAAATTGAAGCGTATTGCTTTAGAGAAATTCGGTTTATTTTCTTAGCGTTTCTGTGGTAATTTTATGGAGCTTTTAAGACAGTAGAAAATATATGTTTGAAACTAATTTGTTGACAGAAATTTTGGTTTATTTTCTCAGGATTCTAGTGGCCATTTGAGGGACCATTAAGACATTAGAAAATATTAATTTGAAGCAGGTTTGACAAGTGAAATATTCTTTATTTTCTGAAGACATTTGAGGGAGTTTTTCAAGCCCTAAATGATCTAAATTTAAATCAAGTTTGACAATTAAAATTTCCATTATTTTCTTTCGATTTCTATTAACATTTGAAAGGATTTTACAACTCCAACAGATAGTAGTTTGAAGCTAATTTGTTAAGAAAAATCTTTTTTATATTTCTTTTTTTCGTTTTTTAGAGAATTTTATAGTCTAGACTTTTCGAGCACTAACAGATCTTAGTTTAAGTCTAATTTATTAAAGGAAATATTCTATATTTGAAGCAGGTTTTACAAGTGATATTTTCCTTATATTCCTTTGATTTCTATTGTATTTGAAGGGCATTTCGGACTCTAAAATATTTTAATTTGACAAGTGAAATTTTGTTTATTTTTCCCTTGATTTCTATAGCTTTTTGGACTCCAACCGACATTAACTTGAAGCCAATTTGTCAAGTGAAATCTGGATTTTCAAACACTTACTTTGAAACTAATTTTTTTTAGGGAAATATTTATTTTCCCCTGAAGTCTGCGGCCATTTAAAGGTCTTAACAGACCCTAACAGATCTTAGTTTAAAGTAGGTTTAATCTGAAAAATCTGCATTATTTTCTTCTTGGTTTCTGTTGTCATTTGAGGCACATTTTTGTTACTAAAATATCTTCGTTTGAAGCTAATTTGTCTTGAGAAATTTTGTTTAATTTCTCTGGATTTCAATTGCATTCATCAAGTGAAATTTTTCTTATTTTCTCCTCAGTTTTGTGGACTTTAAAGGGCTCTTTCAAACTTTAGTTTGAAGTCAATTTGTCAAATCTTTTTACTTTCCTCATGGTTCCCGGTGCTATTTGAAAGGCTTTTCAGACTCTTACAGATTTTATTTTAAAGCGGATTTGTTTAGAGAAATTTTGTTTATTTTTCGGTAGATTTCTATGGCCATTTGAGGAACTTTTCACATATAAAAAGATTTAATTTGAAGCAGGTTTGATAAGTGAAATTTTCTTCATTTTTCCTTGATTTCCATTGCCTTTTGAATGACTTCTCGGCCTTCATCAGATATTGGTTTGAAGCTTATTTGTACTAGTGAAATTTTGTTTATTTTCTGTTGATTTCTATGGCAATTTGACGAGTCTTTTGGGCTTTAAAATATCTAAGTTTGAAGCTAAATTGTGTAGATAAATCTTCCTGATTTTCAGCTGATTTCTAAGGCCTTTTGAAGGCATTTTGCTGACATTTAAAGGATTTTATTTTAAAGCTAATTTATTAGGAGAAATTTCAGTTATTTTCCTTTCATCTTTGTGATCGTTTGAGGGGCCCTTCAGATCTAGGTTTGAATTTAATTTTTGATGCAAAATTTTCCAGATTTTCTTCTGATTTCTGTGGCCATTTTAGAGACTTTTCAGACACTAAGCGATCTTAGTTTGAAACAGGTTTGATCCGAAGAATTATCATTATTTTGTTCAAGGTTTCTGTTATCATTTGAAATACTTTTCGCTCCCTAAATGATCTTGGTTTGAAGCTATCTTCGATCTTAGTTTGAAACAGGTTTGATCCGAAGAATTATAATTATTTTCTTCAAGGTTTCTGTTATCATTTGAAGTACTTTTCGCTCCCTAAATGATCTTGGTTTGAAGTTATCTTCTCCTGTTTTCCGTGGCCATTTCAGGGGGTTTTCAAACATAAAAGACCTTAAATCCAAGCTGATTTATCTAGGGATTTTTTTTTTATTTCCTTCATGATTTCTGTTGCCATTTGAAGAAGTTTTTGGGCAATTTTAGATCTTTGTTTGAAGTTAATTTGTGTAGAGAAATCTTTTACTTTTCCTCTTGATTTTAGGGTCTATTTAAAGGTCCTTTCGGTTACAAAAAGATCTTAGTTTGAAACACGTTTGATGTGAGAAACTTTTATTATTTCTTCGTGGTTTCTGTTTTCATTTTGAAGAACTTTTTTGCTGCTAAAGGATCTTAATTTAAAGCAAATTTGTTCAGGGATTTTTTTTTTTTTATTTTTCTCTAGTCTGGTGTTGCTCTTTGAAGGGGATTCTTTGAGACTTAAAGATGTTAGTTTGAAGCTGATTTGACCAGTGAAATCCTATACATTTTCTTTGGGTTTCTGCTGCTTTTTGTAGGGTATCTTTTGAGACTTAAAGATCTTAGTTTGAGACAGATTTTACCAGTGAAATCTAATATATTTTCTCTAGGTTTCTGTTGCTTTTTGAAGAACACTTTTCACACTATTTTTTTTTTTATTCTTTTTCAATTAATTGTTTGTTTAAATATAAGTTCTTTTAAGTCTTTTTTTTAACACTTAATTTATTTGTCAAGATCAATATATAACACTTTCACTTTTTTGTTTTCTGCTTATATCTATTATTTTTAACTTTCTTTCGCTTTTGACTTACCTTTGGCAATTCCCTTTTACGTCTAAAAATCACACCATCATTTTCTATATAATCGGGAACCTCTTTACGATTTGAAAAATTAAATACCATAGAAGTATTTTCTGCAGGAGCTGCGGGAGGTGCCTGACGTCTTTTACGCATAGCCCACAAAGGGCTATTAGTGGCACTTATAACCGAATCAACATCTGAATAACCAGCACCTGTATTAGCAGCATTAGCTGTTGAATTAGGTGTAGAGGTATGTGAAAGACTAGCCGCTGAATTGGAAGGTGGTGATGAGGTTGATAAAGAATTTTGTGATGATGATTTCTTTAAATCATTTATACGATTTTTTTCTATTTCCCTTGAAGTTAAAGACGAGGGAGAGGAATGTTTTATCGAATCCATATTAAGAGAATTTTCTAATTTTTGTGGTCCTAATGGTGGTGAGGGTGTAGGTGTTGGTTGTTGTTGTAGTAAAGGTTTAATAACACCAATTTGTTTACCCGAATTAAGAGGAGATGATGTTGAAGTATTAGAATTATTTGTTGTAGAATTATTATTGAATTTAAATTGTTGTGTATAACCAGCTTTAGCTATATTATCCAGAGCACTACGTGTTATACGTTTTGTTGTATGATTTGTTGAGTCTTCTTCGTGTTCGTCGTCTTCATCACTTAATTCATTTGTAGTTTTAGTAGGAGGAGAAGGCGTTGATGTACTTGTTGTAGAAGTAGTAGCCTTTGTTAAACTGTCATAATTATTAAATTTAACTTCGTGTAATTTTCCGTTTTTCGTTGTAGTTTGTATATTTATTTCTTCTGCTGCGTTTGCTTCAGTATTATCGTTTTGCTGTTGTTGTTGTTGTTGTTGATTTTTATTAGCAATCTTATCGTTTTCATTTAAAAGAGAGGAATTTATATTTATTTGTTGCTCATTATATTGTTGGCATGCGTCACCTTCTTCATTAACGTTAACTTCTACGTTAACGCCACCCTCTAAGTCTCTGTTTACTTCTTTTGTAACGCTTTCGCTTTGATTGTGTTTTTGCTTTAAGTCATTATCTTTTTTTATTATTTTCATTGGTGTTGTTTCATTTATTTTCATTTTACTTAACTCTTTAGAGAGTGCCGTTACCGGAGAATCAATTTCATATTTCTCTTTGTTAAGTAAATCTCTTTTATTGGTATTTTGTATTGAAAACTCTTTATTTTGTTTATAATCTCTTTCTTGTGGTGTAGTAGTAAGGAATTTTTGCCTGGGTATTATATCAGGAGTATGTTCAGATAAATTGTTTGTTTTTACGGGTGTGGAGGCCTCATTATTTACTGCTTTAGAGATTTTCCTACCTAAAGGAGTCTGCATTAAATCTTGAGCTTGTGGCGAGGAAGATTTTAAAGATTTTTGTTGTGTTATTAAAGGAGAATTTAATTTCTTTGAGGGACTTAAAGGTTTGGGATAAGTGATCGAGGGTTTTTGTTCTTTTATTATGTTTTTAAAGGTTTCCACTTTACTGGCTACCTCACCTTTGGCATTATTAAGATTTTGTGTTTTAGGACGTCTATTAGCAGAGGCCTCAAACATTTTTAGAGTCTGCTTAACCAAATCGGGGGGAGGCCTTTCGGTATCATCTATAATAGAAGTTAATCTTTTAGGAGGCAAATGTTCTATTCCTTGTTGTAGTCTTTCTCTAGCATTGTGGATCTTATCCTCTATGGTTACTGTTTGCGAAGAATTAGTATAATTATTTTTGGAATGCCAGGGAGATTTTTCACTTAATAAAGCTTCTACCGATCGGGCTCTTTTTAAAGAATCATTGCCTCTTTTTAAATGGCGTGAACGTTGGTGATAAGAGGTTTCTGTAAAGGTAACACCTACACCATGGGATCCTGTTTGTGTAGTACAAGAAAATCTTTTTTGTTGTTGCTGTTGCTGCTGTCCTTTAGACGATTTTAAAATACCCATTTTTTTATTTATTAAATTATGACCCAATTTATAATTATTTTGTAAATTTTCTTGATTTTCTTCATTTATTTCTTTAAAAATCTCCACACTTTGATCTTGATCCTCTTGTTCTTCTTCCTCTTCCACCTCCTCTTCTTCTTCGTCCTCTTCCTCATCACAATTATCTAATAAATTATTAAGACTAGTAGAACGTCTTAATTGATCTTTATTTAATCTTTGTTGTTCCATAGATTCTCTTAAAGCCAAACTTAAATAACGGCAACGTAATTTAGAAACAATACCAGGACCATAACTTAAGTCTTCAGGATTATCTAAATCATTACCACTAGATTCTCCAGCTAAACCTCCACCTCCTCCTCCATTTGCTGTTGCTGCTGCAGAAACCATATTATTTCTATTATTTAATCTATTTGTAGCTTGACAATTAGAATTTATATTATTTAAATGATTGGTTTTGGTTTGTGTAGATTTTTTTATATCTTGTACAGCCACCATTTTCTTTTTGCCCGTTAAATAACCCGCTGCCAAAGAACTTGAAGAACTCGTAGCCGAAGAAGTTTGTAATAAACTATGAGCCGAATTTGAAGTAACCAAAGATGATTTATTTATTTTAGTAGGAGATTTTAAATCTCCTGTTAAAGTATTTTGTTTATTAAATTTAATAAATTTTTTATTATTTATTTGTTGTTGTTGTTCGTTTTTAATAAATTGATTTTCTTGTAATTTTTGTGATATTTTATTATTAATTAAAACACTATTAGCACTATTATTACTAATATTACTATTAACACTATTATTACTAATAACACCAATAGTTTTATTATTTATATTATTTGTATTATTTCCCGTTATATTTGTTATTAAATTATTAGCCGCACCTAACAAACGTTCACTTTCGCATTTATTTAAAGACTGTTTAACATTTTGTTGTTTATTATTCACACATGCTAAAGCTCCAGTTATGTTATTTAAATCTTCTCTTTCCACTCTCTTAACATTAACAGTGGTAGCAGTACTACTACTACTACTAGCAGTAGTAGTGTTAATGTTATGTATAGAACCCGTTAAACGAGTTGCCATATGTAATTGTTGTTGCTGTTGTTTATTTGTAATAACAGCTAATTGTGTTTCATCATTTAATAATTCTTGCTCCTCTTCTTCTTGTTGCTGCTGTTGGTCTTCTTTTTTATTTTCCTGTTCTTCTTTTATATCATGTTGTTGTTGTTGCTGTTGTGTTACTAATAATAATTTTTCTTTATTTAACTCTTTTGATTTTATTAAATTTAAATGAGTATTAGTGATCTCTTCTTTGGTTGTATGAGTAAATAATGTTGTTGATGTTGCTGTATATTGACCTCCAAACAATTTTTCAGATTTTTCTTTGAGTGGCGATGATGATGATGATAATGATGTTGTTGATGATGATGAGGCCGGCTTTAATTTAGTTTTAGTAAAATCTTTGGTTGAGCAGTTTTGTGGTAAGAAACCATCTGCAAAAAAAGAAAGAAAACATAAGAATAAAAAATTGTAACAAGAGAAAAAAAATAAAAATTTGCAACAATAATTCAGTTTATTTTTAATTTTAACTAGAAAATATTAAAAATGAAATATACTTTCCTTAAAATCGAAAAATCGAAATTAAGTTCGAAAAAATTGATTTTTAGCTAAAAACAAACAAATTTCAATAATTTTAAGCAAAAAAATAAAATTTTAAGAAAAAATTTTGAGAAACTTTTTTCAGAAATCGAAAATTCGAAATTCAAATCAATCTAATTGATTTCAAATTAAAAATGTGAAAATTTCAATAATTTTAACAAAAGAATTAAATTTTAGTAGAAATTATTCGAAATTAAGTTCTAAAATTGATTTTACATTTGCGATTTTTTTCAAATTTCGAGAATTCGAAATTAAGTTCGAAAATTAATTTTTAACTAAAAACAAGAAAATTTCAATAATTTTAACAAAAGAATGAAATTTTAGCAGGTTTTAAAAATATTAAAGTTTTGGCGAAAAAGAAAATTCGAAATTAAGTTCGAAAATGTATTTTTAACAAAAAAAAAAAAAAAATTGATTTTAAATTTGCGATTTTTTTCAAATTTCGAGAATTCGAAATTAAGTTCGAAAATTAATTTTTAACTAAAAACAAGAAAATTTCAATAATTTTAACAAAAGAATTAAATTTTAGCAGAAGTTTTGAAAAATATTAAAGTTTTGGCGAAAAAGAAAATTCGAAATTAAGTTCTAAAACTTATTTTTAACAAAAAAAAATAAGCTAAGATTTTACGAAATTAGCGATTTTTTCCAAAATAGAAACTAAAAATAAAAAAATTTCCATAATTTAACAAAAAAATAAATTTTAAGCAATTCAAAATTCGGAATTAAGTTCGAAAAAAATTTTAAATGGAAAATTAAGTTAAAAAAAAATTAACATAATAAAATGAATACATTTCGTTTTTTTTTTTTTTTTTCAAAATCGAAAATTCGAAATTAAGTTCGAAAAATTTTTTAGCTTAAAAATAACAAAATTTTAACAGAAATCTTAAAAATAATAAATCTTTTTGAAAATTCTAAATTTGAAATTAAATTTACTAAAAATTTAAAATTCGGAAAAATTTTCCTTATTTTTCAAAATTGAAAATTCAAGAAAAAATTTTGACTAAAAAAAATAAAATATAATTTTTTACAAAAAATGTTTAAATTCCTTAATATTTTTATTTATTTATTTTTTTTTTTTTTTGAAAATTCGAAAAAATTGAGATTTTAAAATAAGATTTTATAAAAATTTTTTTTATAAAAAAAAATCTAAATTTTTTCAAATTTCAAACATTCGAAATTAAGTTCGAATACATTATTAAACTCTAAAAAATATAATTTGAGAACCAAAATGTAAGATTTTATTAATTTGCCAAAAAATATTACTAAATTTGAACGTATGTTCGAAAAACTTTAAAACCATGAAAATATAATTTTAACTCAAAGAATAAGATTTTATAAATATTTTCTTAATTTTCTTAATCATTTAAAAAAAATTCGAATTTATGTTCGAAAAAAAAAAAAATTGTAAACCTTAAAAGTATAATTTTAAAACCCAAATATTAGGAATTTTAAACATTTTCCCTAAAAAATTTGTTTTTTCAAATTTCGAAAATTCAAATTTAATTTCGACAAATTTTAAAACGCTAAAAAATCATGTTAAACTCAAAGATTAAAATTTTATAGAGAAAATGCTTAAAATAATTAAAAAAATCTTAATTTATACTATTTTCGAAAATTCGATATTAATTTCGAAAAAAAATTTGAAACCCTAATTTTGAACTATAAAAAATTCGAAAACTTTTTAAAAACGAAAAAATATTTTTTATTTATTTTAAAACAATTTTCGAAAATTCGAATTTAAGTTTAAAAACAGTATTAACTAAAACTACTAAAAACATTTTAATTTTCTTACAAATTTTAGAATTATTAAAGTTTGTTTACTTTTACACTTAAAAATATGTGTGTTTGCTTGTTTACATTGTTCTTTTTTTTAATTTCCATATGGCAATATTTTTCTCTTTTGCTCTGCAAAACAAAAGGAAGATTTTTTTAATGTAAAACACTACAAAAAAAATATATATATGTATGTGTTTGCTTTGTTTACTTTTACATACAAAAGTATGTATGTTTTGTTTACATTTTGTTTATAAACTCATTGCATTCTGTGTCTCTCTCGCTGTGCCATACAAATTTCCTACAATGTGTATTGTGTGTTTGTTTTGTTTACATCTTGTTCACATCATGTTGTTCTCTTCTGATGCTCTCTTATTTTGTTAAGCAACATGTTTAAGTTTCAGAAAAGCAAAATACTTTGTTTAGCAATACACACACGTTTGCTTTGTTTACATTTTGTTTAGGCAACATATTTGCTTTGTTTCTGATGCTGTTATTTTTTTTTTTTTTTTTTGTTTATAGTGGTCAGTATCATGTTTACAATTAAGAACGGAAAATTTATTTATGAATTGAATATTTATTTGGATTCTTTTTAATAAAAATGGGAAAATTGTAGATAAAATTTATTAAATAAATAAAATTAAGAAATAAATAAATAAAAAATATCTTGTTTTTTAATATCAAGATTAAAGTTTTAAGGCTGCATTAAGGCTCCATTACTCTACCGTAAATGTAGCGAATCAGCTGACACGTATTGCTTCTGAAAGTTATGTGTGTATGTATAGCCAAAAACGTAAATGTAACGTAGTAACTTAATCAAATTAGGTCGCTCTACGTACTTACGTGACAGCTGGAAGAAAAGTGTTGACAGATTTTTATTTCAATATACCAAATCTGCATAAAAAGTCGCTGTAAAATTGAACAATTTGTTTGCTGTTTAAATTTGTTAAAATAATTTAAATAAAGTGCGGAGTTGAATCAATAAAATTTAAAATGTTTCTCATAAAAGCACAAATTTCGTTTTGTAAACAAATCGCTAAAATACAAACTAATAAATCCAGCGATCTTCAAACTGAATTTGATTTACTGGAAATATGTGTAGTTGACATCACTGATGTTGATGTGAACAAAACAACAACAAAGTACTGGCTACATTTACGTTTTTTTTTAATAACCATCCATTTACGTTCCGTTTACATTTTTGCATTTACATTTACGGTGGAGTAATGTAGCCTTTATTTGTCAGTTTATAATGTTTACATTTCGATGAAGCAACAAATTGTTTTGATGCTCTCATATCGTTCTCTCTTTCATCTCTCTCTATTTCTGTATCTAACACTCAGCAACATGTTAAAACTTAAGTCATTCATTAAAAATTTAATTTTTATAAAAAAAATATTAAGATTTATAAATTAAATTTTACCCAGGAAAAATTTTAGAACATGTTCTAAAATCATTAGTTATAGAACTGATGTAATCAGAACCACTTCAGATTCTTTAATAACATCCTCAGAACTAGTGGTATCACAACCAATTCTGACACTAATGGAGAATAACCTTATTCTGATTCTGAATTCGTTTTAAGGAATGTTTTAGAGAACTAGTGCTTAAGAACTAATTCTGTATGACTTCTAAATCACTTCCGAGAACAAATTACTGGTTCTCTAATGACTTCCTAGAACTTTTTAAAAAACTTTTATACAAAATTTCAAAAATTAAAAAATGAGTATTTTAAATATTCAATTGGTTTCAAAAGTAGCCTTTAGGAAGTAGTCCATTAGAATAAAAAATAAAAAACAGATTCTGAAACCGTTCCCTAACGCTTCTATGGAACTAGTTCCAAATGTGACAATTTCGAACAAAAATCACTAATTAAAGAACTAGTTCTAGAACCGTTCCATAGAATGGGTACTGGCTAGCTAACACTTCCACAGAACTAGTTCTGGAGGTGACAATTTCAAACAAAAATCATTGGTCATAACGCCAAAGTAGAACAAGTACAGGCTATTTTCATGTGTTCTGGAACTAGTTGTAGAACTGATACAATTTTTCCTGGGTATTTATATTTTAGAATAAGAATTAGAAGTTTTTTTTTTTTTTTGAAATTAAAGATTTTTTTAAAAACTTTTAGTATGTGTAAATTTGTTATTTAAATTAAATTATTTTATTTTATTTTAATGAAGATTTAATTAGTTTTGTTTTTGTATTTTTTTAGATTGAAGTGATTTTTATTTATTTTTTTAGTGTTGTAAATATTTTTCAGAAATTTCTTTTACTCATTTAAAAGGTTTTTTTTTTTTTGTTTTAGGGCACAAAAAGTGACTCATTGAATTTCCTAAAATGAAAAAAATTGTCATAATTGCAATTGTAAATAAACATATGGTGTTTTTAGTCATATTTCAAATTTATAAAGATTTTTTTTTTTTTTTTTTTTGTATAAAAAACCACCCTTTTTATTGAACCCTTTTTATTATTATTTTATTTTTTAAGCAACAAAAATCAAATAAGAATTTTATATACAAGGCGCCATAAGCTAGCAAATATTTAGGCTTAATTTCGGTTTATTTTTCATGTTCTCTTTTGCTCTTTATTATGTTGCAAAAAAAAAATCATGAAGCAGCAAGTCATAAAAGTATAACAACGTTTTTTTTGCTTTGTATACATAAATGAATGTGTATGTATACAAAGAAAAAACAAAACCAAAAACATGTATAAGGGTAGGCCAAAAAAAAATGTGTATTTTGTATTTATTTATTTACATTTTAAGAATTTTGTTGTGTATTTGCTAAATTTGCTTTTGCTTTGGTTTGTTTTGGTTATTGATTAACGAACTCAGTCACTCACAAATCATTATGAGAAAACACACTTTTATACACACTAATACTTATTGATATGCAAATGATTTAAGTAAAAAAAACAAAACATTAAGAGAGAGTGTGAGTGAGTTAACATTAAAGAGCAAGAATAACAGAGTTGTATATTTATTATTATGATTATATTAAAAAAGTATCACATGAACCGGTTTAATTTCTTAATCATTAACTAAATGAAATTTGAGAGCACTTGTAGTTTTATTTTTTTTTTTGCATAAACACATACACAAATGTTTAAAGAGTTAAACATGGTTATGCTTCATTTAACATAATGTTAAGGTGACCATTTGTTATTACCAAAACAAATCTTTTGTTTAAGCCATAAAAAAAAACAAAAGGTTTAGATTTTGTTTGTATTAAGAAAGAATTGTTAAAGCAAGACAAAAGTTTTAATTAAAAATGCTAATGAGATATTTAGTTTTAAAAATAAGTTTTTATAAAAAAAAAAAAAAAAATACAAAAAAAATCAATTAATTAAATTAGAGAAATTTGTTTAAGCAAAAAATCAATAATTATTAAGAAATAAAAAAACCATTAATAAAATTTTATTGTTAAGGCCTATTTATACTTCCGCCTCTCTTCCTCTAATTCCCTTTTCAAACTTTCTTGAAATTAATTTTTATAAAAATTTTTAAAATTTTTCTTTTGAAAAAATTTACACATATTTAATAATACTTAAGTATTATTGTTTTAATAAATATTTACTTACTCTCCTAGATAACATATATTGTATTAGAATAATATTCTAATACACAATTTAATACAATTACTGCAATTGTTAAACAAAAAACTTATCGATTTTTTATTTTTATTAAAAAAAAAAAAAAAAACAAAATAAAAAAAAACATACTCATACTTTAACATCTAGCCCTGCAAAAAACAAGATAACAATAATAAAAGTAATAAAAGTACCTACAACAAAAAAAATATACCCCTTCCATATGTAACAGCTAAAACTGTTGATAAAACTAACATTACCAATAACAATTAAAATGACCTGTCTGTGTCTCTGTCACTGTCTCAAACAAATATCAATAAATTTTCATGTCTCAATATCTATCTATTTTATGTTCTTGTTGTTTTGTTGTCTAATCACAACAATAATAACAATAAGAACAACAAATGGCAAATACCAATTGTTATAAATTATTCTTTGACGCTTTTTTTCTGTTATTCTATCTACTTTGCTGTTAATTGTTGTGTGTATTCATTTCAATTCACCATCAAGAATTAGTGTTGAAATGTTTATATGGTAGGGTGGTGAAGTTTGTTAGAATAACAGTTACACTCAGAGAAATTAATTGGGGAAGGGAGAAATAGCGTGTTTTAATCAAGGAGTGGGAGAGTTAGTAGATTTTTTTTAAAGGGATTTTAGAATAAATTAAAGAAAATTTTAAAATAACGGTTTTTTGGAAATTAAAGAAATTATTTCAGGAATTTTAATATTTAGTACTTAATATTTAATTTATAACATTTACAGCCGTATTAAAAAAAAAATAATGTAGGTTTGATAACTAGTTACTAACTCTTTCTTATGGAAATTTACATACAAAAAGTTAGTAACTCGTTATCAAGCATACATTATTTTTTTTGTGAATACGGCTGTTAATATTTAATTTTTTATTTGATTTCTTATTTGATTTCTTATTTTTTTTTTTTTTTTTTTTTTTTATTATATAAAATAAAAAATAGAATATTATTTTTTATTTTATATTTTATAATTAAAAAGTTAATTTTAATTTGATTTTTATAAATTTTTTTTTTTTCTTACCAATTTTTTTTTTAATTTTCTTTTTCTTCCTTTTAACTGTTGCTTTCTTGTGTATTATTCTTGTTACGTTTTTTTAAGATTTGTTCTTTTCATAATCTATTATTTTTTCTTGTACAATATTGAAAAACCAGCCTTCACTAATTTGTTATAATCTTTACAACAAATTTATTGATTAAGTGTTTGTATGTATGTTTATGTTAAAGAAAAAAAAAAAAGTACTTAATGTTTTTATCAGAGACCGGATTTTAATACTAAAAAAACAATCTTTTTATTTTTATTTCAATCGAAAAACAATCTTTAGTGTTCAAAAAATAATAAAAATCCATCATGATTTTTATTATTTTCATCAATATTTTAATTTTTTTCATCATGATGAAAATAAAAATATAAATATCTTTTGTGATATTTATATCAAAAGTTGAAAATTATTTTGAACTTTTTTCATCGGATGGAAAAAATTCTAAACAACAACAATTTCATTTGAATAAAAAAATATTTTGAAAACAAAACAAAAGTATGAATAAAAAAAACAATCATTTTAAATTTTTTTCGAACTGATATTTATCGTTAAAGATATTTATCGTTAAAGATATTTATTTTTTTCATCATTGATGGATATTTATTTTAAAAATAAAAATCCCTCACATATTTTTTTCAACAAATGAAAAAATATTTTGAACATTAAAGATATTTATTTTGATTGAAAAATAAAAATAAAACGTTTTCGGGTGCTTGGTTTTTATTCTTATTATTCTTGAGCTGCTTGTTTTTTAAATTTATTTTTCCTCTTTTGCATTTGTTATTTTTATTTTATTCTTATAAATTTTCTTGTTAAAAGAAGAAAAACCAAAGCGACGTTTTACACTACTTCACGATACGACAACACTAAAACGACAGACAACAACATAACAAACAAATAAACAACAACAGCTATGAAAACACTAAAGCGCTGGCAGACATATTTTGCACAGCAACAAACACAAGCAAACATACTTGTACTAAAAAAAATAATAAAAAATAAAGAGACCAAAGTGAAGGAGAGAATATAGTGAAGAGAATAAAAATAGCAGAGTTTTAAAACTTAATATTTAATAAAGTGTTAAAAACACGAACAAATATATTCGTACTTAGAGTTCTATAAAGAGATCTCATAGAAGAGTTTATAGTAAAGAGAATATAAATAATAATATAGTTTAAATACTAATAAATTGAAAGATAAAAACAAGATTCTTAAGGAAATGTTAGATATTTTCTTTTAAATTAAAATCTTGAAATATTTTTAAAGAATTTATAAAATTCTGTGCTATATTTATATCCCAAAATTAAATTTGAAACTATATTTTTTCTTGCTTATCTTCAAATGAACATCATTTCAATTTCAAATAATAATAAAAGTTGACAACACACAACACACTTCTTTTAATTTACTTTACTTTTATAAAAGTTTATATATGCTTAACAATTTTATAGTGTTTTGTTGTTATTTGAATGTATAATATTCTAAAAGTATAATAAATATACTTTCAATATGGTTGAGTCATCAGAAACATCATCAATTTGTTTGGATCTGGTTTTTGCGAGGGTGTTTTCCTTTTATAAAAAAAAAAAAAAAATACATATGAAGTTATTATTATTTTTATCTTCAATGAATTTCTACTTGTTTAATAATAAAAAATTGTCGTGTTTTATATAATAAATATTTCTTTATACTTTTCATCATAAAAAATAATTATTTTTCTCTAAGGAATAATTTTTTTTAAACACACCCTTTTTGTTATTTAATTGAACGCACCCTACAGGAAAACAATGCTAAAACATGCAAGAAAATCATATGGAAATTAAAATTAATTACAACAAGTGAAGGAAAATAATAAAAACCGAAAAAAGGAAAAACAAAAAAAGAATTAAAAGTCAGGAGTACGATTCCCGCCAAAGAATAAATAAAGAATTATAAAATATAAACATAAAATAATTAAAAACATTAAATTACCTTCTTTTATTACTAACATAAGCAAAATAACGGTAACCTAACACAACATAAACAATATCTCTTATATCTCAATAATATGGCTACACTCTCCTTTTAAAGAGTGACAATGCAATTAATGCATTAATGACCTTGACAGGTGTTATTTATAAAAATACAAATCTACTCATACTCGACTTAAACACAAAGAAACACACTCCTTATAAAAACTTAATACCAACACTGTTGTAAACACTATTTACTAACTATTAATATATTCCTTTGTTTATGATAAAAAAAAAAAAAAAAACATATGGAAAAATATACACATTCAGTCAAAGAGAAAAAAGGTCATTACAATATTATAAATTAATATAATAATATTTGCATTTTTTTATGAAAAAGAAAAAAAATAAACAAATAATATTAAAAAAATAATAAAAAAAAAATATATAAAACTGATATTATAAACTTCAAATAATTGCGTGTGACAAGCTAAAGCAGCTAGCTAAAGCAACAACAACAACTAAAAGATAGCAATAGCTTTTGTTTAAAGATAATAAAACCACAAACAAATTAATCTCTCATATGTATATGTATATAAAACAGTATATTAAACAAATAAATATATAGGTATATAAAAAAAGCAACAACTTGTTAAGACCAACTAGACAAAAAAGTCAATGAAAATTATCTTTGGAAAAAACTGTTATAAATAAATTTTCTAAAAAAACTATTAAAATAAATAAATTAAATAAATTGAAATTAATAAATTAAAATAAAAACGTAAATTAAGTAAATACAATCTATTGATAAAAATAAATAAAAACAATTTATTTAATATTTTTTAATTAAAAACTTAAAAAATAGATTAGATTTCTTTTACTAAACCTCACAAATCCTAATCAAAATAAACATACATACAATTTAAGCAAAACAATAACAAAAAAAATCGTTTAATAAACAAAACTTTTATGACGCCATGTTTACTATAATACTCTCTCCCATAATTTCGCTAAAGGAATATTTATTAAAATTGTAAACAAAACAATAATAATACACACACTCAATTAAACCCAGTAAATATTTATGCAAATCAAAACAAAGAACCTAAAAACATTTACTCATTGATTTTTGTTTTTATATTCTCATAATTTGGAGAAGGAAATGTAAACAAAATTTTGGTTATACTCTAATATTCTTTAATATTTTGAGCAGGAATATTTAATTGTAAACAAAACAATAACACATATTCAATTAAACACATGAATATTTATGTTTATGTAAACAAAACCTAAACGTTTATTGCTCATTGACTATTAATGGCTGATATATTAATATGGTACTCTATAATTTGAGCAGGGAAAATATTTGTAAACAAAAAACATAACAGCACACATTCGCAAACACACACAAGGAGTCTTAAGTCAAGGAGTCAAAACAAAAAAATGATTAAGGTAAATATTCCTAAAGACAATGAAGAGATTGTCAACATTAAGGTATATAAATATTTGAAGGTAGCAGGATAACATAGATAAACCGCAGGAAAAACAAAATTAAAATACATTTTTCAATAAAAATAAAATATGTAAGTATATATTTTTTTATATAAAAAAGAGCAAATAGTTCGTACTAATAATTCTGTAATAGAAAATAACGAAAATAATGAAAAAGGTATTAAAAATTTTCTAAAGAAATATTCAAAACGTTGACAATTTTTATTTAAAAAAGAAACAACATCGCATGGCTTAATGTCTAAGGAAATAACATCGCATTACAGATTTTTTTTTAGGAAAACCAACGAATTGTTTTATATTATACAGAAAATAACATCGCATTCTTAAATTTCTTAGGAAAATAATATTGCATTCTTAAATTTCTTAAGAAAAAAACATCGCATTGTATGTTCTGTAAAAAAAATAACATCGCATTTATAATTTCCTTAATAAAAAACGTCGCATTAAGAAATTTCTTAAGAAAATAACATCGCATTACTCAATTTCTTAAGAAAATAACATCGCATTACTCAATATCTTAAGAAAATAACATCGCATTGTTAACTTCGTAAAGCAGTTTATATTAGGTTCATAAATTTGTAAAGAAAACAACATCTCATTACTAAGTTTCTTCAGAAAATAACATATCTTTTCCAAATTTTTTATGAAAATAACCTAGCATTAGAAAATTGATTAAGGAAATAATATCGCATTTATAATTTCTTGAAGAAAATATCACTGTACTGAAAAATTTCTTAAGAAAATAACATCGCATTACCGAATTTCTAACAAAAATAACATCGAATTATTATTTTTGTAAATAAAATAACATAGCATTGGTAATTTAATAAAGAAAATAATTTCACATCGAAAAATTTCTAAAGAAAATAACATCGAATTAATAAATTTCTTAAGATGATAACATCGCATTACTAAATTTCTTAAGAAATAACATCGCAATGGTAATTTCTTAAAGAAAATAACATAAAATTATTAATTTTCTTGTGAAAACAACATTGCATTTCTCAAAAATTAACATCGCATTGGTAATTTAATAAAGAAAATAATGTTGCATTATTAGTTTTTAAGGAAATAACATCGCATTGAAAAAATTCCACAAAAATAACATCGCTTTGAATACTTTATATAGAAAACAGCATTGAACTGCTACATTTCCCTACGAAATAACATCGCATTAGAAATGTTCTAACGATACTAACATCGCATTTGAAATTGTCTATAGAAAAAACATCACATTGTAATTTTATTGAATACTTTGTATATAAAATGGAATTGAACTGCTAAATTTTCCCACAAAATAACAACGCATTGTAAATTTCTTACCGATTCTAACATTACATTGGAAAATGTTTATAGAAAAAAACATCGCATTGTTAATTTTCTTTAGAAAACAATATCGCATTGCAAATTTTACAAAAAGAAATAATATAGCATTGCTTAATTAACATAATATTGAAAAATGTCTAAAGAAAACAACATCGAATTGTTAATTACGTAATGAAAATAACATAATATTGAAAATTTTCTATAGAAAATAATATCGCATGGTTAGTTTCATAAAGAAAATATCATAATATTGAAAATTTTCTATAGAAAATAACATCGCATTGTTGATTTTGTAAAGAAACTAACATAATATTGAAAAATTGCTATATAAAATAACATCGCATTGTTAATTTCATAATGCAAATAACATAATATTAAAATTTTCTATAACAAATATCATTCCATTGTTAATTTCGTCAAGAAAAATACATAATAATGAATTTCTATAGAAAATAACATCGCATTGTTGATTTCGTAAAGAAAATAATAGAAAAAATTTTCCATAGAAAATAACATCGCATTGTTGATTTCGTAAAGAAACTAACATAATATTAAAAAATTTCTATAGAAAATATCATCGCATTGTTAATTCCATAATGAAAACATAATATTGAACATTTTCTGTAGAAAATAACATCGCATTGTTAATTTCATAATGAAAATAACATAATATTAAAATTGTCTATAGAAAATATCATCGAATTGTTAATTACGTAATGAAAATAACATAATATTGAAAATTTTCTATAGAAAATAATATCGCATGGTTAGTTTCATAAAGAAAATATCATAATATTGAAAATTTTCTATAGAAAATAACATCCCATTGTTGATTTTGTAAAGAAACTAACATAATATTGAAAAATTTCTATAGAAAATAACATCGCATTGTTGATTTCGTAAAGAAAATATCATAATATTGAAAATTTTCTATAGAAAATAACATCGCATTGTTGATTTCGTAAAGAAACTAACATAATATTGAAAAATTGCTATATAAAATAACATCGCATTGTTAATTTCATAATGCAAATAACATAATATTAAAATTTTCTATAACAAATATCATTCCATTGTTAATTTCGTCAAGAAAAATACATAATAATGAAAATTTTAATTAGAAAATAACATCGCATTGTTAATTCCGTAATGAAAATAACATAATATTGAAAATTGTCTACAGAAAATAATATCGCATTGAATAACTTATAGAAAGAATATTGAATTGCCTAATTTCCCAAGGAAAATACATCGCATTGCTAAATCTCTTCGGAAACTAACAGCGCGTTATTAATTTTCTATCAAAAATAACATCGCATCGAATAGAAAATTAAATCGCATTGCTAATTTTCTAAAGAATGTTATTTTCTTCATTTCCCATAGAAAATAAAATCGCATTGTCCAATTATTATGGAAAATGAAAGTGGTATTGTTCAAAATAACATTGCTTAGTTAATTGTCTATAGAAAACAACATTCTATTATTAAGTTTATGTAAAAAATAACACCGCATTGTTAATTATTTGGAGAAATTAACATCGCATTATAAATTTTCTTAAGAAAATAAGATCACATTATTCACTTTCCTAAGAAAATAACATCGCATTGTAGAATTTATACTGAAAAGAACATCGCTTTTACAAATTTCCACAGAAGATAACATCGCATTGAATACTTAATATAGAAAATAGAATAATATAAAAAATTTGCCTAGGAAAATTATTGTTTTGTAAATTTCCTATCGAAAAGAGCACCGTATTGAATATCTTTTATGGAAAATAAAATCGCATTGCTAAATTTCTTAAGAAAATAACATCGCATTGGAAATATTCTAAAGAAAATAACATTGAATTGTAATTTTACTATAGAAAACAAAGTCAAACCTCTAAATTTTCTAAGAAAATAACATCGCATTGAAAATATTCTTAATAAAATAACATTGCATAGTAAATATTCTTAATAAAACAACATCGCATTGTAAATTTTCTTTAGAAAATAACATCGCATTGTTAATATTCTAGAGAAAATAACATCGCATCGTTAATTTTATGGAGAAAATGACATCTCATTCAAAATTTTCCTAAGAAAATAACATCGCATTGTTAATATTCTGCAGAAAATAACATCGCATAATTAATTTTCTAGAGAAAATGACATCGCATTGCTAAATTTCTTTAAATAATAACTTCGCATTCAAAATTTGCCTAAGAAAATAACATCGCAAATGTCATTGTACAGTTAATTTAAAAAAAACATCGCATTGTTAAGTAATAAATAACCACATTGTTGAGTTCTTGTAGGAAATAATAAAGAGTTGGAAAAAAATTATAAATAAAGAATTAAACCATTTATTTTGACTTAATTGATTTTTTATATTTATTTATTTATTTATTTTAAAATTTCCTTTAATCAAAAATCTATGTGTGTGAAGATAAATATGCGAGTTAAATATGTTTTTGACGTAACGACTTACGTAATGGCATATTTGAAGACGTAACGACATATTTAAATATGGCATATTTAAATATGTCATATTTAAATATGACATATTTAAATATGACTATTTAGTACAAAAAATTAATATATATTTTTTTTTTTTTTCAAAATTTAATGAAATATTAAAAACAAATAAATTTATAATAATATTTAATTATTTTTTTTTTTTTTTTAATTAATTAAGAAATATTGAAAATATACTATTTGTTATCCTTTGTCAGTTATCTAAATGATGATAGAGTTTATCAGAGGTCATTCAAAGATTTTGCCCACTGTGGGCAAATGGAGCGTTGGCATGCATTCCCACCATTTGGAAGACGTTATGTAGGGTGAATACTATCCACGGCTATATGCAGTATTCCTGAATTGTATTTGTAAATTTTTTAAAAAATTTTCAAATTTGGGAATATAGTCTATCAGAGGTCAGTCAATGATTTTGCCCACTGTGGCCAAATGGAGCATTGGCATGCATTCCTACCCTATGGAGGATGTTGTCTAGGTTGAATACTATCCATGGCTATATGCAGTATTCCTGAATTGTATTTGTGAATTTTTTAAAAAATTTTCAAATTTGGGAATATAGTCTATCAGAGGTCAGTCAATGATTTTGCCCACTGTGGCCAAATGTAGCATTGGCATGCATTCCTACCATATGGAGGATGTTGTCTAGGTTGAATACTATCCATGGCTATATGCAGTATTCCTGAATTGTATTTGTGAATTTTTTAAAAAAATTTCAAATTTAGCAATATAGTCTATCAGAGGTCAGTCAATGATTTTGTCCACTGTGGCCAAATGGAGCGTTGGCATGCATTCCTACCATATGGAGGATGTTATCCAGGGGGAATACTATCCACACCTATATGCAGTATTCCTGAATTGTATTTGCGAATTTAAAAAAAAAAAATCAAATTTAGGAATATAGTCTTATCAGAGGTCTGTCAATGATTTTGCCCACTGTGGTCAAATCGATCGTTGGCATGCAATCCCACCATATGGAGGATGTTGTCCAGGAGGAATACTATCCACACCTATATGCATTATTCCTGAATTGTATTTGTGAATTTTTTAAAAAAATTTCAAATTTAGCAATATAGTCTATCAGAGGTCAGTCAATGATTTTGTCCACTGTGGCCAAATGGAGCGTTGGCATGCATTCCTACCATATGAAGGATGTTGTACAGGGTGAATACTATCCATGGCTATATGCTGTATTCCTGAATTGTATTTGTGAATTTTTTAAAAAATTTTCAAATTTGGGAATATAGTCTATCAGAGGTCAGTCAATGATTTTGCCCACTGTGGCCAAATGGAGCGTTGGCATGCATTCCCACCATATGGAGGATGTTGTACAGGGTGAATACTATCCATGGCTATATGCTGTATTCCTGAATTGTATTTGTGAATTTTTTAAAAAAATTTCAAATTTAGCAATATAGTCTATCAGAGGTCAGTCAATGATTTTGCCCACTGTGGCCAAATGGAGCGTTGGCATGCATTCCTACCATATGGAGGATGTTGTACAGGGTGAATACTATCCACACCTATATGCTGTATTCCTGAATTGTATTTGTGAATTTTTTAAAAAATTTTCAAATTTAGCAATATAGTCTATCAGAGGTCAGTCAATGATTTTGCCCACTGTGGCCAAATGGAGCGTTGGCATGCATTCCTACCATATGGAGGATGTTGTACAGGGTGAATACTATCCACACCTATATGCTGTATTCCTGAATTGTATTTGTGAATTTTTTAAAAAATTTTCAAATTTAGCAATATAGTCTATCAGAGGTCAGTCAATGATTTTGTCCACTGTGGCCAAATGGAGCATTGGCATGCATTCCCACCATATGGAAGATGTTGTTTAGGATGAATACTATCCACACCTATATGCTGTATTCCTGAATTGTATTTGTGAATTTTTTAAAAAATTTTCAAATTTGGGAATATAGTCTATCAGAGGTCAGTCAATGATTTTGCCTACTGTGGCCAAATGGAGCATTGGCATGCATTCCCACCATATGGAAGATGTTGTTTAGGATGAATACTATCCATGGCTATATGCTGTATTCCTGAATTGTATTTGTGAATTTTTTAAAAAAATTTCAAATTTAGCAATATAGTCTATCAGAGGTCAGTCAATGATTTTGCCCACTGTGGCCAAATGGAGCGTTGGCATGCATTCCTACCAAATGGAGGATGTTGTACAGGGTGAATACTATCCACACCTATTTGCTGTATTCCTGAATTGTATTTGTGAATTTTTTAAAAAATTTTCAAATTTGGGAATATAGTCTATCAGAGGTCAGTCAATGATTTTGCCCACTGTGGCCAAATGGAGCGTTGGCATGCATTCCCACCATATGGAGGATGTTGTACAGGGTGAATACTATCCATGGCTATATGCTGTATTCCTGAATTGTATTTGTGAATTTTTTAAAAAATTTTCAAATTTGGGAATATAGTCTATCAGAGGTCAGTCAATGATTTTGCCCACTGTGGCCAAATGGAGCATTGGCATGCATTCCTACCCTATGGAGGATGTTGTCTAGGTTGAATACTATCCATGGCTATATGCAGTATTCCTGAATTGTATTTGTGAATTTTTTAAAAAAATTTCAAATTTAGCAATATAGTCTATCAGAGGTCAGTCAATGATTTTGCCCACTGTGGCCAAATGGAGCATTGGCATGCATTCCTACCCTATGGAGGATGTTGTCTAGGTTGAATACTATCCATGGCTATATGCAGTATTCCTGAATTGTATTTGTGAATTTTTTAAAAAATTTTCAAATTTGGGAATATAGTCTATCAGAGGTCAGTCAATGATTTTGCCCACTGTGGCCAAATGTAGCATTGGCATGCATTCCTACCATATGGAGGATGTTGTCTAGGTTGAATACTATCCATGGCTATATGCAGTATTCCTGAATTGTATTTGTGAATTTTTTAAAAAAATTTCAAATTTAGCAATATAGTCTATCAGAGGTCAGTCAATGATTTTGTCCACTGTGGCCAAATGGAGCGTTGGCATGCATTCCTACCATATGGAGGATGTTATCCAGGGGGAATACTATCCACACCTATATGCAGTATTCCTGAATTGTATTTGCGAATTTTTTAAAAAATTTTCAAATTTAGCAATATAGTCTATCAGAGGTCAGTCAATGATTTTGCCCACTGTGGCCAAATGGAGCGTTGGCATGCATTCCTACCATATGGAGGATGTTGTACAGGGTGAATACTATCCACACCTATATGCTGTATTCCTGAATTGTATTTGTGAATTTTTTAAAAAAATTTCAAATTTAGCAATATAGTCTATCAGAGGTCAGTCAATGATTTTGTCCACTGTGGCCAAATGGAGCGTTGGCATGCATTCCTACCATATGGAGGATGTTATCCAGGGGGAATACTATCCACACCTATATGCAGTATTCCTGAATTGTATTTGCGAATTTAAAAAAAAATTAAAATTTAGGAATATAGTCTTATCAGAGGTCTGTCAATGATTTTGCCCACTGTGGTCAAATCGATCGTTGGCATGCAATCCCACCATATGGAGGATGTTGTCCAGGAGGAATACTATCCACACCTATATGCAGTATTCCTGAATTGTATTTGCGAATTTAAAAAAAAAATTAAAATTTAGGAATATAGTCTTATCAGAGGTCTGTCAATGATTTTGCCCACTGTGGTCAAATGGAGCGTTGGCATGCATTCCCACCATATGGAGGATGTTGTCCAGGAGGAATACTATCCACACCTATATGCATTATTCCTGAATTGTATTTGTGAATTTTTTAAAAAAATTTCAAATTTAGCAATATAGTCTATCAGAGGTCAGTCAATGATTTTGTCCACTGTGGCCAAATGGAGCGTTGGCATGCATTCCTACCATATGGAGGATGTTGTACAGGGTGAATACTATCCATGGCTATATGCTGTATTCCTGAATTGTATTTGTGAATTTTTTAAAAAATTTTCAAATTTGGGAATATAGTCTATCAGAGGTCAGTCAATGATTTTGCCCACTGTGGCCAAATGGAGAATGTTGCTCAGGTTGAATACTATCCATGGCTATATGCAGTATTCTTGAATTGTGTTTGTGAATTGTTTTAAACAAATTTTCAAATTTAGGAATATATACAGTTTATCAGAGATCAGGCAAGGATTTTGTATCTCAGGGTGAAATATTTTATGATTTATTGATAAATAAAGCAATTTTTTGTACAATTTCTGTATTTCTTGTATTGGTTTTGAACTCTCGCAGAGCGATCATTTTAGTCACAGAATAAGTTCATTAAAAATAAAATATAACGTAAAGAATATATATTCATAAATGGAAAATGAAAAGCTCTTTTTTGTTTTATAATATCAACAATATTTTATTCCTTTTTTTTCTTATATACATACATAAAAGATTACATTTACTTATATATTGTAACTATTATTACACATATTTTTGTACCAATTTTTTTTATTTTGTACTAGTTGCGTATAATATAAGGAAAAAAAATTATATATTATATCCTATGGTGAAATTTTTTAATTAAGAATAGTTAGCATAAATATATATTAGTTGATATTATTATATATATTTTTTGTACTGACATTAATACCTATTTATTAAAACAAAGTCATAATAATATTTATCACAATATTTGTTAACATACTATTATTTTTTTTTAATCTATTCTTTAAAACTTTAAGAATAATTCAAATATTGTTCTGGTTATACTATTTTAAGAAATAATACTTATTTTAGCTTTTGTAATGATTGATTGTGTCTAGTAGATTCCAGTAAAAAAAAAAATTATTCTGATGTAAAACAAAAAGTTCTTATGAACTTTTCACTCCAAACGCATTTTTATTTTTGAAAGCAGTGAAGAAAAAACAGGTTTACGTTAATATTGTACACACTTTCAGATTGTAAAACTAACTGTAATTTCTAAATAGTTAGAGATGAAAATTGGAATAAAATCTTTAATAGCTGACTTAAACGGCTTGTGAAATATAATGGAAATGTTAGAAACAATTATACAGTCTTTTATTAAAAACAAAAAAACATATAGACGAAATTATAAAATATTTGCAATTATTTAATAACATTTTAAATAATACGAATATCATAACCAATAACACAGTGCAACACTGATTTCGCTGCAGGAATTAAATTAAAATACATGTTGAAGTGAAAAGTACATAAGAACTTATGGTTTTAAAATAAAAAGAGATAATCTTATTTAAAAATTTTTTAAATATCTTTTTAATATCCGAATTTTATATAGTAAGGTAATTTCAAAAATATTTGGTATTTCTTTTTGATAAAAAATAGAAAAATATTTTATTCTTTTAAAGCTTTGGTACTATTATAAAAAAAAAAAAAAAAAAATCGTCATTTTTGACAAATAAGACATGTAAACGGATGAGAAGTTTTGATTTTTAGCGCTTCTTTCAAATATTTCAAACAATCTTCATCGACTCCTCTTTTACATTCTATACATTTGACAAATGATGGTAATTGTCCATTTTCACAATGCATGCACTTTATATTAATATTTCCATATGTTATGAAATCATTTTTTATTTTTGTTCTATATATATCTGGATTTGTTATATTTTTGAGAGATTTGTTAGTAATTAGTGCTTCAATAAGTTGCAGGCATAAAATACCGCAGTTATAAGAATCTGACTGTTTGTAGTGATCCACTATATACATTTTCCATTTGGTTTTATTATTTAAAAAATTCAAAAATGTTTCAAATTTCATTTTTGATTCCTTTTCGGTTGCTTTCATCGGATCTATGAAGTAAAAATTGTTTGTCTCGAAATTAATATAAACGAAAGTAAAGTGATTAATGGTATGGATGGGTATTATTACTACTTTTTTGTTGTTCATATTTGGTACTTCTTTTACATCCTTTATTGTCTTATTATTAAATATTGCCATACCAATTTCGCATGGTAGGCATTCTGCATCCATAATATTGTACTTGTAAAACATAATATTGCAGTATAATTCTATTACAGTATTGAAGATTTCTTTTCTGGGATTTAGAGACTGGTAGTCATGCAGACAAATGGATCTGGCAAATGCTGGAATTTCTTTTTTTAATTTATTGAAAATATGATCATAATCATAAAGTATGAATCTAATATTTTTATTTTTTATTTGTTTTTGACTATATATATCTAATAAGGTTTTTTCGGTTTGAAAGCATTTTCCACTCACCAATTCTTTTATGTTCATATTAACTTTTATTTTTTTTGGGGTTCTCTTCCATTTGTCTTCAATTAAGTCTTCGTTTTTCCTTTTAATTCCCTTTGTTTTATTAGCCAATTCCTTTTCTTCCAAATTAACAATATTTTCTATTTCTATTATTTTGGCCTGTATGTAACGTTTACATAATCTGACGTAGACACTGGGTCTAACGTGGCGTTTGCTATTAAGGGTTATATTTTTATTGATATTAAAATAACTTTCAACTGGAGAATTAGATATACGTGTTTTGCCGCTGTTATCGATTTTATAACCCATCACGTTGGTCCAAAATACCATATAAGGAATGTACTTCTTTAGAATTAAATTGAAAAATTTTGGATTTCTTAAGTTATTGGGAATACCTTTAAATTTTTGATCTATTTTATGTGAATAATAAATTTCTATTGCTTTTTTAAAAAAAGGACTTTTTTGATATTGTGGAATATTATTTTTGTATTTATTTTCCGATTTTATAACTGGTTCCGGTTCATCTGCGTTTAATGCTTGGGATAAAAAATATTTTGAAGCTTCTTTTACTTGGTCATTGGCACACTTGTAAAGTAAAACAACTATGGAATTTTTAAACCATGTCCAGAATTCTTCTATATGACATATATTTATTGCTTTTATCATAAGCCTTTTGTAAAATATTTCTTGGTTTTTATTTTCACAACATTCTTCTATGTCTTTTGTACATATTTTAAAAAAATGGCTGCAACATATTTGTATTACCACAAAATTAGGTTTAATAACTTCTTTTTCCTCTAGTATTGCTTGGCATTTAATTAAATAGCTTGTAACCGAGTCGAGGCTATTTATTATTTTTATACAGGCGTTTATTAGAGCCCAACTCCAGTCCACACAAACACGATTGCTTAAAGGAAATTTTATTTTATTTACAATGCAGAAGACTTTAATATCTAAGAAAAACTTCTTTATGTCATCTTCATAGTGCCGAGCCAAGAGAGCCTCTGCAATTGGAATCAAAACGCCTTTTTTTTCTCCGTCTGGAATATGCATAACAATGCTATATAAAAAAACTCGTTTTGATTTCTTATCGAATTTTTGACAAATTCCTCCTGTAGCATCGATAAATAGAGTATTTCTGCTTTTTTCTATGAAATAATTATTATATTTGGATGGAAGTCTTAACTGATCTGGCGAAAATAAATAAATTTCCTGGGGGACAGATATCCTTTGTATAAAATTACCCCATTCTTTATCCCTCTGCATTAAAATGAGATCTAATACTAAATCGCGATGTCTATTTTTTTCCTGTTGCAACTCGCTTTTAATTTTGCGCACTACATCTTTAGATGGTATTGATTGTTGTGCATTTCCCACATTACGCAACTCTCTAGATTGTGAAATTAGTAATTTGTTGCGGAAATTTGATGGCTGTTGATCTTTTATGTTCGCCTTTATGAGAGTTCTACGCACACCTCGAATTTGTTGCACCTTAGTATGAATTGGATGTGCAATGCTTGATGAATTCGAGCTTACTTTTACTTCATAAAGGGGATGGGAAAGATCCATGTGGAATTTATATCTTCTACAGCCATCATTTTCATATATACATTTGCCGTAAATACGTAGTGTCTTCATGTTTTTTGTGTACGCGAAACTGATAATATTTATTGGGCAAACATTGTTAATATTTTTAAAATTTTCGCGTACAATGTCTTCCACATATTTTGTAAATTCCTTTTTATTTTCAATTTTGCCATCAATTACAAAATATTCCTTTAGAAAATTTATTTGCTGGTTTGTAAAATTGAAAGAACCTGCCAAATATGAATATCCTTGCAGCTTAATTTCAACTTTTCCATCATTTCTTAACGTATTAACTTCTTGATTAGGCTTGCGATCTGCAGCATTCTTTTTCCTCACAATTGAGTATTCTTCAACCTTCAAGTTTGAGTCGGTTGTGTCATTAATGTCATTCAACTTTGTTGAAGTTAAAGGTGCTTCAAACTCAATTGTTTCATTAAGCAGGTCAGACTTATTGTTAACGCTACCTAGCATTTGTGGAAATTTGTCATCTTCACTTTGCTTAGATTCTAGTAGTACCGAAACAATTTTTTGAATCTTTTCATCGCTGGAACTATTATCTAAAATTTAAATTGAACATTATAAATGAAAAGCGCATACAATGCATTTTCATTTTTTAATTACCAGTATTACAGTTTTCTATACAATTATTTAATTCTGCTTCTGTATATGATACTGACGTTACCACAGGATCAATCAATTTTTCTGTACATTCACCATAACCTAATTTAAGAATTAAATTAAATAATTATTTATTATTAAATAATTATTTTGGAGATAATAAACTATAAATACAAAGAATCATCGCATACTGGTGTTAAATTATTAGAATATTAGAAGTTTAATGTGATTAATATGAATCTATTTTCACAGTTTCCTAAAACGTTAACGGCAGAAAACAACAAGTTTATAACTTCCACACTTTCAATTTATTTAGAAAACTTTTTATAGCTACCATCAAAAAGATGGGGGTATATTGATTTTTTCATTCCGTTTGTAACATGTAGAATGAATCATCTAAGTATATATATTGTAGGTCCTGAGTCGATCTAGCTTTGTCCGTCCGTATGTCCGTCTGTTGAAAGCAGGATAGGGCTCGAACGGGACAACGTAGGGGGACGAAATTTGGCACAAATACATATTTGTCTTATATAAGGTTTGTTTGGGATTGAAAATCGATTAATAAACAAAAAAGTTATGGGCTGAAAATTAGAAGCACTTCAATAAAAAAAAATTTAAGACAACCAAATTTTGTTCGTTCATAATATAAACTTGGAAACCAGTGGGAGTGGTCCGCACCCTTTTCCGCCCACCTCCCATATAAGGTGAAAAGCAATGAAATTGTGTTAAAGTAGTTCAAGGACCAATGTAAACTCGGAAACAAAAAATAGGCGTGCTCCGCCCACTTTGCCGTCCCTCCCATACAACGTAAAATTTGAAAAAGTTGATGATGGGTATATAGATTCGGCTGGGTCGAATTAAACATCCGCGTTTGTTTAAATTTATGAAATTTCATGTCATATATCTTTGGTCCTGCTCTATTTAAATAAAATAATAATATTTAATATACAGTCATAGTACTACACGTACTACAATTTATTTTTGTTTCAATGATATTTATTACTAACACATTCTTAGACTTACGTTTGTTTTGAAAACGGAACTTCATTTCTATGTTATAATGTATGTTCGGTACTCTGCGTAAGAAGTATAAAATACTAAATTATTTAAAATAGATAATTTTGACGAGAACAAGTGTTGGTTGCTTTTTGTTAATTATTATAAATAAATATTTTCATCACAAAAATTATAAATTAAATTGCTTGTAATCAAGAAGTTATAACGAAATTAAAAGGAATCACACAATTATAAAAATTAAAAAAAAAATGGTTTTCCTTTAAAACGGAAAATATTTTCAATTACTGAAAATTTCTTATTAAATGTCAGGAACCGATTACGGTTTTATTTTTTTGGTTAAAATCGATTATTTTATTTTTAATTAAATTATTATTATTTTTATTTTATGAAATGCGTATTTTTGACTATTATTTTTTATTTTGATTATAAAATAACAGTTAGCATATTTTTCCTAATACAGTCGTACACGGTTATAACGAACTCGAAGGGACCGACATAATTAGTTCGTTATAAACGTAGTTCGTTATATCCGTAAAACTCAAAAAAAGTATTTGTTATCAAAATAGACGTATTTCATCACAATAATAATATTTGGAATTAAAGCAAATTTCTTTCCTTTAAAAGTGGGCAGTATTCATAATTTTAAAATATTAATAATTAATAAATCAGGAATAATATTTTTTTGCATTCATCATTCATTTCACAAGTGTCAAATTCAGATTAATTATATTTTTAATACTAATTTAATGTTTTCATTTATTACCGATGTTTTTAAATTGGCATGTTTTGAGATACATATATACTTTTTGAGGAATAGCGATTTTCAAATATTTAGTGTTTAATCATCAAATAATTTCAGTTTCATGTTAGCTATTTTCGATAAATGTCAACAAAAGGTCAACAAATATAAATGTAAAATTCATCTTTTATTTCCCGATAATTTAAATACAAATTAATATAAATTATTTCTATTTGTTCAATAATTTAAATGGAAATAAATAAAAATTATTTCTGTTAGTTTTTAAGTTTTTGGAACTTTTTTTAAATATGAAATTTTATTTATCTAAAACAAGTATTTGTGGGGAGTTCGTTATAAACGTAGTTTTTTGTATGAAAAATTCTTCTTGGGACCATAAAAATGTGTTCGTTATAAAAAAAAAGTTCGCTATAACCGTGTTCGTTATAAACGTAATTATTTGTATAGGAAATGTTGGTAAAATCAATGGGACCGAAGAAAAGTGTTCGCTATAGCCATAGTTCGTTATAACCGATGTTCGTTATAACCATGTTCGACTGTACTTGTTATTCTTTTAAATAATAACTTTAATAACTTAATTTTAAGCAGGGACAGAAAATAATCATTCTTGAAATTTTAAACAAAAAAAATCAGATACAAGGAACAACCGGATAAAAGTGTTAAATACAGAAATGTAACCTTCAGAACAGATTCTATCGGAATCCGGAATGATTTTTATTTTTTTGATTTTTATGAAAAAAATCGATATTAATGACTATTTTTTATTTTTATTTTTTCGCTCAACTTATAATGATTATTTTTGATTAATATAAAACTTAACATAAGAAATTAAACTATTACGCAATTTTTAATAAAAAAGATTTCTCATCATAAATTAGATTTATTTACTAAAACTCAAGTAAGATGATATATTTTTCATCAGATTTTTTAAAAAATATCCAATTTTTTTATAAAATTCTAATTTTTTTTCTAAAATTTTTTTTTTTTTTTATTAAAAATCAATTTTTTTATTAAAAATAAAATTATTTGCAATAAATCAAAGTTTTTACTTAAAGAAAATTTTTTACTAGATAAAAGTTTAATTTCTCATGTTAAGTTTTATATTGTGAGCAATAAAAATAAAAATAATAAATAATCATTAAAAGTTGAGCGAAAAAATAAAAATCAAAAATAATGATTATTTGTTGATTTTTATTTTAAAACTCATAATCATTACGGTCCTTGATTTTAAGTATTTCATTTATATTAATATGATCAAGAAAACCTTACCGGATTATAATAGTGAGAACACTTATTGATTAGTCATGACTAGAAAAATCTAAACGTAATAGGAAAAACTGAATAAACACATTCTTATTAACCACATTAAATTTTTTATGTTCTACATGTTTTTATTTAAATTAGAAATCCACTGCAACCCAATAACTAAATAACCATTTATTTGGCATTTTTGGACAAAAAATTTTGTCCATTGTTGTTCGAAAACCATATAATTGTAAATGATCTAGCTCACGTGATTGGAATAATAGATCCAAACTATTTTGAGGATTAATTTATAACCAAAGACCGGAAACATTTTTTATTTTGTTTTTTACAAAAAAATATTTTCATTGAAGTTAAAAATTATTTTATCACATACTAAAACAAAAAATATAAAAAAAAAGTTTTTAAAAAAAATGTTTTTCCTCAAGTACAAAATAATAAAGTTCTCAAAAAAAATTTTTTCAAAGAAAACAAAACACAAAAAAACTTTTCTTTTTGTACAATAATTTTTCATTTCAAAGTCAAATATTTATGAAATTTAAAATAAAATATCGATAATAAATGCAAATTTTTAAGACAAATAATGAACAAATTAAATGATTTTTTTTCATATTTATCAACAGTTTTTATCACAAACTAAGATAAATTCATATGAATGTTTGTATGGAGTATTTTATCTGATAACGATGTTCTCATCTCAAATGAAAATTTATTTTATTCTAAGGTACCGCGTCTCAAAAGTTTGGTTCCTATATCTGCCAAAGGAACAATATTAAAATTTGGTATCGTAAGAATGGACTTTGGGGCTGGTATTTAATGACGTAACAAAAATTTAGGACCAGGTCCAAATAAGTCCAAAATGTTGCAATTTTTCACAAAAAATTTAAAAATTTGAATTTTTTACACAAATATTTAAAAAATTGGGATCAAAATAATACAATATAATCCTATAGCAGTTATACCAAAACAAGTTTTTCTGTTTTTATACACTACACCACCATAGGTATGTTGGTGCATTATTTGTTTGGGCAGAAATTGTAACGCAGAGGAAGAATCTTCGGACCCACACCTTAAAGTACACAGTTCGACTCAGAATCACTTTCTTAGTTGATTTAACAATGTCCGTCCGTCTGGTCGGCTTTCTTGCTGGCTGGCTGTCCATATAAAGCTTATGCGCAGTTTGAAGGTAATTTCATGAAATTTGGTACATATGCTTTCTTCAACACAAGGACGAACCAAAATTTTGATCTTATTTGAATCTGGTCCAAAATTTTTCTTATGTCATTAAATGCTCGCTCTAAAGACCTTTCTTACGATACCAAATTTGTATATTGTTATTGAAAAAAGAACCTATTTTCATTTTGATCTTGCTCACGAAAGGATAATTTCAGGATCAAAATTTTGAGAAACGGTACCTTAGAATGAATCAAATTTTTATTTAAGATAGGAACATCTATACTTTTCATTTCGCGGCCACCCTAATGTATACCATTTAAAACGTTGCTTTTTTTCGATAATCTGCAGCGACTTTGGTCATTTATGATATGATTACCAGGGAAACCAAAATATGCAATAACATGTTTTTTCCTGGACGTTAAATTAAGCCATCGATTAAATATTTATCTGTTTCAGAACAAATGAATCATTTTGGCATCGATTTGTTAGTGCATATTTTTGCATATATACCATCATATTTTTGCATTTGGCGATTTTTAGTGCATATTTATAGCATATCTTGTTATTTTTAGGTCATATTTAACCCTTTTAGAGCATATTTTGACATTTTAAGCATAGTTTTTTATACCTCATGAAATGTTTTTCAAATTTGATTTTATAAAAAAATGAGAAAAGAATAAAAAAAAATTATTATAATTTTAAAATTGACTTTAATGGATACCATTTTACCGTTGTTGTAAAAACAACCGCGAAAATGTTGTAAGTGCAGAAAACAAAACCTTACAGGAGCAGCATTTTTGTTATTGTTTACACATTGTTATATGATTGAAAAATCTCACGATAAAATTACTTTACGCTTTAAATCTGAAATGACCTGATACGTCGATGAAATTTTGACAAATGATCTAAATGGTTCTAAATTATATATTTTCATCAAAACACGAATTTCGAAAGTCAGTGATCGATATGATAATTTTTATGAGATGTATTAAAAAATGGGGAATCAAATTTTAACGCGGTTGATAAATCTCAGTTTTGCCTTATTTTATAACGTTGAAATATTAATAAAACTATTTTTTTTAATAATTTTGTTAAAAAAAATATACAAAATCTTTGTTTTTAGTGAATATTTTCGCGTTTTTTAGAACATATTTTTCGTTTTTAACTGCATATTTAATGCGCATAAAACCCATTTTTTAAGAGCATATTTTGGTTTCCCTGATGATTACTAAGCAACTACCAAATTTCCAGATGTTTAAAATGAATTCATTTCTAAATTGATATTTTTAAATTATACAAAGAAAAAGTTTTTTCGTACATAAAAAAAAAACTTTTTTTAAAGTACAAAATTATTTTGTACTTTACTTAAAATGTTTGTTTTAATAATTTTATTATTTTGTTTTTGAACAGTTAAGAAAAATATTCTATTTTGAACTTAAGTGTTTTTTATTTTTTTAATGAAAACTTAAAATTTTATGTTTTTTGTTCGTAATTTCTGGTCTCTGTTTATAACATATCAATTATTAATTTTATGGGAGAATACTTGCATTTTTTGTCCTCATACAAATCAAGTCACTTTAATGTACATATAAATGGCGTTGTTGCTGGGATTTCAATAGAAATTATATGTATTTTTTCTAAAATATAAATCAGTACAGCGGAAAAAAAATTGCATAGTTTGTATTTGCTTATTTCTCATATTCAATGACATAAAATCGAACATGAATTTGAGCTAATAATTTCATGTTTTTTTTAATAAAAAGTGCAATTCATTATAAAATAAAAATATTATATAGTGATTTTTATGTTCTACTCAATTACTACGATTAAGTAAATTTTAAGCATATAACAAAGTTTCATCTTCATATTATACTGAACACCTTTTAAAACAGTTTTCTTTTTTACAATTTCTACTTTTTAGGACATATAGGTATTAAAAACATAAAAAAATATAATGATATATTCACCTGATTCACAAGTGCTTTTTTTTGGATGCAGCTTTTGTATTTCATAGCGCAATTTTTCGCAATTATGAACCTCGCACCATTTTAAAAAAGCCTCAATCTCTTTAACGCAATCCAAATTCGTGTAACGCTATTTAAGTTTAGTAATGCAGTAAGGATTTGGATTTATTTGCAAATAATATATTGTACTTACAAAAACCTTTTTGAACCGATTATAATTACGCTTGTTGTCGGCTATGTGTTCCATACCAGCACTTTTTAATATTTTATTTGCAAAGCAAAAAAATAATTTTGGTGAACATTCTTTTTCACTTTCACTTTTTATTTGAGAATAATAAATTTTTGATAAGAAAATAAAAATTTCTTTGTGTAACATATTAAATGTAAAAAATAAAAAACTTCACTAAATTTTTGACCTTGTACGCACGATTATCAAAATAATTGTAATAGCACTATTTTATACTAAACTATATTAACTTTTTAATTTCATGGTCAGTGCTTTTACTACATTTGATTTTTCTTTTTTTTTTTACTTTTCAAACATGTTGGTCACACTTAATTATTTGAATTATTTGCATTCATTGCGCATGCCTAACAACAGAATTTTGTTTGACATGCGTCAATTAGTACATGAGTAGTCAACATTTGGAGGTTGCATAGAGTTAAAAGATAAACTGACTCGTGATTTTAACCAAAGACTTCTTTATTTATTGCTTTACATATGGCTGCAATTAATGAATGACCTTTATCAATATGAACTCTATTATTAATTCACATTACGACCAAAAATTTGCTAATGTAAAATTTATCCAAATTAGGACAACAAAAAAAGTTCATTAATTGATGTAATTTTTTCGCATTTACTAATAAACGTTAACAAGAAATATATTAAGATTAAGGGCATATTTCTAAAAAAAATAACTGCAGATATTGATATAATTGTTTTGTATTTAGTAATAAATGCTTCCAAAATAAACTTTCATAGTTTGTAGTTTATTATCAGACATTCTTACGATAAAAAACAAAAATAAATAAGTTTTGGGATGTCCAATATATTATTCATTTTATTAACACTTTTTATTTTCATCATATATCACACCAAAATTAAAAATTATTCTTTTAAATGAGTGTTTTGCTTACGAAAATACTATTATTTTTACTGTTATGATTGCACACACATACAAAAGTTGTTCATACAAAAATATGCAAAGAAACAAATAAATAAATTACATTTTTGCCATTACAGTGAAAGTTCTCATAAGCGGACATCGATCGTCACGCTGATTTTGTCCGTTATAGAGAGATGTTCATTTATGGTATATGGTATATCATATTTTTTTACAGTGGCTAATTCAATACTATTTTTTTTATTTATTTCTACATTCAAGATTGTCTTTAATGAATTACTTATAGATTACATATTCTTATTTATACTATATAAAACCTTACGAGATTTCACAGCATTTTTAAAATAATTCTTACAACAATAAAAAAAATATTGGAATATAATACAGTGTGTTCAGAAATGTTTGAATACATAAAAATTTTTACAAACTAGAAGTTTATGTACAATTACACATAATATCAAAACTTTCTAAGTTATTCAAATAAAGTGTATGTTATTTTTAATGCTTGATGGTATAAGTTCAGCATATTTTAGGGTTTCATATGGTGCACTTATACCAAAATTTAAAAATTTTCTTTTTTAATAAAATTCGCGATTAAGAATTTTGATCGAATATAAGTTATTATTTCATATGTATGATATTTTGTTTATCATATGTATGATATTAAGTTTATTACATAGAAATACTTTTTAATATTGTGATAATTTTTTAACACAAGTAAATATTTGTTGGTCCATAAAGTGTTTATCTTTAAAAACTTTTTGATGCGCCTCCGAATTTTTATTAAGCATAACAAACACCTTCTTATTATGACAATTATAGCAAATTTTATGCTGTCCACACGATGTGCCTTAGCGAACTGTGTTTTGACAAAAGTGTCACGTTTTCAATTATTAACGACATTTGACTTAAATTTATGATCCCAATCAACTATACATATTTAATGCCACTCTTATATCTAATAATTGTTTAAATTGCAATTTTCTATAAAAAAAAAAAAATATAAAAATAAAAAGTGCATAATTTTCAAATAGTCTATAAAATTTTTGTATTAAATTTATTTTTAATGCTCCTCCGATTTTGTTATGTAAAATGACAAAAAACTAAGTTCACGCAGTAATCCAAACAATTGCATATGATAATGTGAATGTGCCTTGCGAAAAACTAATTTTTTGAAAAATGTTCGCACTTGTTTTCCAAACTTTGAGACTATCTACTACGTACGCAGACTATTTCGGTCACATCAACGGGGTATAGAGCAAAATACGCACAATTACAACAAGTAACAATTCCTATCATAAATGAAACAGTCGTAAAATTTGTTCAATTTAAGACAAATTTCATTTGAAAGGTGTTTTATGACTTATCTTTTCATTAAGATAAAATTTCAACAATTTAACTTATACATAGTTCAATAAAAAAATTTTCATTTTTTTTTCTTTCACTTCTGCGGCAAATGACGTTTTGCATTTTCATTTAAAAATTATTTGCAACAAATTATGATTGTATGAAATTTATTTTTTTGAATTTATGGCTACAATTCGCTTCTATGCGTTTTTCAATATAAAGTTAAATAATAATTTTTTAAATATTTTTTTCCTGTGCATATCAAATAACTATAATATTTAATCTGAATACCCAGGAAAAATTGTATTAGTTCTACAAGTAGTTCTAGAACACATAAAAATAGCCTGTACTTTTTCTACTTTGGCGTTACTTCCAATGATTTTTGTTTGAAATTTACACCTCTAGCTA
This sequence comes from Protophormia terraenovae, assembly GCA_951394005.1. Lineage (NCBI taxonomy): Eukaryota > Metazoa > Arthropoda > Insecta > Diptera > Calliphoridae > Protophormia > Protophormia terraenovae. The sequence goes on along the minus strand of OX596076.1, from coordinate 11,464,061 downwards.
GCCAGTACCCATTCTATGGAACGGTTCTAGAACTAATTCCTTAATCAATGATTTTTGTTCAAAATTGTCACATTCAGAACTAGTACCTTGTGAAAGGTTTCACAATCTTTTTTTTTTTTTTTTTTTTTTATAATATGCGCAATTATCAAAAATTTTTGATTTTAGCCCTTCACAAAAATATTATTATTTATTTATTTTTTTATTTTTTTTGATGGCGCATTAAAATCTTTTTGTATACATATAAACCTACTGAGTTATTCAAATAAAATTCATGATATTTTGAATGGTATAAGTGCAGCATATTTTAGGGTTTCCTACTATTTTTTTTTTTTTGATAATTGCCTATATATTGTTTTTTAATTTTTGAATTTTTTATACAGGTTTTTTAAACAGTTCTAGGAAGTCATTCAAAAACCTGTAATTTGTCAATCAGAATTAGTTCTTAAGCACTAAAACATTTTTTAAAACGAATTTATAATCCGACTAAGGTTGTACACCATTGGTGTCAGAATTGGTTGTGATACCACTAGTTCTGAGGATGTTATTAAAGAACCTGAAGTGGTTCCGATTATACCAATTCTAGAAATAATGATTTTATAACATGTTCTAAAATTTCTCCTGGGTAATATTGTTTAATAATATGGTATCAAATTACTAATTAATTTGAACATATAAATTACATTCTATGAGATAAAAATTGGCAAAAGTGTTTATTTTAGTACCCTATAGATAAAAAAGGATTATTTGAAATTTATTTTGATATCCAAAAATATTTTCCATCCCTGGCCCTCATGAAAAAAATTCCTGTTCCTAACGGCTATTTTTTCTGTTTTTGATATTCTTTTCATAAATGTATTATGTTTATATTTCTACTACTAATATACTGTCAATATGTGCATATGAAAAAAAACAAACCGCTAACAAATAAAAAAAAAAACACAAAAGTCAGTTACAAACTTTAAAAAAAAAAAAAAAAACAAAAAAGCACAAATGTCGGTCACAAATGTTAATGCTTTTTTGTTTTTTAGCGGGTTGTTTTTTCATACATACATGTTTGAAGTATGAATGAAAAAACAAACGTCTAACACCAATCAATTCAAACATATCATTTACACATGTATGATGATTATTTGTACGAACATGTAAGAAGACACAACAATTCTATTAAATTTTTTTATAATTGTATTTTATTCATATGTCTTTTACCAAAGAATTTATATATATAGTACAAAAAAGTTTTAACATTTTTTAAAAAATTCACAAATACAATTCAGGAATACAGCATATAGGTGTGGATAGTATTCCTCCTAGACAACATCCTCCATATGGTGGGAATGCATGCCAACGCTCGATTTGACCACAGTGGGCAAAATCATTGACAGACCTCTGATAAGACTATATTCCTAAATTTGAATTTTTTTTTAAATTCGCAAATACAATTCAGGAATACTGCATATAGGTGTGGATAGTATTCCCCCTGGATAACATCCTCCATATGGTAGGAATGCATGCCAACGCTCCATTTGGCCACAGTGGACAAAATCATTGACTGACCTCTGATAGACTATATTGCTAAATTTGAAGTTTTTTTTAAAAATTCACAAATACAATTCAGGAATAATGCATATAGGTGTGGATAGTATTCATCCTAAACAACATCTTCCATATGGTGGGAATGCATGCCAATGCTCCATTTGGCCACAGTGGACAAAATCATTGACTGACCTCTGATAGACTATATTGCTAAATTTGAAATTTTTTTAAAAAATTCACAAATACAATTCAGGAATAATGCATATAGGTGTGGATAGTATTCAACCTGTACAACATCCTCCATATGGTGGGAATGCATGCCAACGCTCCATTTGGCCACAGTGGGCAAAATCATTGACTGACCTCTGATAGACTATATTGCTAAATTTGAAAATTTTTTAAAAAATTCACAAATACAATTCAGGAATACTGCATATAGCCATGGATAGTATTCAACCTAGACAACATCCTCCATAGGGTAGGAATGCATGCCAATGCTCCATTTGGCCACAGTGGGCAAAATCATTGACTGACCTCTGATAGACTATATTCCCAAATTTGAAAATTTTTTAAAAAATTCACAAATACAATTCAGGAATACAGCATATAGCCATGGATAGTATTCACCCTGTACAACATCCTCCATATGGTGGGAATGCATGCCAATGCTCCATTTGGCCACAGTGGGCAAAATCATTGACTGACCTCTGATAGACTATATTCCCAAATTTGAAAATTTTTTAAAAAATTCACAAATACAATTCAGGAATACTGCATATAGGTGTGGATAGTATTCCCCCTGGATAACATCCTCCATATGGTAGGAATGCATGCCAACGCTCCATTTGGCCACAGTGGACAAAATCATTGACTGACCTCTGATAGACTATATTGCTAAATTTGAAGTTTTTTTTAAAAATTCACAAATACAATTCAGGAATAATGCATATAGGTGTGGATAGTATTCATCCTAAACAACATCTTCCATATGGTGGGAATGCATGCCAATGCTCCATTTGGCCACAGTGGACAAAATCATTGACTGACCTCTGATAGACTATATTGCTAAATTTGAAATTTTTTTAAAAAATTCACAAATACAATTCAGGAATAATGCATATAGGTGTGGATAGTATTCCCCCTGGATAACATCCTCCATATGGTAGGAATGCATGCCAACGCTCCATTTGGCCACAGTGGACAAAATCATTGACTGACCTCTGATAGACTATATTCCCAAATTTGAAAATTTTTTAAAAAATTCACAAATACAATTCAGGAATACAGCATATAGCCATGGATAGTATTCACCCTGTACAACATCCTCCATATGGTGGGAATGCATGCCAACGCTCCATTTGGCCACAGTGGGCAAAATCATTGACTGACCTCTGATAGACTATATTGCTAAATTTGAAAATTTTTTAAAAAATTCACAAATACAATTCAGGAATACAGCATATAGGTGTGGATAGTATTCACCCTGTACAACATCCTCCATATGGTAGGAATGCATGCCAACGCTCCATTTGGCCACAGTGGGCAAAATCATTGACTGACCTCTGATAGACTATATTGCTAAATTTGAAATTTTTTTAAAAAATTCACAAATACAATTCAGGAATAATGCATATAGGTGTGGATAGTATTCCTCCTGGACAACATCCTCCATATGGTGGGAATGCATGCCAACGCTCCATTTGACCACAGTGGGCAAAATCATTGACAGACCTCTGATAAGACTATATTCCTAAATTTTAATTTTTTTTTAAATTCGCAAATACAATTCAGGAATACTGCATATAGGTGTGGATAGTATTCCTCCTGGACAACATCCTCCATATGGTGGGATTGCATGCCAACGATCGATTTGACCACAGTGGGCAAAATCATTGACAGACCTCTGATAAGACTATATTCCTAAATTTGATTTTTTTTTTTAAATTCGCAAATACAATTCAGGAATACTGCATATAGGTGTGGATAGTATTCCCCCTGGATAACATCCTCCATATGGTAGGAATGCATGCCAACGCTCCATTTGGCCACAGTGGACAAAATCATTGACTGACCTCTGATAGACTATATTGCTAAATTTGAAATTTTTTTAAAAAATTCACAAATACAATTCAGGAATACTGCATATAGCCATGGATAGTATTCCTCCTGGACAACATCCTCCATATGGTGGGATTGCATGCCAACGATCGATTTGACCACAGTGGGCAAAATCATTGACAGACCTCTGATAAGACTATATTCCTAAATTTTAATTTTTTTTTAAATTCGCAAATACAATTCAGGAATACTGCATATAGGTGTGGATAGTATTCCCCCTGGATAACATCCTCCATATGGTAGGAATGCATGCCAACGCTCCATTTGGCCACAGTGGACAAAATCATTGACTGACCTCTGATAGACTATATTGCTAAATTTGAAATTTTTTTAAAAAATTCGCAAATACAATTCAGGAATACAGCATATAGGTGTGGATAGTATTCACCCTGTACAACATCCTCCATATGGTAGGAATGCATGCCAACGCTCCATTTGGCCACAGTGGGCAAAATCATTGACTGACCTCTGATAGACTATATTGCTAAATTTGAAAATTTTTTAAAAAATTCGCAAATACAATTCAGGAATACTGCATATAGGTGTGGATAGTATTCCCCCTGGATAACATCCTCCATATGGTAGGAATGCATGCCAACGCTCCATTTGGCCACAGTGGACAAAATCATTGACTGACCTCTGATAGACTATATTGCTAAATTTGAAATTTTTTTAAAAAATTCACAAATACAATTCAGGAATAATGCATATAGGTGTGGATAGTATTCATCCTAAACAACATCTTCCATATGGTGGGAATGCATGCCAATGCTCCATTTGGCCACAGTGGACAAAATCATTGACTGACCTCTGATAGACTATATTGCTAAATTTGAAATTTTTTTAAAAAATTCACAAATACAATTCAGGAATACTGCATATAGCCATGGATAGTATTCAACCTAGACAACATCCTCCATAGGGTAGGAATGCATGCCAATGCTCCATTTGGCCACAGTGGGCAAAATCATTGACTGACCTCTGATAGACTATATTCCCAAATTTGAAAATTTTTTAAAAAATTCACAAATACAATTCAGGAATACAGCATATAGCCATGGATAGTATTCACCCTGTACAACATCCTCCATATGGTGGGAATGCATGCCAACGCTCCATTTGGCCACAGTGGGCAAAATCATTGACTGACCTCTGATAGACTATATTGCTAAATTTGAAAATTTTTTAAAAAATTCACAAATACAATTCAGGAATACAGCATATAGGTGTGGATAGTATTCACCCTGTACAACATCCTCCATATGGTAGGAATGCATGCCAACGCTCCATTTGGCCACAGTGGGCAAAATCATTGACTGACCTCTGATAGACTATATTGCTAAATTTGAAATTTTTTTAAAAAATTCACAAATACAATTCAGGAATACAGCATATAGCCATGGATAGTATTCACCCTGTACAACATCCTCCATATGGTGGGAATGCATGCCAACGCTCCATTTGGCCACAGTGGGCAAAATCATTGACTGACCTCTGATAGACTATATTGCTAAATTTGAAAATTTTTTAAAAAATTCACAAATACAATTCAGGAATACAGCATATAGGTGTGGATAGTATTCACCCTGTACAACATCCTCCATATGGTAGGAATGCATGCCAACGCTCCATTTGGCCACAGTGGGCAAAATCATTGACTGACCTCTGATAGACTATATTGCTAAATTTGAAATTTTTTTAAAAAATTCACAAATACAATTCAGGAATACAGCATATAGCCATGGATAGTATTCACCCTGTACAACATCCTCCATATGGTGGGAATGCATGCCAACGCTCCATTTGGCCACAGTGGGCAAAATCATTGACTGACCTCTGATAGACTATATTCCCAAATTTGAAAATTTTTTAAAAAATTCACAAATACAATTCAGGAATACAGCATATAGCCATGGATAGTATTCACCCTGTACAACATCCTTCATATGGTAGGAATGCATGCCAACGCTCCATTTGGCCACAGTGGACAAAATCATTGACTGACCTCTGATAGACTATATTGCTAAATTTGAAATTTTTTTAAAAAATTCACAAATACAATTCAGGAATAATGCATATAGGTGTGGATAGTATTCCTCCTGGACAACATCCTCCATATGGTGGGAATGCATGCCAACGCTCCATTTGACCACAGTGGGCAAAATCATTGACAGACCTCTGATAAGACTATATTCCTAAATTTTAATTTTTTTTTAAATTCGCAAATACAATTCAGGAATACTGCATATAGGTGTGGATAGTATTCCTCCTGGACAACATCCTCCATATGGTGGGATTGCATGCCAACGATCGATTTGACCACAGTGGGCAAAATCATTGACAGACCTCTGATAAGACTATATTCCTAAATTTGATTTTTTTTTTTAAATTCGCAAATACAATTCAGGAATACTGCATATAGGTGTGGATAGTATTCCCCCTGGATAACATCCTCCATATGGTAGGAATGCATGCCAACGCTCCATTTGGCCACAGTGGACAAAATCATTGACTGACCTCTGATAGACTATATTGCTAAATTTGAAATTTTTTTAAAAAATTCACAAATACAATTCAGGAATACTGCATATAGCCATGGATAGTATTCAACCTAGACAACATCCTCCATATGGTAGGAATGCATGCCAATGCTACATTTGGCCACAGTGGGCAAAATCATTGACTGACCTCTGATAGACTATATTCCCAAATTTGAAAATTTTTTAAAAAATTCACAAATACAATTCAGGAATACTGCATATAGCCGTGGATAGTATTCACCCTACATAACGTCTTCCAAATGGTGGGAATGCATGCTAACGCTCCATTTGCCCACAGTGGGCAAAATCTTTGAATGACCTCTGATAAACTCTATCATCATTTAGATAACTGACAAAAGATAACAAATAGTATATTTTCAATATTTCTTAATTAATTAAAAAAAAAAAAAAATAATTAAATATTATTATAAATTTATTTGTTTTTAATATTTCATTAAATTTTGAAAAAAAAAAAAAAATATATATATTAATTTTTTGTACTAAATAGTCATATTTATATATGTCATATTTAAATATGACATATTTAAATATGCCATATTTAAATATGTCGTTACGTCTTCAAATATGCCATTACGTAAGTCGTTACGTCAAAAACATATTTAACTCGCATATTTATCTTCACACACATCAAAAATCTGTGATATGTTCTCTTTATTTATTTAATTTTTCTTTTGTCTTAAATTTCCTGTTAAACTTATTTGTCCTATTTTATTTTTTATTTTTTTTTTTTTTTGCTATATACTGGACTTTAACGGTTGTTTTCTTATCATGTCTTAGTTTTGTTTATTTTTTATTTTTTTTATTTATAAGACAAGAATAACAAAAAACCATCTTGCTTTACATCCTCTTTTTCTTTATACAACAAAAGCTCCCACCACAGTTGATATTCCATGAACCAATGGATCATCGAATGGAAGCAAAACGAAAGACTCTTTTTTTAAAAACAATGAAAAACATATTACTCTTATGCTTGAATTATTTACAAAATGTTTATTACAAATATAAAAAAATGCAACACCATAAACATGAGCTGTCAATATGATCAAGTATTGTCAAATGTCAATTTTTATATATTAAAAGCAGATTAATTTCAACACACAGAGACATGAAATTACCATACCAAAACATATAACGACACTTTAATAAAGGAAAATATAAAAGTAAACTTGTTTTTTTTAATGACACAATTTTGATTGTTATTGTTCCATAATATTTTGTTAATTTTTTGGGAATTCAAGTCATGGGGGAATCTGTATGCATAAATAAACACACATATTGATTAGTGAATTTTGTCAGTCAGTTTGTGAGTATTTTGTAATACAAGATGAGTAATTTCGATGGTATGTAAAATAAAATTGAGACTTGTGTTTTATATCGAGTTAAATTTTTGGGAAAAAAAAAATAAAAGGTAAATAAAGCAAAAAAATGGGTCAATAATTAAAGAAAAAATGCTAAGAAAAGTTAAAATGACAAGCACTTAAATTTATTTTAAATGAATAATACACAACAAAATTAACAATAAATTATAAAGAGATTTTTCTTTAAAACTACATTTTGAGCAGACAAAGAAAACAATAATAACAAACACATATAATCACTTTAAGAAGTGCCCATTATAAGTAGAAATATTAATTGTAAACAATAACAACAAGTCTACACACACCTTCATTAAAGTATATTACATTAAAACACTACTCAACATTTTGAGCAAACGAATTAAATGTAAACAAGACAATAGTAACACGCAAACATTTACACCCAATAAAAAAGTAATTCAAATCAAAACAGAGGCACTATTTTCCAATACTCCAATACTCAATATTGTGAGAAGGGTTTTTAATTGTAAACAAAACAATAATAACACACACAATCAATTAAACCCTTTATTATTAAGGCAAATGAAAAAAAAAAAATAGAGAACCATAAAGTTATTCTCCAATGCTCATATTTTGAGAAGGAGTATTGCAATTTGCAACACACAATCAAATATATCCCGTATTAATAATGGTAAACAAAACAACAGGAACACACAATCAATGACACCCGTGTTATATTAATGCAAATTAAAACAAACTGGACATTTGTTTATAAAAAAGTAATGAAAATCAAAACTGTACTATTTTCCTATACTCCACTACTCAATATTGTGAGAAAGGTTTTTAATTATAAACAAAACAATAATAACGCACATAATCAATTACACCCTTTATTTTTAATGCAAATGTAAGCAAATAGAGAATTATAAAGTTATTCTCCAATGCTCAATATTGAAGGTATTGCAACACACAATCAAATATACCCTGTATTAATAATTGTAAACAAAACAATAGAAACATACAATCAATGACACCCGTGTTATATTAAAGCAAATCAAAACAAACTGAGAATTTGTTTATAATAGTCGCCATTTTTCTCTCTGTACTCCTTAATATATTGAGAAGGAATATTAGTTGTAAACAAAACTGTAAAAACACACAATTGCACACGGGTATTTTAACACAAATCAAAACAATAAACAATGTAAATATTCTAAGACAGATTAAAGGGGATGCCACTAATGAACTAATGAAATAAAATGATGCCAGTAAGTTAATTAAAGCAAAATAAACAATATAATGAAGAAATATTTTAATTAAATTAAAATACTTTTAAATAAAATCTTTTACTAAATAAATAATTTTTATATAAAATATAATTCTTTAAAACAAATTTTTATAAATTACAATTTTTTTAATAAAAATTTTAATAAACAAAAAATTTTTATCAAAATTTTATAAAATAAAATTTTAAATTTTTATAAAATAATATTTTTATTAAACTTGTAAAAAAAAAAAAAAAACAATTACTTTTTTATTATTTCTTTTCTGTTTATTTATTTTATTTGCTAGAAACACCTATTTTGCGAAGGTGTTAATTTTTTCTTATAGCCTTTTGTTAACCATATTTTTAAATTTGTTAAAAAATTATTTTTAATCTTTTTATGGTTTCTTTAAACATGAAATTATTTTCATATATTAATTTATGGCTTTTTTTATTTTTGCATATATTATTGAAATTTTGTTGTTTAAATCTTATCATTCTTTTGTGTCAAACATAATTTTTTATGAAGGCTGTTTTAATTTTGCTAATGTTCTAATTACAAAAGAATTTTTTTAACAAAAGAATTTTTGTGTAAGAAATCAATATGAAAACAATATAAACAAAGGCAGAAAGAAATATTTAAAAAAATAAAATAAAAAAATTTGCAAAAAAAAATTAATAATAACGAAGTCGTTTGTTTTTATTTTTTAATTTATAAGAATTTTAAATAAAAAAAAAATTATATATTATTTTGTTAAAAAAAAGATAAAGTAAACCACTGTTCTTTCTTTATTTTCTTTTTTTATTTAATTTTCTTAAATTTCTTCAAAACAAATTAATTTATGAAACCCAAATATTTATTATGCATTTATTTTGTATACAACCATAACAAATCTTTGTTAATAAACCGTTAATATTACTAAAACAAAAGCAGAAAAAGTAAAATAAAAAAAATTAACATCTTTAAGTAAATGAATGCAACAGCCATGTTTACTTGCATTGTTGACTATAATAAGATCTACTTGAAAATTTCAAGTATTATACATATACACAAAATGCAACAAGTAAAGAAAAATCTTTATTTTTTTTAATCAGCTTTACACACTCGTGAGTGGTGTCTGGGATAAAGAAAAAGAAAATAAAAAAAATCACGATATTTTATGATGGATTAAGTTGTGAGATATGAATGTTTTTTAACATAATTGATAAAATTTACATATTTTTTTATTTCTTTTTATTAATAAAAACTTACATTTAGCCATGGTTTTTTTTTCGAAATTATTAACAAGGTTTTTTGAGTTTCTTTTTGAATACAATTTCTTTTAATCAAATTTATTTTATTTATTATTATTTTTTTTATTAATAATTTTGTATTTTTATATTTTTTTTTTGAAATTTTATTAAATGTCTTTAGTTTTCAAAAATAAAAAATAAATAGAGATAAACAATAAAACAGAGTTGTTTTATTTAGTAATAATCACAAAGGTTACCAAGTTATTGGTAATGTTACCAGATAGTTGCCTAAGTAAATTGGGTTAACAATAAATTTTAAAAATGTAATTGTTATTTAAATATGATGAATTAAATTAAAAAAAGACATTACATTCATTAGCGTTTTAATTACATTATTAAATATTTGACCTTTAAAATAGTTTAAATATGAAGCAATTTTACTCAAAATATATTTTGTTTTGAATAAGTAAATCGAAACAATAATAACACACAAACATTTACACCCTATATTATTAATACAAATCAAAACAAAGAAAGAGAACGCCAGTTTTCCAAATACTCAACATATTGAGCAGCAGCCAGCATTGATTGTAAACAATAACATACAATCATTATTGGTAAACAAAACAATAATAATATACACAATCAATTACACCCTGTAATATTAATACTAAACAAAACAGAGAACTATTTGTATTGCTCTCCATACTCAACATGTTGAGCAAGTTTATTAATTGTAAACAAAACAAAAAGCACACACAAACAATTACACCCTTGTATACTAATAGAAAACAAACTGGATGGATACCTTTTTTGTTTTACTCGCCATTTTTCCCAGTGCTCAATATTTTGCGCAAAAATATTAAATTGTAAACAAAACAATAAGAACACACACAAGCTTTAATAATTGAAAGAGTATTCATTGTAAACATCAATATTTTGAGCAAAAGCATTAATTTGTAAACAAAACAGTGAGAACACACAAGCAATTACACGCGTGTTAATAATTGAAAGTGTATTCATTGTAAACAAAACCATAAGAACACCCACAATCAATTTCACTCTTGTAATTGTAATGCAAATTAAAAAGAAACACACACAATCAATTACACTAGGGTAAAGAAAACATAACAGAGTAGTATTTTGTAGCTCTCGCCATTTTTCGCAATACTCAACAACTTGAGCAAAAGTTATAATTGTAAACAAAGCAATAAGAACACACAATCAATTACACATATGTAAACAATTGAAAGTGGTTTCAATGTAAACAAAACCATAATAACACACAATAAATTACACCCGTGTAATGTTAATACAAAACAAATCAATGAATGCTCTGTATTTTCTCAATGTTTAATATTTTGAGCAGTAGTATTAAATGTAAACAAAACACATAATTTTACAAATTTGTGTATCAAGGCAAATCAAAACAATAAATAATAAACCTTCCTACAAATCTTTTGGTTTAAAAATCAATTATTTTTTGGAAAAATTCCTTTATAAAAATTTGTTTAAATTAAAATAACGCTTTTTTATTACAAAAAAAAAAAAAAAAAAAAAAAAAAAGAGAAAGTAATTTTATTTTTAGTTTTCTAAAATAAATCAAATCAATCTTAAACATCTTTAGCAATTTTATTTCCTTAACATTTTTTCATGTTTGTTTTCAAAACAATGTCAATTTTCTATTAACACTCAATCTAACAATTACTTACAATTAAAAGTAATTCTAACAAAAAAAGATTTCAAAACAATTCATTGATTTAAAGACATTGACCTACAATTAACAACAAACTCTGATTTTCAGAGAAGATGGTAGCTAGAAATTAAAAGCTGTCACAAGTCACAACAATGACTCAAACTACTACTGTTGTTAATAAGAACAACAAAAACAAAACAATAACAATAAAAAGATTAATGATCTTGAACACAATAATACAAACAATGTCATCCACATATTTTTTTAATATTCTTTAACTTTTACAAAAAGAACAAAACAACAACAAATTACTTTAATAAATATTTAATTTACTATATAACTTTTGTCAATAATTTCAACAACTCTTCTTTGTATTTTTATTATTATTTATCATAAAAAAAATATACTTTATTCCTCTAGCTACTACTTAACGTGTGACTGACTCTCTGGCTGATCATAATACAAAATAATCAACAAAATAAATATCATTAAAATTATAGCATTCATAAAAAAGACATATAAAAAATGTTTACAAAAAAAAAAAAAAAAAAAAAACGTTTTAATTTTAAGAAAAAAAAAAAAAAAATCAGCAAAATTGTTAAGCTCTGGCACGTTTCTTTCAGCATGTTGTAACGTAAAGAAATGAAACGAAAATAAAAAATTCCCTGTCTTCGTGTTAAGTTTATTAAAGAAAAAATAAAACATAAATGATTTTGCATTAATTATAACGGAAGCAGCAGTATTTTAAAAAAAAAAAAGAAACATATGAGAATTCACACACTTTAAAAAACTGAAATAAATAAAACAATTTGCATAAAATTATTTTATAGCTTATAAATAAGGGGGAATAGAATATAATTATAATAGACACGATAATATTTATATAGAAAACATATAAAAAGAATAGAAAAAATAAAATATAATTAAGACAAAAAAATATAGAAATAAAATTCTTTAAGAATAAATATTAAATAAAATATTTATATAAAAGGTATTCACCTCAGAAATTTGCAAGACCCTTGCAAAGTAGAAAATTTACATCGATTTCTGTAAACACTACAACAACCACATAGAATAAATTTTGCACAACTTACATTACAAGGATCTTGCAAAGTTGCAATTTCTGAGGTTAATACCTTTATAATTTCTTTTAACCATAAATATAAAAATAATATTAAATGTTTGCAATAGTTAATATTAAATGTAAAGTTTACACTGTAAACAAAACAATAACATCACACAAAAACAATTACACCTTAGTTATTAATATAAAAATTAAAACAAACAGAGAATTAATAGAAAATTCTCCAAAACTCAATATTTTGATAAACGTAAACAAAATAATCAAGCACACAATCAATTACACCCAGCTTTATTAATACACAAATCAAAACAAAACAGAGACGCTATTATTATTCAATACTCAATATAATGAGCAGGAGTATAAATTAACACACACAATCAATTACACCCTGTACTATTAAATAATAAACAAAACAGAGAAATAATTACAAATTCTCCAATACTCAATATTATGAGCAGCAGTTTTAATTGTAAACAAAACAAACACAAACAATTGCACACTAAAGTAGTAAATGCAAAACAGAGAACTAGAGGTCGCCATTATTATTCAATACTCAATATTATAAAAAGGAGTAGTAGTATTGTAAACAAAACAAATAACACACACAATCAATTACACCCTGTTAATTCGAATCAAAACAAAGGTTACAATTATTCTTCTCTACTCAATTTATTATGAGGAGTATTACAATACACACAATCAATTACACCTGTATAATATTAATACAAATCAAAACAAATAAACAACTAATTGCAGTAATTGTCTTTATTAAATCAAATGCTCAATATTTTGAATAAATATATTAATTGTAAACAAAACAATAATAACAAACACAATCAATTAAACTTAACAATATTAATGTATGTAGTAATTTAAAAAAAAGAACCCTTATTAAAAAAATTGCTCATAATTTTTTTTTTAAATGTTAATATTTGTTATTAAAAAAAATAATAATAATAATGAAATTTGGTTTAAAAATATATCAAAATACAGTTTTTGGTGAAAAATTTAGATGTTTTATGAAATTTATGCCCGAAAAAAAAATTTAAAAATCCTAAATAAATTTTTTTATAGCAAAATATTTTTTGAAACCCTAAAATAATCATAAACAATTTTTTTATAAAATTTTTGTAAATTAAATTCTTTTTCAAGTTTTCAATTATTTTCCTATTAATTTAAATTTAAAATTTGTCTACTTTATAGTCGTTTTTATTTTATCTACAACTAGGGTGTGTTCATTTTATAATTGGTAACTTTAAACCACCACCTTATTAAACCCACAAAAAACAACAACAAAAACAACACCTGCAACCAGAACAAATTTGCTTGAGCCGCAAAAACAAGCAAAATTGCAAAAAAAAAAAAATCCAATTTACAGCTAAAAAATGTTGATATTGAAATTACAGTAAAATAACTATATTATGTAATATTAAAGATAGATTTTGTGGTTTTATTTTAAAGGCACCAATAAAGTTATTGATGATACCGCAAGAGCAAAACACAAGGAAAAATTATTATTAATAAATGTGATAGATAACACACATTTTAAATGAAGCACAAATTTAAAATATATATTAATTTTTATTAAAAAAATCAATAAAATCTTTTAATTTTAAATAAAACCAATAAAAATCTTAATTATTAATTAATTTTTCAGATTATATTCGTTTTCTAAAATGTAAACAAACGTAAAAAAGTTATTTTTTATTTACCTCCTAAAAGTATGCTATACAAATTATGCAGCTATATTGGATGACATGAGTGTGTGATAATACCCAGCAAACACAGCAATACGAAAAATGTTTCGCCAAACGTATTGCCTGGATGAAAAATATTATTGCGGCAATAATCGAATTCGTATTGCGGAAGAAACTTCCTTCGGGTGAAAAAGTGTCTCGATGGCAATACTCCTAAGCAATACGAAAGTGATTCTTCTAGATGATAATCTGGCAATATTGCCAGATAACCGATTAGAAGAAAATTAGAAGATATCGCCGATATGATAGTAGGAAGATAAATAGAAGATTTTGCCCAGAACCCACCCCCAAGAAAAGCTAAATTATAGATATATTTTACATTATTTAAACTATTTTTTTAAATTAAATTCTATTTGCACAGTACACAAAACATATTTAATATAATTTATTAGGTTGTCCCGGGTTCTTGTTATATTTTGAGAGATTTCTCCTATAACTATTGTCTGGAGCCTTGCATCATAAAAAGAAAACAAAAAACGGGTTATTTTTGTATTTTATGTAAATACATCATTTAATTTACCTTCAGGATTTCGTGTACACTATTGTAACCAAGCCAATTGCAAAAATTTTTAAACTAATTTTTAAAAAAATAATAAAAAATGAAAAAAAAAAATTGTAATAAAATTTTTGTTATTTTTTTTTTTTAATATTGCGGATATTTCTCGAAAATGATAAAAAGATGAAAATACAAAATATTACTTTGATTATTTTTTATTGTATGAAAAACTAGCGATATTGCCATATTATCATCCAAGAAGATATCTTCCAATTGTTTGCAGGGTAGTGTTATATGGCGGCTGAGTATTAAAACAGAGAGATGCCAGATTAGGAATTTAGGGATTTAATTTTTTATTCCAGGAAAATGTGTAAATAAATGTTTATTACAAATATTTTTAATATTTATAACTATTTCTATAAAAAAAATTTTAAGAAAATGAATTGCAAACTAATTATAATTAGAATTATTAGTAATATTTCATAAAATTACTTTTTTTAAATAAATTTATTGCCTTGAAAATACAAATTCATAACACAAATTACAAATTTGCAGCTGTGTTTTAAGGAATAATAAAATGGTTTTTTATTATTCTAAAATGGACTTTAGAACTTTAACAATTGCAACTTTAATTGCTTTTAAGAGTTTATTATTTTTTTTATATATATAATTGTTTTAAAATTATTAACTATAATTATTTATGATTTTCTTATAAAAACCATGTATACAGAACTTGTTTTAAAGAACCTACAATTACATTTGATATAAAAACTAAAAATATGCTGATTAAACATAACATAGACATAAATTTAAAAAATACATTGTATTAATAAAATTGCTAATTAAGCGGTTTTGGGCTGAGGTTTAAAGAAAAATAAAATAATAAAAAAAGGCAACTAAAAATCAGCACAAAATTGTTTTTTGGCTCATAAACAATTTATTAAAAATAACTAACAATTGAATAAAATGAAATTCAAGCAAATACGAATTCAAAATCAGCTATAAATATTAAATTTTCTTACATATATTTTTTTTAATTATAATTTTCGAATATTTAATCTACTTATTTTTTGTTTTCTATTTAATATTTAATATTACTTTTAATTTAATTTCAATTTTATTTTTAATATTTTATACTTTATTTTCTATATAAATTGTAATTTACTGCTGAGCATCTTTTTCTGCCATAAAAAGTAAAATATGGCATCCCATTATAAGGAGAGTAGAGCGATATGACATTTTGCCGTTATTGAAAGGATGCCATGTTTATGTTTTAAACAATTAAAGCTGCCAGATGTTAATTTAAAGCAAAAAATGCAAAGGACTTTTAATTTAATTAAAAATAATATTTTAAATTATTTTTAACAGAATTTATTTAGGGAAATTATTTTCATTATTTTAGAGAAAATTAGTAAATCAATTAAGATTTAATATGATTTCGTTCAAAATTTTTAATAAAAGGAAAAAAGAAAATACATTTTATGCTAAACTTAAGACTTTTTAAACCGGAAGTTTAATAAAACTATGTGCTAATTGAGAATTTCAGCAAAAAATAATATAAATATTTATCATTTATTTTATTTTATTTTTTTTTTTTTTATTTTTGTTATAACTTTATTTGTCTTTAATTTTCTTTTAAACGTGGTTTAAACACGTTAATATTTTTTTTTTTTTTTATTATATCTCATTTGATTACTTTGTATTTTTCTTTGACGTTTAATTCATTTTGTTGAGGTATTTAGAAAATTATTTTGTTTCTTTTATATATAAAAAAAAAAAAATATATAATAAAAAAATGGTTCTGCTTTCTTGCATTTGATTTTCACATCACTATAATTTAAATTTTTCTTCCATTAAGTTAAACTTTGCAAAAAAGAAATAAAAACGTTTAGCATTTAGCAAAAGAAATTTAAATTATATAGAAAATGTTTCTTCTGTTTTTTGTTAGAAAAAAAAACTGAGAACTCATTATAAGCTTAAACATGAAATTGTACAACCATCATAATAGATTTTTCCTCTATAAAATGGTTAAAGAATTTTTAAGGTTCACTGTCTTAATTTAGAGTTCAAAATGGAAAGAAAATATTTATTTTATCACGGCCTTTTCTGTTTGTTTTATATTTCCTTTAAATAGGAAAAAACGCTTGTTAAGTTATTTTAAGATAAAAGTGTTCTTGTCAACAACATTTATTGTTTATTTTTCAATATACCGTTATTGGTTTATTTTGTTATCTTTTAAAAGATAACAAAATAAACCAATAACGGTATTTAATGGTGAAATTATATACAACAAAGAAAGAAATAAAATATGGTAACTCTTTTAAAGGAGATTAAGAGAAAGATGACATTTTAACAAGCTGAAAAGTGATGCCTTATTGTATTTTAAAAAATTAACAGATTAATTACAGATTGTAAATAAAAATATTAATTTAATAAAGGAATATTAAAGTTAAAAAATAAATAGTTCCAGGAATTTTAATTAAAATTTCTTTAAAAATATATTCAGTTAAGAATAATATTACAAATTTTGAAATTATTAATCATAAAAATTATTTCACATATTTTTAATAATTTTTATAATTCAGGGAATTTTTTTAATTTTATTATTATTTTACTCAAATTCTCTTTATTAAATTAAAATTTGGTAGCATTCCTTTTTTAAAAATAAAATTTAATTAAAAAAAATTGTAATAGAAAATTTAAAGTTTATTTTTTTTTATTTGCTTTTGTTAAGTTTTGCTTGGGAAACAAGTTTATTTAATTAAAAAATTAAATGATAAATAGAAAAAAGCAATAACTGTTAAACATTTTTGTATTTTTGTTTTTTTACTGTTTATTGTTAAAAAAAAAAAGTGAGATAATAAAATTAAAAAAAAAGAAAAACATTATATCAACTATATAAGGTAAAAGAAATAAAGGTGATGCACTTAAATTAAGCAAATTTATCTGCACTTTTAATTTTTCAAAAAAAAATATTAAAAAAAACTTAACTATTTAAAAAAAATCCAAAAACATTAAAACAAGATGTTGAAAATTACGCAACATAATTAAAAAACAATTTTATGGAATAAAAGATTTAAAAAAATCTTTCTTCTGTATTCTTTTATTTAACAAATATTTCTTAATTTCTTTAATATTTAATTTTTTGTTTTTTTAATACTTAAAATTAAATTTTCATAATTTTATCTAAAATTTTTAAAAAAAATCTTGATGTTATAATTAATTTTAATATTTTTCCTTTATATTTCTTAATTTCCTATACAAATCCTGTTCAAAATTATCTGGCAACATTAAAATCAAAGAAACTTACCATATGTCAACCAAAATACTCCCCATCTTTGCTTGTGAAATGAGAAAGTAAAATGGCGTGTTACCACAAAACAAAATATCCTAAATAACGTTGCCAGATCTCTTTAAGAGAGTAAAAAAGGAGTAAACTGGTGAAAAACTAGCAAAAATATTTAAAAAAAGGGAAAATCTTAGCTTTTTCTTAAACATAATGAAATTTAGTATTTTTTCTTTAGAATTGGAAAAAAATAGAACAAAAATTAAAATTCCGACTAACATTCTTGTCAACATAATTTGAAATTAATGAAGAAAAACAAGCGCGAATGCTATATTCGAGCCAGCCGAATCTATATACCCACCATCGACTTTTTTAAATTTTACGTTATATGGGAAGCGGGCGGTAAAGTGGGCGGATCACGCCTATTTTTTGTTTCCGATTTTACATTGGTTCTTGAACTATTTGTACACAATTTTGCTGAAGTTTCACCTTATATGGGAGGTAAAGTGGGCGGACCACGCCCATTTTTGGTTTCCAAATTTATATCGACCCTCAAACTATTTATACAAAATTTCGCTGTCGTACATGCATTTTCAATACTAAACAAACCTTATATAAGATAAATATTTGTGCCAAATTTCGTCCCCCTACGTTGCCCCGTTCGAGCCCTATCCTGCTTTCAACAGACGGACATAGCTAGATCGACTCAGAATCTAACCAGGACCCAGAAAATATATACTTTGTGGGTCTTAAATGATTCCTTCGACAAAATCAATACACCTCCATCTTTTTGATGGTGGGTATAAAAAAGTACCAATTTTCAAAGTACTAATTTTTCAAACATTATCAAGTTTCATAAAGAGTACTAGAATTACAATAAAAACGAAAATTGAATAAATGTAACAATTGCTCCAAATAGTTACCAAAATTTAAGTGTAAAAGTACCAAATTTTATAAAAGTATTCTAAAAAGATGCCAGTTGCAAAAAAGTAACAATTTTAAAAGAAAAAACAGAAAATTTTCAAAAAGTACCAATTTTCAAAAAAAGAGTACCAAAATTGCAAAAAAGTTCTAATTAAAAAAATACTAACAAATACCAAAATTGCTAAAATCTAGAAATTGTTCCAAATAGTACCAAAGTTTAAGAAAGTTTAAAAAAAGTATCCCATTCCATTTATCAGAAAAGTGCACAAAATACAAAAATTGAACGATTTTTCAAAAAAAGGATCAAAGTTGAATAAAAGACCCAACCTTTTCAAAAAATTTATCACTTTTTCAAAAAGTACCAGTTTTCAAAAACTAGTGTCAATTTTATAAAAAAAACATTTTTTCCAAAAAGTACTATTTTTCAAAAAAGTACCAAAATTTTGAAAAAAAAAAAACAATTTTTTCAAAAAGTACCAAAAATTTGAAAAATTTCTGATTAAAAAAGTACTACCAAAAAGCTAAAATGCAGCGATTTTTACAAAAGAGTACCAAAGTTTAACAAAAAGTATCACATTTAAAAAAGTATTCCAAAAACGTATGTTTTTACCATTTTCCAGAAAAGTACCAAAATTGTAAAAAATTTACCAAGTTTTTTAAAAAAGTATCAAATTTAAAGAAAATTACCAAATTTTCAATAATAAAAAAATATATTAATTTTGATTGTAAAAAATTTATTAATTTTCCAAAAAGTACCAACTTAAAAATATTGGTATTAATTAAAAAAAGTACATATTCTCCAAAAAGTATCAATTTTTAATATTGAAAAAATCAATTTTTTAAAAAACTAAAAATTTTCAAAAAAGTACCCTAGTTTAAGAAAAGTACCAAAGATTCAAAATAGTACAAATTTTTAAAAAATTATAAATGTTCAAAAAAGTACCCCAGTTTAAGAAAAGTACCAAAGTTTCAAAATAGTACAAATTTTTAAAAAAGTACTAATTTTGAAAAAAAAGTACCAAAATTGCGAAATAAAAAGTATCTATTTTCCAAAATGTTTAATTTTAAAAATTTTCAACAACAAAAGAAGGTACTTATTTATTACAAAATTTTAAAAAGTACAAAATATCCACAAAAGGTCTAAAATTTAAGGATCCAATTTTACTATTTCCAAAAAGTATCATATTGTTAATAGTACTAATTTTCAAAATTATAAGAAAACACATTTTTTAATTCTAAATTTTAAAAATGTAGCAAAAAAATACTGATTTTCAAAAAGAGTACCATAATTACAAAAAAGTACCTATTTTACAAAAACCATTTTTATCCAAAAAATAGTAGTAATTTTCCAACAGAGTACCAATTTTGAAAAATGTACCGATTTTTCCAAAAAAAGAAAAATGTAACAAATTTAAAAAAAAAAAATCAACTACTTATTTTGTAAAAAAGTACCAAATTCAAAAAGAGTATCAAATAAATAAAGGTACATAATCTCCAAAAAAGTATTGTAAAAAAGTACCAAATTCAAAAAGAGTATCAAATAAATAAAGGTACATAATCTCCAAAAAGTATCAAAATTAAATATAATTAATAATTACAAAAAGTACCTATTTTCTAAAAACTACCATTTTTACAAAAAAAAAAAGTACTTATTTTGCAAAAAACTACCAATTTTCAAAAGGAGTACCAAAACCTATTTTCTAAAAACTACCATTTTTACAAAAAAAGTACTTATTTTGCAAAAAAGTACCAATTTTCAAAAAGAGTACCAAAATTACAAAATAGTACCTATTTTCAAAAAGATCCATTTTTCAAAGAAAAGTTAACTATTAAAAAACAGAAACAATTTTACAAAATAGTACCAAATTTAAAAATGGTTTTTAGTTTTGAAAAATAAGTAAAAATTTTCAAATAAAGTACCAATTTAAGCCACTTAAAAATTAATTTAATTCATCCTCAAAAAAAATAAATAAATAAATATTTCTGATTCTAAATTGAAACTAAAAATAGAATATTTATTTCTGAAATCTTATAGTTCAGGGCTACTTTCTATTCTGACACCAAACTGTTTCATATCTGCTCCCAATACACATTGGAGCCATTTGATAATTTCTTTTTGATATTTTCATAGAGACTTCTTTTTTTAAAAATAATTTATCTACAATTGCAGATTGTATGTGGACATACAATATACAAATCTAGGTTACACCCTCTATACCTTTTCAAATGAATCACAAATTTCTTATTTTTTATTTTTATTTATTTATTATTTTTTTTTTTTTGTTATTTCAAATCTAAATTTCATATTTCATTTTTGTTTTATTATTTTCAATTAATTATTTGAACTTTAAACTATTCTTATCAATTTCAATTTCTAATAAAAAAATTGTTCAATATATTTTGTTTAAAATTTGTGTAACAAAAAAAATGCTGATATCTTCAATTGTTATTTAAATAATTGATTTTTGGTACTTAATACATTTTAAAATTTATTTTTCAATTATATTTTTAATTTTATTTTTTATTATTATTATTTTTTTTTTTTTTTTGTGTAATTGATTTTTTTATTATTTTTTTGCAATTGATTTTTTTCAACTTTATTTATTTTTTTCTTACTTTCTCAATATAAAAATAAACATTACCAAATGCATTTTAAATACCTTAATTATTTTCTAATATCTAATAACAAATATAAATACGTAACACACTCATAAAAAACTCTTATAAATTTGTTTTATGTACTTTAAATAAAAATAAAAAATACTTCAGGTGTTAAAAAGATAAGAAATTTTGTATACAAATAAAAAAGAAAAAAAATTACTAAAAATATTAATAAATGATGTGTTAAAAACAACATTTCATTTTGTTATAACATTTTAAGAACAATACACTTCAAACCCAACAAAAAGATAAGAAGAATGACAAAATGTTTATAAAATATTGTTGTAAAAAAAGCGGCTTGTCAATAAAGAAAATATAACAAGTTTATTTAATATGAAAAAAATTAATTAAATTTTTTTTCTATAAAAAAAAGTAAAAACAATTAATTTTTATAAGAAAAATCATTTAAAAAAATCTAAAGCAGCGATTTAAATAAAGAAACCACTTTAAAAATATGTTATTTTATGCTTAAAATTGTTATAAAATTAAATTTCCTTTAAATAACGCCGTTAAGGATATATCATCTTTACCTTAACGCCGTTAAGGATGCTGCGGCTTTAATTAGTTTGTTATATTAACGGCTTTGCTGTTTGTTTTGTAAACATTACAAAGGTTTTGTTATTGTTATTTTCACTAATAATAACAATCAAGTTTTTGTTTACATAAGCACAAACATGTTATTGTTTTTTTGCAGATAAAAAAAAACAATAACAAGGAAAGATGAAGAACAACTAACATAAATAAGGTCACTTGTTTTTAAGACTGAGTTAATTAACATAACACAGTGTTTGGTTGTAGGTATTAGCAAAATTATTTAATAGATGAGTGTGAGAGGGTGGTATAAGAGGTGAATTAAAAGAGGTGGGTGGATGGTTGTTTAAGGATTTATGTTTTAAGTAATTTTAAAAAGGTTTTTATTCAAATTAAATAAAACATGAAGAAAATTAAAGAAATTTAATAAAAAATAAAGAAAATTTAAGAAAAAATTAAGAACATTAACAAAAATTAATAAAATTAAATAAAAATAAATGTAATTTTATAAACTATTAAATAAAATTTTGATTTATACTTTAAACTTTTAATATTTATCTATAGAAAAAAATATTTAAAAATATAAAAAGCTACATATTATTAAAATTTAAAATTTTCTTAACAAATGTTAGTTTTTCCTCAATTTCTTTTATTATTTTTTATAAAAAAATTCCAATTAATTTTATTTAATAACCTACAACTTCATTTAATTACAGTACATATTGCTAATAAACCCTGAACAAAATCAATATCTTGTCTATAACTAATAATTATTATTTAATCTCACTTACAAGAGGCGTTTAAGGAAAGAAAAAAATAATTGCAATTTTTAAATTTTTTTCCAAATAGCCTTAAGTAGTTTTTAAATAATTATTTATGGTTTTTGCATGAATTTTCAATATGTGGCATTTTTTGCAAATTGCCATCATAATTCCTTTTACATTCCTCTATGTATGTAGTTTTTCAACAATTTGTAGTTCAAATAACAATAGCAAGAGAAAAATAAACTTGTCATATCTACATAACTGGATTTAAGTTTTATCATATATAATTTTTGTGTTGAACAAAGTTTAAAGTCATAATTGCATTTTTTCAAACAAAAAGAAAAAAAAAATCACGAAAAAAGAAAGAAAAATAGAGGAAAACCTCAATACATTAAGTTGGGAAATTAAACAAAATAAAGGGGTTTCAAAAAAGAGGAATATTAAATTTCGAGGAGGTTAAAAAAATAATGCTTAATAATCGTTATAGATTTTTAAAACAAATGTATATAAATCTAAATTAACTCTTTATGTATTTACTGTTTTATTATTCTTTTTTTAATTTTTTACAAAATTTTTTCCTATTTTTTTAACCTATTTTTAAATTAATTTTTGCAATTTTAATTAAAAAACTATTTTTTACATATTTACTCATTTTTTTAAATTAATTTTTATAATTTTATTAAAAAAAAATCTACAAAATTGATAATTTTTTAATTAAATTTAATATTTTATATAAAAATTTTATTATTTTTCTTAGTTTCCTTAATAAATCCTGTTTAAAACTATCTGGCAACACTAAAAACATAGAAACCCACCATTTAACAACAAAAATACTCTTCTCTTGACATGTTTAAGAGGAAAGTCAAAATGGCATCTAAGCACAATAACAAAATATAATAAACAAAGCTGCCAGACCTCCTTAAATGAAAAATAACAGAAAAAAGCAGCTAAAAGATAAAAAATTTATTTTTTACAAATTTCTTTACGTACCGTCTATACTAGCATTTTTCTTGTTCGCACAAGAACAAAACGTCGGCAGAGCAACACACACAATTTTTTTCATTTTGTTTTCAGTGGGCAGAACATTTGTCGAACAAATCATAATTTTTTGTTTGCCGTCAGTGTCGCTTCGATACTTTTACATGCAGCGCCTCTTCTTCCGCATACAAAATGACGTTTGATGGCAGACATGGTTGCTCGAACAATTGTGCGAACAACGGTGTGCGAACAAGAACAAAACATGAACAACTTGGGTCCACACTATCCAAATGCATGTGCGCACAACATTTTGTTCAATGTGCGAGCATGAAAAAGGCTCGTGTGGACGGCAAATTAAGATATAAAAGGAAAATTAATGTTTTTATTAAAAATATCCTTAACAAAGTTGCCAGACCTCTTTTGAGAAATAAAATAGGAAAAAAAAGCAGCTAAAACGTTAAAAATTGTTCATAACAATTTTTATTAAAGAAATTTATAAAAAAAATAAACATTTTAATTTGGCTAAAAAAATAGCACCTAACCACAATAACAAATTATTCTAAACAATGTTGCCAGACCTCCTTAAATAAATAACAAAAGAAAAGGGCACAAACAAGAAATAAAAGTAGAATATTAATATTTTTTATTAAAAATATCCTAAACAAAGTTGCCAGATCTCTTTTAGAGAGTAATAAAGGGAAAAAGAAGCTAAAACATTTTAAAATTAATATTTTCTTAAAGGAAATTATAAAAAATAAAAACAAATTCAATATTTTTCTTTAAATAAATAAATAAATAAAAAAAAAAACATTGTAGAGAAATATTAAAACATTTTCATTAAATTAATTTGCCAACTCTAATTGATTTTTGTTTTTTACAGGAAAAATTCCTTTAAAAAATGTATAAATATTTATTTATTTTCTTCATATTTGCTCCACAAACAATTCAAATCGTAACAACCGCTTGCAAATCACAATGTTTGATAATGGCAAACAAATTTAATTTGAACTAAAAGAAAATAATGGAAAAATAAAATAAACAAGCATTTTTGCAATCATAAACATAACAAACAACAAGAAAATATACAGAGCCTAAAATCCACACTAATTGAATTTGCCACTAACAACACAACAACACAGATGCCACTACTACGGTTTGAACAACATGTTCCAATCGACAACATACATAAGTTACAGTGTTTTTCTTTGACAAAAATATAATTGAATTATTGAAATTTAGTTTATACGTACAATAAAGAATTAGTTATGTAATAACATAAATAATAATTTAAATAATAGAAAAAGATTTAAAAATAAGATAAAACCTAAAAAATTATAAACTTTTATGTAACTTTTATATAAAAAATTTAATATGGCATTCCTTCTCAAGGAGAGTAAATAGAGCCAAGATATTTTCTTTAAAACAAAGAGTTACCACACTTGTTATTGTAAAAAAAAACAAAGATGCCACGTGAATTTTTAAAGCAATAACGAAGAAAATATTGTTTAAAGTAAAAAAGAAGGATATTTAAACAAATTTTAAAGGAAAATTCAAAATATTTGTTTAATATAACAAATATATACTCCATTATTATAAATGTGTATTTATATATTAATTTTTAATATAAAAATGGGTTGAAAAAGTTATTTAATTTCCATTTTAAATTTGATTTTATTTTTTTTTTTTTTTCAAATCTTATGTTTTTTATAATTTTTAATCTTTTTAACCACTGTACTAAGCTTCAGTTTTTATTTTTTTTTTTTTTCATTTTTCCTTGCTAATTTAAAAATATATTTTGTTATTTGTATGTTAGAGACGTATGATTATGTTTAGCAAACAAAATGAATTGAACTGCCAACTGAATGATGGTTTTGTAAACTTCACGTATGGCTAGTAAATATGTGATAGTTAGTTAAAAAATTTATATATTTATAGTTGATTTATAATAGTTGGAAGCTAAAAGGAGCTGTTAATTGAAGGTTTAACTAAAATATTATTATTTTAAAAGTAAAAGAAATAGCGGTAAATAAACTCTAAAGCAGGGCATTTTTAAAAACACAAAGTTGCCAGATTAAGGTACAAATAGGATTACATTAAAATAAATGACTGAAGTCATTTAACAACCTCAATTGAAGATTAAAAAGGGTTAAACAAAAGCTTGGGTATGAATCCATTTGGCAGGCACAATTGAAGCTCAATTGAGGTTACACAAAAATTTGGAATTTAAGAGGTTTGAGAGTCACAATTGAATCTCAAATCAAGCTACTCTAAGGATTGGGTTTGAAACCATTTAAGTTCAAAAGTGGTTATACAAAGGCTTTGGATTAAATGCATTTGGCAGCTACACAAAGACTTGAGTTTGAAGCGATTTTATAAGGTTCAATAGGGCTACAGAAAGACTTTTATTCAATGCCATTTGATAGTTGAAATTGAAGTTCAAAAGAACCTACTTAGAGGCTTGGGATTGAAACAATTTTATTGCCACAATTAAAGCTCAAATAGGGCTACACAAAGGCTTGGGTTTGAAATCGATTAATAGTCACAGTTGAAGACAAAATAGGGCTATATTAAGGCTTGGGTATGAAGCGATTTTATACTCACAATTGAAGTTAAAATGAGGCTACTCAAGTACTTGGAACTAAAGTCATTTGATGGTCACAATCGAAGTACAAAGAGGGCTATTCAATTGCAGCTCAAATAGGATAACACAAAATATTTGGTATAAAGCCATTGATAGTCACAATTAAATTTCAAATCGGGCTACTCAAAAGCTTGGGTTTGAAACCTTTTAAAAGCTACAATTGAAGTTAACATAGAGCTACATAAAGGTTTGGAATTGCTTGGGAAACTAGGGCTATATAAAGATTTGGGATTGAATCGATTTAAAAGGATTTGTATCGAAAGAGAGAGCCGCAATTTCAGCAATCTTTTTCTAATGATTGAAGGACAAATATGGCTATATAAAGGCAATTGATTTGAGCAATTTTAATCTCTACATATATAAATAACTAAAGATCAAATGATACAATATAAAGTCCTTGAATTGAAGGCATTTGAGATGATATAAAGTGTGATGTCTGAGGATCAAATGGTAAAATATAAAGACATTTGAAGATATAAAGACGGACGATTGAGGTTCAAATGGTAGTCTATATGAAGATCAAATGATAAAATGTAAAGACTTTGAATTGAAGACATTTTGGACGATATAAAAACCAACAACTGTGGTTCAAAAATACGTCATGAAGACTTTCCCTTTAAGTCATTTGAGCCGACGACTGAGACTCAAATGGAATTCTATAAAGGCTTAGGATTTAAGGTTAAACGGTCCAAAATAAAGCCTTTGGATTAAAGCTATTTAGGTGGATATAAAGACCGACGATTGAGGCTCTATAAATATTTGTGATCGAAGTCCTAATGGTACAATATAAAGACGTTAGCCATTTGTGACGATATTAAGACCAAAGATTGAGTCTTAAATGGAACTCTATAAATACGATAAAACAGAGCTCACATGGTGACGATATTAAGATAAAAGATTGAGTCTTAAATGGAACTCTATAAATACGATGAAACAGAGCTCACATGGTGCAATATAAAGATTAAGCATTGAAGTCATTTGAAACAATATAAAGATGGGCGACGTTAGAAAGACCTACAAGTTTGAAGTTATTTGAGTCAATATAAAGACCTAAGATTGAAGCTCAAACTAGACTTATGTTTTATATTATTTGGATTGATCTAAATGAACACGATTGTAGTACAAATGAGACATAACATTGAAGCCATTTGGAACTACGAAGAACTACTAAGTAACTAATGATTCAAGCTCAAATTAAACTAAGAAGTGAAATACTTTCGGTCCATATAAAGACCTTCGATTGAAGATCTAATTAAATCTCAAATGGAACTTAGAATTGTAACGTTTACATCGATATAAAGTTTTACCATAAAGCCCTACAATTGAAACTGAAATGTGGCTTATGATTGAAATCATTTGAATCGATCAAAATACCTACAATTGGAGCTCAAATAAAGCGGAGGATTGAAACCATTTGAGTCGATCAAATGAGATCTATTATTGGGATCATTTGAATATATAAAAAAGACCGATAATGGCAGCTCAATGAAACTTAGGTTTGAAACCATTTGAAAGAATTATGTTTGCAATAATTAGTGTCGTTAAAATTACCTACAATTGCAGCTCAAATTACTTAGAATTGAAGCCATTTGAGTTAATAATAAAAAGACCTAAAATTAAAGTACCAAAAATATTTTGAAAGACATATGATTGAAGACATTTGAGACAACATAAAGACCTACAACTGCAGCTTAAACGAAACTTAAGATTGAAGTAATTTGGGTTAATAAACAGACTTAATATTGAAGCTCTAAAATAACTCTGAAAACTTTATGATTGAAGACATTTGAATCGACATAAAGACCTACAATTGAAACTCAAATGGGATTTATGATTGAAGTCCTTTGAGTTCATAAAAATAACGATAATTACAGCTCAATGAAACTTAGGTTTGAAACCATTTGAGCAGATAAAAAAGAGCTACAACTGAAGTTCTAAAACGACTTTGAAAAAATAATAATTGAATAATAATTGAAGACATTTGAGTCGACATAAAGAACAACAATTGAAGCTCCAATGAGACTTATAATTGAAGCCATTTGAGTCCATATATAGACCAAGAATTGAAGCTCAAAATAAGTCTAGAATTAATATAATCCAGTTCAACAACTAACCTAAAATTTAAGCCTAAATAGATCCCATAAATACTAATGATTACTATTGAAAAGGGAATTAGTTATAAAATCATTGAGATGCATATAAAACCCCTTAATTTTCCATAATATTAAATTTACTATTTCGCTTATAAAAACCTAAAATTAAACCTAAATTTCTTAAATAACTCCTCCTTAAAAAACCTCCGTTTTCACAATTTTTATCTCTGATTATTGATTAGAAAACCAAACAACTATTGTTTTTTAATTTTTTTACATAATTTTTTCTCAAATGAACAACTACAAAAAGTTAAAAACAAAACAAAAAAAAAAAAAAAAAACTTAAAATAAAAGTTGTTTTTTTGTTGCCACTCCACTCACCTGATGCAAGTTGGTCAATATTAGTGTTACTACCGGCTAATGAACGCACAGATGATGAAGATGTAGAGGTTTTTAAACTGCCAACAGCAGCTAATAATGTTGCTGCTGAAGTTGGTGATGATGACAAGGCTGTTGCTGCTGCTATTGATGAAGTTGATGATGATGTTGGTGATGAAGCACTTATTGTACGTTGTACATTTTGTTTACGTCTTTGTATGAGGTCACGTTTCCATTGTGGCATCTCAGGCAGGAATGAAGGTGATAAACTGCCAGCACTGCTAAGAGCAGGTGAAATATTACCATGTATTGTTGTTGTTGCTGAAGATGGTGTTAAATTGGAATGTTGTTGTTGATGTTGTTGTTGTGTAGAAGTAGTAGTAGATTCTAATGTTAAATTAGTTGGACGTTCTGGTGTTCCTTCCATTTCGTTGGCATTTGACGTTGATGACGCTGAATCATTAGCCACTGCCGCCTTAAGACATTGAGGTGACATTAAAGGAGGAGTTTCATTGCCGCCGGTTGTTTGTAAAGTATCTAAAGTTAAGGGTAAAGTAGCCATGTTCACTACTAACACTTGGCTCTTTTTTTTATTTAATAAATATTTGTTTTATTTCTTTCTAATTCTAAAAATTTTTTCTTTTTATTTTAAGATTTTATTTTAAATTTTAGCACTTCTTTTGTTTTTAACACTAGTATTTTAAATATTTTTAATTAATATTTATGATTATTACTCTCTTAATTCTTAAAATTTTTTTTGTTTTTTTTTTTTCTGTAAAATTTTTTATAAGAAAATTATTATTTTTTTTTTTTTAATTTTCCACACCTCTATCGTTGTCGAATGCCAAGCGCGCACTGGCTGAGGTGTTTAGCAGAAAATTATCTGATACTCTGTATAGTTGTTATCACACGAGAAAATGTTTCGGCTACAGGGATGGAAAATTTTTGAATTAAAAAATTAAAATGCAACTAAAAAAGACTGCACAAGGCGAATTCAATTCGCCTTAAGTCAACACTAATCAATACGCTATAGAGTGGGTTATAGGCTAATATACAGTCTGGGATATATACTAATCTATAGTCTGGACTATAGACTAATCTATAGTCTGGACTATAGACTAATCTATAGCCTGGACTATAGACTAATCTTTAGTCTGGACTATAGACTAATCTATAGTCTGGACTATAGACTAATCTATAGTCTGGACTATAGACTAATCTATAGTCTGGACTATAGACTAATCGATAGTCTGGACTATAGACTAATCTATAGTCTGCACTTTAGACTAATCTATAGTCTGGACTATAGACTAATCTATAGTCTGGATTATAGACTAATCTATTATAGACTAATCTGTAGACTGAACTATAGATTAGTCTATAGTCCAGACTATAGATTTGTCTATAGTTTGGAATACAAAGCGCCTTGAATCAACACTACAGACTAATCTATAGTCTATAGACTATAGACTAATCTATAGTCTAGACTAGAGACTAATCTATAGTCTGGACTATAGACTAATTTATAGTCTGGACTATAGACTAATTTATAGTCTGGACTATAGACTAATCTATAGTCTGGACTTTAGACTAATTTATAGTCTGGACTATAGACTAATCTATAGTCTGGACTTTAGACTAATCTATAGTCTGGACTTTAGACTAATCTATAGTCTGGACTATAGACTAATCTATAGTCTGGACTATAGACTAATCTATAGTCTGGACTATAGACTAATCTATAGACTGGACTATAGACTAATCTATAGTCTGGATTATAGACTAATCCATAGTCTGGACTATAGAATAATTTATAGACTGGACTATAGACTAAAATATAGTCTGGACTATAGGCTAATCTATAGTCGGTACTATAGACCAATCTATAGTCTGGAGTATGGACTAATCTATAGTCTGGACTATAGACTAATCTATAGTCTGGACTATAGACTAATCTGTAGTCTGGACTATAGACTAATTTATATACACTGGTCTATAGTCTAGCCTGTAGTCTAGTTTATAGTCCGTACTAGTCTTCAGCATTGTTAATAATTGATTACAATTTTTTAGCGCTTAATTTTCCATCCCTGTTTTAGAGCACACAAAAAGATTGCAAATATGTTGCTCGTTTTGTTGTTATTGTTGCTAATGCTGTTATTATTATAATTGTTGTTGTTGCTACTTGAAGTTGTTGTGTATTATACTCTTCACTCTTTTAATCCAACAACAGCAAAATAACCAACCAAAAAAACATAAAATGAGTAGGGATTTTCATTCATGCGAATATTTTCTTAAGTTTTTTTTTTTAATTCATTTATTTTGTAAATTTTCATTTCGTATAGAGTTTATTTGTCGTTTCGGTTTGGTTGGGTGGTAAATTGCTGCTGCTGTAGTCTTAGTTTTTTTTTAGTTTGTTTTCTTTTCATAGGTTATGGTTGTGTTTAGGAAAAATATATAAAAAAAAGCAACAATAACATACGAAAAAACTGGGAGAAAGGTTCAAAAGTTTAAATATTTTTGTTGTTAGTGTTGTGTTAATACTACAAAAAGTGTGTATGTTTTACTTGACGTTCTTCTTTTTTTTTTTTTCTTGTTTTCTTAATTGGATTTGCTAGTTTTTTGTACTTGTTTTTAATGTTTGAAATACATAAGTATTTGTCTCGAATTTAACTTGTTTTTGTTTATTATTGATTTATTTAAAATAGCAAAAGTATTTGAAATTAAAATATTTTCATTAAAGAAAAAAATCTATAAACAAGTCTGTTAAGTTTTTTCTTTTTTTTAGCTCTCCCTCTCATTTCCTAAAAATTCGTAACGGTTATTTTTGATTTTCATGCTCATTGTATGGAAAAATATATGCAAGTGTTAAACTAGTGCAGTTAAAAAATCGATAACATGTTTTTGTTTTTTGTGTGGTTAATTAGTGGTGACAATTATATTTAAGTAAAAAAACTAATATAAAGAACAATTTATTTACAATTTTATAAAATTAAAGAAAATAAAATGTTTAATGGAATTTGTTTAATAAAGCAATGATGACTAGACCTAACCCGACCTAATATTTTGCCTCATATGTTGTTTGCTTACTTTTTTTTTTATTTAGTAAAAGAAATTTAGTTCATCACATATGAATCACGCCTTGAGATAAGAAATGGGGTTTGTCTCTAAAAAAATTTAGTTTTATTAGCAAGAGGACTGGCAGTTTTTTTAGTTTATTGTAAATTCGGGTGTTGCTACTTATCAAATATTTTAAAAGTAAATAATTTAGTAAATAAAGAAATTTATTTAGTTTTTAAAAATAAAACTAAACGAATAAACGGTAATTTTTTTATTTTAGATGACAGTTAAAAAATTATTCGAATAAACAATTAAATTATTTTAATTATCTATTATTAAATTAGTTGAAAAAATCGAATAAGTGTTTTATAAACATTTCGTCGGTTAAATTACCAAAAAAGTATTCGAATAAACGATTAAATTATTCGATTAAAAAAATTCCGAATAAGTGTTTTTTTAATATTTTATCGAGTTTTTAATTGTTAGTAAAAAGTATTCGAATAATCAAAATTTTGCTAGAAAGATATTCGAATAATCTATAAAATTTTGAGATTAATCGATTAAAATATTGGAATAATCGATTAAACTTTTCGAACAAATCTAATGTGTTTTATTTCATATAATCGGTTTTTTAAACTTTGCGAATAATCGATTAAATTCTACGTTTTCTTAAATTTCACAAAAAAAAAAAAAAAAAAATATATATATATATATATATATATATATATATATATATATATATATATATATATATATATATATATATATATATATATTCGAATAAACGATTAAATATCGGAAAAAATTTGCGAATAAACGATTATTGTCTATCAAATTATTCGAATAATTGATGAAATTGCTCGAATAATCGATTAAATTATTCGAAAAAGTTAGACATTTATAAATATTTAACCCTGTTCTAAAATATTGGAAAAAAAATAATCGAACAAACGATTAATGTATAATCGATTAAAATATTCGAAAAATTAATAATCAAATTTTTTTAAAATAGGAAAAAACTAAACGATTAAATTATTCAAATAATCAATTAAGTTAATGAAAAATGCACTGACTCTTAAATTTTTATTCGATTAAAAAATATTTGAGTAATTTTTTTATTTATTCGAATAATTTTTATATGAAATTTAAATATTCAACGAAATATTAAAAAACACATGCGTAAATTTTTTATTCTTTAATATAGGAAAACATTATTCGAATAAGCGATTAAATTATTCGAATAATCGATTAAATTATTGGAATAAAAATTATTGGAAAAAGTACTGAAACTATTTTAAATTGTTTCCAATATGGATATTCGAATAATCGGTTAAATTTTTCGAATAAAAAATATTCGAATAATAGATTAAATTTTTCGAGTAAAAAATATTTCAATAATATTTATTTTTTAATATTTAATCATGTTTTTCAATACCATAAAAAAATATTCGAATAGTCTATTAAATTGTGCGAATAATCGATTGAATTATTCGATTTAGAGATATTCGTATAAGTGTTCTTTTTAACATTTAATCGAGTTAAAAAAAAAAAAAAAGATTCGAATAAACGATAAAAATATTTGAATAATCCATTAAATTATTCCAATAATCGTTTAAATTATTTAAAATATTCGAATAAGTTTTTCTTAAATATTTAATTGGAATTTGTAAAAATCAAAAATATAATCGATTTAATTAATCGATAATTTACTTTAAATTATACGAATAATCGATAACCGAAACTGTGAAAAAATATTAATCGAATAAACGAGATATTCAAATACGTGTTGTTTAAGTTTTTAATATCAGGAAAAATGGAATAATCGATTAAATTCTTAAATATCGAAAAAGAAAAATAGACGAATCGAATTTATTTGTATAATTGATTAAAATATTCGAATAACTTTTTTGTAATATTTAATCGAAATCTTAAAAACCAAAAAAGTAATTGATTACATTACTCTAATTAAAAGATTTTAAATATATAAACAAGTTTTTAAACATTGGAACAAATTATTGGAATAACCGATTAAATTAATCAAATAATCGATTAAATTATTTAAATAAAAATAATTGGAAAATATTTTAAATTTTTTCAAACTAAAACGTGTGACGTCTTTAAATATTTAATCGTGTCCTTAAATATCGTAAAAAAATAATCGAATAAAAAATTAATTTATTCGAACAATCAATAAAAATATTCGAATAATTAATAAAACTACTCGAATAAAAAAGTATTTGAATATCTAATAGAATTTTTAAATATCAGATAAAATTATTCGAATAACCGATTAAATTATTCGATTATTTCTTGAGAAGCTTTTAAATATTTTTAATAAATTTTAATTATTTGAATAAAAATATTTACAAATGTGATGAAAATCATAAAATATAAATAAAAAATTCTTAGAACAACCCAATAAATTAGTCGAATAAAAAAATAAAAAAAAGGAATTAAAAAACTCGAGATGATGCTGATATCCTGGTATAATACTCATAATAAAAAAATATTCAATTACAAGATTAAATTGTTCTATTAAACATAATTTAGTACAAAAATTTCATTCCCTTAAGATTTAAAGAAATTCCTACACGAATAATCGATTTTCAAAACAACATTTTAAGAATTTTTAAACACATTTTTAGTTTTTAAATAAAATAATTATGCTACAAAATTTGTTATTTATTTTACCAAAAATCTAGCGAGTAACCAGTTAATTATTTTCCGATATGTAATTAAAATTTTGTCAAATTTTCTAACAGTTTTTTTTATATTTTGGACAATATTTCTTTAAAAAGTACAATATTTAATAAATTTATATGTATTTGTTTCTTAAGAAGGTTACCGAGTAATCCCTTAAACATTTTGTTTATATTTTTGATTTTTTTTTTTTTTTTTAATTTTTTCAAAAATTTTTAAAGGTAAATAATTTTTTTAAGAAAATTTATAAAAATAATTATTTTTATATGGTGTTTATTAATGAAAACTCGAGTAACCGTTTAAATAAATTTAAAATTTTGAATTAAAAATTTATAAAATTCAATAGTAAATTATTATATGTATAACCCTTATGACAAAAAATCTTTAAATGGTAAGATTTCTAAGAAATTTGTATACGAATAATCGGTTAACCGGTTTATAAAAGTAAATTTTTTTAGACTTTTTATAAACAATTTTTTTTTATTAAATAAAATAATTACCTTAAAGAAGCAAAATTTTGAACATATTTTACCAATAATCGGTTAATCGATTATTTAAAGCAAAGGGTATCGATTTTTTATAAAAAAAAAAAAAAAATTGTAATTAAATTCAACATTTATGTTAAAATTTTAAAAATTATATTTCTTTTAATTATAAAAAAAAAACTCAAACGAATAACCGAGTAACCGTATAAGAAAATTTTAAAATTGTTTATTATTAAATAGATAAGAGAAAATATGAATTTTATTACAATTTTGCTACAAATTGAAAAAATAATTGTAGAACAATTATAATTAATATTTTTTTTTTTTTTAATATTTATCTTTAAGGTTTTCTAACTTAAATTTATATTTTTCTTTATTAAAATCTTGTACTTATTTCTCTTTGGTGCAATGTTTAAAAAAATTTCATTTTTATTACTTTATTAAAAAATACTTGATATATTTGCATTCTATGCCAAAAAAAAAAAAAAAAAACTGTAGCTTTTATATTAATATGAACTTTTTTAATGTACATATTTCTCTTTGGAGATTTTTTTCTGCTTAACCATACTCTAATATGTTTGTTGTTGCAATAACCACATATTCTTCAAAACAAAGTGTATATTTTCCTAGATTTTGTTTTTATTTGTTTTTGTTGTCTATTGATAGTATAGACCTCAATTTGTTGTTGGTTGGGTGTCATTGTTTTTATTATTCTGTACAACGACTAAAAGAGATTTATGTTGAGAGGTGCATAAGAGTTGAAGAGGTAAAGATAATAAAAAATAATAGTAAATAGGACGAAAAACTATAACAAAGTTCATTTTGACAATAATTGAAAAATGAACTGAGGCTGGAGAAGAGAATAAAGAATTTATCTAAAAATAGAAAATATTAAATAGTTAAAAATCCTACACAAAAATTCCTGCAGAATTAAAAAAGGGTTTAATAATCTCCTTTATTTCATTTAAAATTTGTTAATCAATTTTAATTATTTAAATAAAAAACATTTAAAATGATTATAAATTTAATATTTTATTTTAAATAACTTATACTGACTTTAAAATACAAATAAATCATAGAAATAATTTATTTTTTAATTCATTTGTAATAAAAATCGTAAATTTTTTCTTTATTCATGTTGAATTTCTATAAAAACTCTTTTTAAAACAACCCCCTTTAATTTATACTAAAATAAACATCTGGCAGCTTTTTAAAATTATTGATTTTTCCTACAAAGCCAATATGGCAGCTTTCTCACACTTGCTGTTTCTCACCCTGAGTAATTTTGAATGAGCATAAAAGAGTATATGAAAAACAAAACAAAAAAACCACTAAATAACAAAAAAAAAAAAACACATTTCAAAAACAAAATATAAACAAAATTATAAAAAACTCCGTTGATGTTAGAAAAAAAAAGAAAACAAGGAAAAACAAATAAAATAGAGACGCGAAAATGCTTTAAATTAAAACTGGACAACAAAAAGAAAAACAAAAAATAGAGAAAGTACAGCTCAAATTAACTCTAACAAGAGTTCACAAACAAATAGGGTGGTTATGGATGAATGGAGGGCGGCGTCTTTATTTAAAGGGGTATTTTTTCCGGGTCCACTTGAAAAGTAGGTGGGAAGGGGAGTAACAGATAACAACTAAGCGTATATTCGTTGCTAAGTAAACGCATTACAAAGCAAGGAAGATATATGTATGTACCTACAACACCTACAACAAAATGCAGCAGCAACAATAATAATATCATTATTTTCCAGTAAACAAGGAAAAGGCAGCGTAAGACGGCAGACAGTACAAAAAAAGTAAAGGGATTTTCATTTAGTAAAAAACACACTACACAACACACAATTGCAATATATACACACACACTCAAAAGAACTCGCTAAATGCGAACAAAAAAAAATTGCAGACTCCAGACAGTTTCAATTAATGTCTGGGATGCTGGAAAAATATACATACTTTTTTTTTTTATTCTTGCAAATTGTAATATTTTATGTATTTAAAAAAGTTTTATCTTATTTTGTAAATATTTATTTAATTTTCATTTACTTTTCTTTAGATTTTTATAATAAACAAACAATTCTTCACTTTTTGTTAATAAATTTTGTTGTTGTTTTATTTCACCTGTTTAGTTTTTTCCTTTAGTGCATTCTTATCTTTTTTTAAGATAAATATTTGTTTATTTTATAATAATCAACACTTTTTTAAAACATTTATTTTATTAAAAACATTTCTTTTATTATTAAACCGCGCAAACACCGTGGAAAAATCTTATTTTACTGAATTTTGGTGGAAAATATTTTTTTGTTTTCCACTTGGCTTCAGAGACCTGCGCCGAATGATTTTAACGGCGGCGGCGGCTTTGTTAAAAATTGTCGGCGGCGACTCAAAATCGGCTGTTAGCCGACTGAAAGGTGAACATAACAATTTTTTATTTGCTACTTTTCACATCGTCTTGTAGAGCACATTGGTTCACAAATGTGGTTCCAAGTCCCCTTAGATGTACGGGGATCCGAAAACCGTTTGTTTGAACATTATTTATAAGTATTTCCTAAAAGATTTATATCATACATTTTTGTATTTTTGTACTTCTAATGTGTCAAAACGGAAGACCTTTTGTTTGAACATTATTTATATTTTTAAAATTATTAAAAACGTATATATGATCTTGACACAGATCTTCTCCCTACACATGTAAAGTTTCAAGCTGTGGCAGTGTAGTCAGTCGAAGTTTTTAAAAATACCTACGGCTGATGAAAAAATCCGATTTTTCCCTACGCGTCCAAACAATTTTCCCTACAAAAAATCCCTACATATTACTAAAGATAATAAAAATTTGCTTAAAAATTCAAATTATAGATTATATTCAAACTAAATTCTTTAAAAATGCTGCCATTTTCACAGCTTTTGATTTCTTTATATTCTGAGTTTAATAAGTTCTTTAAGATTTGTTTCTAATCTTATCGTATAAAAATGCTAATTATCAACCTACAAAAATTAAACTTTAGAAAATTATATTTTACTATGTCTACTGATATGTATATTTTAATTCATTGCGTTTTTACTATTTCATTAACAAAAAATATCTGATGAACGAGCCAAGCACAAAAGATTTTTCCTAAAGTTAGCGGGTTAAGCTTCTCCTATTAGATAGATCAAAATGATCCAAACATTTTGTTTAATTTCTTGTTTAAAATTTGTTCTTCAGAATAATATATTTTCATAATAGGGGATACAAATTCTACATTTTAAATTTTTTTTTTTTTTTAAATTCAGAAAAAATCAATTTATATTTAAATATTGCATTTTAAATTCTGAAATTCTGACATTGAATGATGAAATAATGTAAGGTCAACTTAATTTATGTAACTTTTAAGCAAATCAAATTAAGAGATTGTATCAGATCCATCTGGAGTGTAAAGTTTTAATTACTTTATATAAAATGATTCCTTATGCAAATTTCATTCTATATATTATTTCAGTTGAATTTAATTTAGTTTTTTTCAAAATTTCAATTGTATTTTTCTGAATTTTAAATGGAATTTCTTCTTTTAAATGGTTCTTTTTAAAAAAAATGAAATAAAAAAATTCAAATTTTAATTGTTATTTTCAAAATTATAAATGAAAAACCTAATTTTCAAGTAATCTTTTCTCAATTCTAAATAAAAAGTCTCACTTTCAATTGGTTAGTTCTGAAATTTATATGAAAAATGTAAATTTTAATTGTTATATTCTGAAATTAAAAGAGAAATATTATTTTAATATGTTCTTTTCTGAATTATAATAAAAAAATCATAAATTAAAATGATATTTTCAAATTTCGAAGTGGAAAATCTCATTCCCATATGTTCTTTTCTAAAACTGAATTCAAAAACCTCATTTTAAGTTGCTGTTTTCAGAATATCATATAGAATGTTCTTATTTTAACTTAAAAATAGTGTAGTAAAATAAATATAATATTAACATATAACACAATAACTCAAATAATCTACTTTGTAATTTTGGTAAGTGTGTATTTAGTTCATATTTTTTAAAATATTCAATATTGATGTATTATATAAAGAGTGCGAACGAAAAAATCTTAACACACGTTTTGCTTCAGAACTTTTTTCCGAAGCAATTTTTAAATTTTTTTTGATCTACTAGATTGAAAAAAATGTCAGTTATTATTCTTGAAGACAACCATGTTGTTTTGTTGTGAGTTTGACCAAAATGAGTGACAAAAATGATGTACGTGCTATAAATTACTAAAAATTTTCAAAAAAATTCAAATTGGTCCTACAAATAATTGGTCAAAGAATTAAATCTCCGCTGTCATACTGTTTCCAATGTCATTAAACATTATCAGGTGAATTCGACCATCGATAGGAAACATGGTTCAGAAAGAAAAAAGTCCACATGATATGAATAGAACTCAAAACACATCTTGTAGAAAATCACCCCGATTAGCTCAGTACTCTGACTATTTGGTGCAAAAAATTAAAGCTAATTTGGAGTTAAGAACATATTGATTCCAAAAAGTTACAGACTGGAATGCTGCAAAAATTTAGAAGCCAAGAATATGACAAGAATACGAAATTAAAATCAAATTTCATACAAAAATACTTATGTTGTATAAATAACGACGAAACGTATGCACTGGCAGATTTTTCTCAGCTTCCAGGTAAGAATTTTTATGTTACTGATGCTCGAGGAAATGTTGAAGATAAGTTTAGGACCAAAAATCTAACGAAATTTCCTAAAAAATTCGTGGTGAGGCAAGATTTATGCAGTTGAGGTAAAAGAAGCAAGTCATTTGTTACACTGGGTTCTAAAAATACATCAAAGAATGTTTGCAAAAATTTTTTTTTCCTTTCATAAGAGAGCGCAATTTGTCCACATATTTTTGGCCCGATTTGGCAATAACATAGTTTTTGTACCAAAAGGGGTCAATCTTCTAAATTGTCCGGAGCTAAGACTTGTGAATAGATATTGGACTTTTGTGAAAAGAGAATCGAAGAGGTCAAAAGAGTTGTCCAAAATATCAAATATTTTGAAAGAAGATGTGCAGACTGTTCGATAAAATTGACTGAAACAATTATCAAATCTCTAATGGAAGGGTTATCAAAAAAGGTCTACTAGGTCATAAGTAGTGGACAGAAGTTTAAAAATTATACTTTTATATGAAGTGTATTATATTATCAACTAAATAAAAAAACAATCAAAACTCTGAGATCAAACGTTTCCGAATTATTGAATTTTATATATGTTAAGATTTTTTCGATCGCACTCCTTAAAGTAGTGATTATATAAAGATTGATTGAAAAAGATTTGCAGAAGTGCAATTTTTTAAAGAAATGGTAAGATATTATTCTTTTAAACTTCTTGTTCGTTGCCTTTAAAATACTTCCCTTTAACTATGTTTATAAAATTTTTTTCGTTAAAATTTATTCAATAAAAATATCTTAAAATTCGTGAAATTTAAATTTTCTTTGATAATATTAATATTTTTTGGTGCTTGACTTTTTTGGAAATAATTATTAATAACTTAAAAACAAAAGCTTAAAATATACACTTGTGATTAAGTTTCTGAGACTGACCGAAGGTCAACTACAAGAAAAAAACTTTTATGAATGTTAAAAACAAAATATTTTTATTCAACAGAGCCGTCGTTTTTAATTTTCTTGGAAATATGGAATAAACAAACAAAAATTTTAATGAATTAACAATTCCTTACATGTAGTAAATGAAAATTTTCTTACAATTTGAAATTTAAATATTTAAGTATCAGCCAAGGAATATTCAAGAACTCCAGTTCATACATGGGAATATTTCATTGAGCATTGAATTTTCATTAACATTTCTTAAAAAAATTATAGTTTAAACAATTTAAATATCATTTAATGATACTGATTTTTTTTTTTTAATTATAATTTTTTAAGTAATGATAATGAAATTACAAGAAAATGTTCAAATACTAATTATAATTACTAAAAAAGCATTGTTTGTATAAAAAAAAAAAAAATTTCAAATGTGTTTCTAGTATTTGTGGAGTAGTTTAATATCGTTTTAAAAAAGTTTTTTAAATCATTTAAATATAAATCTTAATTACATCACGATTTAATGAATATGCGAAAGTATATGTTCCAAATAGAAGAGTAAACGAATGCAAATTAATTATATTAAAAAAAGTAGCTAAAATTGTATGAAAAATTCTGCTAAATAATGACAAAGAATTTAATTTTAATTAAATCATTATTTAGAGATAATAATTTTATTTTTTTTAATAATTATTAATGAAAAGAATCATTGAAAGGCATTACCATTATTTAAAATAATGGTAATGAAAAAAAATTATATTCAATTTAATGGTAATGAAGTCGGCAATTCATTAGTCGATTTAATGAATTACTCCCATGTATAAGTATTATTATACATTTAATTTAACATACTTTCGGTGCGTTATTTTTTGAATAAATACATATGTAATTTTAATTCTAAACTTTCTTTGGAATGAGAATTAGTATGATGAGCATGCATATTGCCATTTGAATTAAACGTTTTTGAACACCAGCCATAAATTATAAATTTGTTTTTAAACTGAAAGTACCTTTAAAGCTTCAGCTCTCCTAAAATCTTATTCACATATATTACATTTATGATTACAGCCCTTTTCATGTATTCTATGTATGAGTTTTGTATGCACAACTTCTGTGTGTAATTTAAATTGAAAACAATTCCCAAAAGCTTATAGTTTTAACTTACAATTTAGCACATTATAAGGAAAACTTTTTCACAGATCTCAGATCGATGTTTCAATATACTATTTGTATATAAAACAA
Source organism: Protophormia terraenovae (assembly GCA_951394005.1). Lineage (NCBI taxonomy): Eukaryota > Metazoa > Arthropoda > Insecta > Diptera > Calliphoridae > Protophormia > Protophormia terraenovae. The sequence goes on along the minus strand of OX596076.1, from coordinate 11,421,678 downwards.
TTCTAAAATAATATACATAACATGCCAACATATGTAGATGATTTTGTTGTAAAAACTGTCCTTAACATGCTTTTTATTTTAAAAATTTCGTGGAAAACCCGTTAGTAAAAATGCTGTTGAAATATATCTGACCCTTATACAGTTAAGAGATGATTTTTTTTCGCGTATGAAGAAAGACTAAATTTAGAAAGTAGTTTTAGAAAAATGGAATGAAAACGGGGAGAAGCGAACTGTAGCTATAATTCCATAAAATAAATTTCATAAAATCATAATTTATTCCATGATATAAATATAAGAAGGTAGTTCCACTGTGCTCTCACAAACATTTTTTTTTTTTTACTTTTAAGCCAATTATTTGATATTTCTTTCTTTGTAAATAAATAAAAAGGCGTTACCACAGAAATAAAAAGGGAAATTTATTTTAGGAATATTTTTATTATGTGTAATTTATATATTATACTAATTTTCTCAAACAAAAGAAAACAAAAACTCGGATATTTTTTAAAATTTGTATGGTAGCACGATTTGAGAGAATAAAATTAGTATTGGCTTAAACGTCAGATGCAAGGTAGATTAAGAAGGTAACGACATTAAAACAGCTGAGAATTTTTTTAATCTATCAACAAAATGAGATAGCTGCGCTACCTTGTTATTTTTATATCATGATTTATTCTAAATAATGTCTAAATGAAAATGTTAATCGATTAATCAACAATTCAAATTAATCAAAATTCTGATTAATTATTTTTAATTTTGATTAATCAAATTTTAATAACTCACATTTTATATTTTCAAACGATTTTACATGAATGCTTTATTTATTTTTTTAAATTGTAAGAAAAATTAAAAACATAAAAAAGAAAGTCAAATAAATTTAAAATTATTCAATTATTCACAATTTTAACTATTCAAATTCCTTATTAATTGATTAATCATAATTTTGAATAATTGAAATCAGAATTAATCGATTAATCCCATAGACGGACATCTCCTGATAACAGACAAAATCACCGTGACGATCGCTGTACGCCTATGGAAGCTTTCACTGTATATGTAATTTCCTATAGTTGCTTCTTGGCTTGAGATTAGTCGGGGTTCACATACAGCAATTTTAATTGCCACAATTCTGAGTTTATAGGAGAGAGAGGATAAGGGAATAATAAACTTTTTCATTCTCTTTACCTCTCACGCCTACGAAGTCAGAATTGCAGCAAGAAAAATTGCTATGTGTGAACCCCGACTTAATGTTGAATTTTTATTATACAAAAAGATTGAGTGAATGCGTCCAAAATATGGATGAACAAATAATTCATATAACTATCGACGATTTATGATGAACACGCTAAAGTTGTTAATGAATCCGGAGAGAGAGAAATGAAACGTATTCTACAGCGTACGTATGATAATCTTGAAGACATGAGTCGTCATTCCTCTTCCTTTTAAAGTGAATAATAAATTGGAAGACTTTTGACTCTTATATATGTTGTTGTTGAAAAAATAAATTTCGTTTTTAGTAGTCAAAGCATCATCATCATGAACATGGTTCTTGAAAAGTGTTCAACGAAGCAAGAAAACATCTAGAAATTTGGAAAAATAGAAGATAAAATTCATTGATTTCGGAGCAATTTGTAATACATAAATATATAAAAGGCTAATAGTCGACAATAGCGATTTTATTTTATTATTCAAAAAAAATTTTTTTTAAAAATTAATATTAAAATTTGAAATTTCAAGAATATAATGAATTTACTAATGATTTTATTAAGCTTGACCAAAATCAGCGGCTGTAATTGAGTCATGTTTAAGCCGAAATTTTCTTGGCGGCGGCGGCTCTTGAAAATTCCGGCGGCTCGACTCAGCCGGCTTACAGCCGATCGGCGCAGATCTCTGCTTGGCTTGTTTTTGAAGCATTTATTGCCAGACTGTTTTGTTTATTTAGGGGTTGATTGTATAGTGGTAATCATGGTACAATAATACCAGGTAACAGTATAAAAACAGCTGATAATTTTTTGCTGCTTTTAATTTGTAATATTTCTGTCAAAATCTGTTTACATTTACGCTTTGTTTATATTTATGTTTTGCTTACATTACAGTTTGTTTATATTAAATACAGTGAGGCCTCGATTATCCGTAATGGTCGGGACCGGAAGCATTCTGGATAATAAATTTTCCTGGTTAATGGAGTAAAATTTTTTATTTATATTATTCAGTTATTCAAGGATTTAATATAAATGTTTAAATTATATAAGGAAAAAATAATAATTTTTGAAAAAACATTGAACAATACATAAGGGTTTCATTTTACGTAGTTTCTCAAAAAAAAAAAAAAAAAATCATATGTTTTTCAAATTCATATTTTTCGTAACTAGCTTTTCATGAATGCAGTAAATTTAGATTTTACCTTTTTCTGACTCATCTTATTCAAACGAGGGAACTCCCTTTTTTTGTTTTATTCATATTGTGTTTGATTGTTCAAAAGCAATCAAAAAAATTATGCTTAGAAACGCGGATAGAGTTAATCACGGTTAAATGGATGCAAAAAAAGAAAACAATTATAAATTTTCTTTAATTTCTTTCTTTCTTCGGTTAATCGAGGCTCCAGTGAATTAAATAAATTTTGTACAAAAAATTATTTTAAAATATATATATTAGTTAAAAAACAAATTAATTCTTAGTCCTTAATATCAATAAAAATACTTCACTTTAAAAAATAACTAAAGAAAACCTAAAAAATAATGAAAATAGTTAATAATTAATAAAATGGCTTTTAAAAAATTAATTGCAATTTTCTTTTTAATAAAAACGAAAAAATTAAAATGTATTTTAAGAAAAAATAGGTTAACCGTTTATTTAAATGATAATTTTGTTAAAAACTGCTGAAATGAAAATTTCAATAAAATAAATGTTTAACAATCTAAGTAATAAGAAAACTTATAAATTATAAAGAAATTTTCCAAAATTTTAAATACATATATACAAAAAAATTAATCAATTTCTTTTTTATGAAATATAAATACATTTTATATCATTGAATTAGAAAATATAAAAAATGTATAATTATTTCAAATTAATTAAATGGTAAGTCGTTCAATTTTTTATTAATGAAATAACAAATTTAAGAATTTTTCTTCTTATATATTTATTGTATTTAATAAGAGAAATCGTATACGATAATTTATAATTCAATTTAGAAAAATGCGGTTAACAGTTAATTCGTGATAGATTGTTGATTTTTAAAACTAATAACGAAAAAAAAAAAAATAAATAAAATGCTTAGCCGATTATTTATAAAAAATAATAAATTTTTAATTATTAAATGAATGAAATATTATGTTTACAGCAAACAAAAACTAGTAGTTTTTGGCTTCATTCGGTTTTTGAATGAAACGTACAAATCAAAAACCGTTTTCATCTAGTTTTATTGAAAACTTTCAGTTGATTTCAGAACATTAATCTTTTATATCTAATGAAAAAAATATTTCTTGAATATATTATTTGCTTTGAACATTTGAATGAATTATTTTTAAAATGTTGTAAAAAAATATTTTTAAATTTAGTTTAAATAGATTTTGTTTGTTGTAAATGGAAAAAAAATATTTTATTTAAAAATTTACATTGTTTTCATGAATTATAACAGTTATGAAGCACCCTGTTTGAATTAACAAGTAAATATACTTCGTTGAACATACCCCTATGATAATTTTGAGAGAGCCAATCTTATAGTAATGCTAACTTAAAAAAAAATAAAATATGCGCTGAAAATTAGATTCAGGTGATTTAATTATTTTATTTATTTATTTATTTATTTATTTATTTATTTATTTATTTATTTATTTATTTATTTATTTATTTATTTATTTATTTATTTATTTATTTATTAATTTATTTATTTATTTTGAGAAAAATTTAAACTGAAAAAATATTAAATTCTTACCATCAACTCAATTATGACTAAAACATTCTGAAACGCTATAGCTAGCATAACATTGCAATACTTTGAATAACAAATATACAATATACAACATATAATTAATATAAATATTTTTTAATAAAATATTTGGATATCGTTTTAAACGAATATATTTATCTAAAACTTCTTTATGTGTTGTCTAAAAATATTTAAAATTGTATAAAAATCTTTTATTTTATATTTTTTATTTAATTGACAACTTGTATGGTTTCTTAATAAAAGAAATGAAATAAAAATTATATAAAATTTATTAAATAAATGATTTCAAGACATAATAATTAATGAAATTTATAAAAAAATTGTCTTTTTATTTAAATTTTGTACAAAAAATCATTAATTTTATTTTTAAGCAATTTCAGCGCTTTTCACTACAAATCCAGCGGTTTTTCAAAAATTGTTTATTGTAAACATTTTAACACTTTGACTTTAGTCTCTCTCTAGAATTCCAATTGACAGGCAGTGTTGTTGTTGTTATATACACACCGTAGAATAATACAAAAGACCAAATTAGATTTTTGCTTATATAGAAAAAAAATTAATTTCCATTAAAAAATTTAGTTAAATTATAAAGAAATTTGCAAAATATTAAAAATATCTAACAAATAATTAAAATTTTTATTTTATATTTATAAAAACAAACTAAAAATTTGCAAACAATTTATTAAAAGAAGGAAATTTAAGTGATCAAAATGGTTATAGCACAGCATGATAATATATTTCTTTTTATACCAAATATAATTGGTGAGTAATTAAATAAATACTTAAGGCTAAAGAAAATAAAATTTGATGATATTAATAACTACAACATATGGAAAGACTCTATTAAATTGAAGGTGTTTTGGAGGCTTTCAATAAAAAGAATTTTAAATGGGATGCTACTAATTGAATTAGTAGTATGTGGACTTTTTGCTTATAGTGAGGGTTGTTTGTGTATATAATAATCGCGTATTATTGATTTATTTCTTGATGTATATATTTAGCTAAATATACCTTTTTGTTTTATTTTAAATATATTGATTTATGTTTATCGTTTGGTATTTTAGGCTATTGCCGCATTGTTTTGGCTTTAATTGCATTTTGGTATATGTCTACCAATTATATAGTGGCCGGTTGGTGTTATGCAATTAGCGCTTTATTAGATGCCGTCGATGGACATGCAGCCCGCGCCTTTAATCAAAGTAAGTTATAGTAATTAAAGCTTCTTATCTTGGAAACATATAAATATAATTGAAGATAATTTAATGCATTATGGTAGAAAGGTAATCAGTCATAGCACCTTAGTTGTGTTATTAAAGCAATAATCATAAAATTATTTTGTAGCTTTGTACACTTTTTTGTAGATATTTTTTATACCTATTAAGTTCTAGAATTTGTTTACGTTTTTATAAGTTTGATTTTCTTCCATTCTATTGTGTGGAAAATGAGAAAAAAATGTGTATACTTGTTTATGAATACTATCATAAATTTCAATTATATTTAATAGCCGGGTCTATAATGAAAACTTTAAACATAGTATTAGTGTGTGTATACTTTGAAATAAACCAGCTGGTCTATCAATATAACATCATTACTATTTATCTTTATAGAATTCTAGAAATATCAGTAATTAGATCATTAAGAGCTTTTCTAGCATAACAAAGTTATAATATATAATTAAGAATAATATAGCGGGTCTGTGCCCCAATAATTTTTTTAATTTTATTAAAAATTAATTTCAATTTAATGCTTTACTCAATTATTTTATTAATATTAAAGTTTTCCTTTCTCTTTTTCATAATTTATAAATTTTATATCTATTTTTCATATCCTCTTTTAATACCTTTATATTTTTGTTTACATTTTGTAGTAATTTCTGCCTTATTTACGTCATTATTATTTATTTTTATTTTGTTATTTCATTGTTGTTGTTTATATTCTTCTTCATGTAACTTTTCTCTTTATATACTATGTTATTGTTGTAATTTTGCACTAATCAAACAAGTGCATTTCAGAGTTACCAATATAATGGCAAAATAAAAAAAAAAAATAAAAATTATTTTTACAAAAATACTAAAAATAAGCTTTAAAATTTTATAAAAAATATAGTAAACTAGTTTTTTATAAGATTCCTTTAACATTAATCAAAAATTTTATTTAAAATATATAAATTTTAAATAAATAACAAGCAAAAATAGAAATTATGTACTAAGGCAACACTTGTTCTTCATATGCAAATCTCTTGTTTTTCTTTCTCTTATCTCATTTTAATCTTTCGAGATAACGGTTCTCTTTTGCAAAAGTCATATGACAAAAAATGCATGCAATGCATTTTAACAGAGTGTTTCATATAATAAACGAATTTGTACTTTTCATTAAAATTTCTTTAAATATTTATTTATTTATTTATTTATTTATTTTTATTATCAATATTCAATAACCTAGCCTCTGGGCCATAAGCGGTTACATATTTCAACTTAAAATTAATTCTACTAATTTAATTTAATTATATATAAAGAATTTGTAAAAAATTGTATAAAAAAATATTAAACTAAATAATTAAAAAAGAATTAAGGACAATTAAATTACACATTCCATTCTTAAGAATACAAATACAATTTTCTTAAAAAATTTCAACCTAACAAGTATAAGAGGAACAAGCGAAACATGATATAGAAAAAAAAAATGTGTGATAGTCACAATTTGTGACTCACAAACATTCCCAAAAATGTAGTAACAAAAGAGATTAGTATGATATAGAAAATAGTAATGAAGCAATTCAAACTTGGAAGCTATAAAGTACTTATTAGTTACGTACATATATTCTGAAATTTGCAAGAATATATGAGAGAAATTTAATTTTGCACTTCATGATGAATAGTGATTCATATAAAAATCAAGTATCAAATCCACCATCCATACACATAATACAATTATCATAAGTAACTTCAACAAGAACAAACTGAAAAGACAACTCCTTTAGAGTTAAAATTGAAGTAGTAGAGAAAAAGTACCATCAATTCAGAACTATATGCCCACAATGTTATCACAAGACAGTTCCTGCCAAAACAACATTACAGTGTGTTTACACCTCAATACTAAATAATAAATAATAATAAATGACGTAATGATCTTTTTAACTTCAGGTACACGTTTTGGTGCTATGCTGGATCAGTTAACTGATCGTTGTGGTACCATGGGTCTTTTGGTTACCCTAAGCTATTTCTATCCTTCCTATATGTTTTGGTTCCAGCTGTCTATGGCCATTGATATAGCCTGTCACTGGCTATATATGCAAACGTTAGTAGTTATTAATAAAAACTTAATTTTATATTATCTTTAAATTAACTTTCTTTTAAAACAGGAGCGTTGTTGTGGGCAAAACTTCTCATAAAGCCACCGATTTAAGTGAAAATATTGTAATGCGTTTGTATTATCAAAAGGATGTCTTAACCTTTATGTGCTGTGTCAATGAAGCATTTTATATTAGTTTATATGTCTTGCATTTTACCACAGGACCCATATGTAAGTTTTGTATTTTAAAATGTTTAATAAACTTTTTCAAAAATTTCTTTTTTTATTTTCCAGTATTTGGCGTTTCTCTTTTCAAAATGGCTGCCTTTGTTACCGCACCATTTGCTTTGTTAAAATCTTTGATTAGCTGCATGCATGCCTATGTGGCCAGTATTGATTTGGCCAATGTTGATAAGCGTGAACGTAAGGAAAAATTCGAAAAAGAAGCTAGCAAACGTTCAGAATAAATGATATTCAAGAGATTTCCTTTTATTTAGCTTGTAAGTTAAATTATATGAAAATTATTAACATAAAAAGGGTTTTATTTTCTTAAAAAAAAAAACTCTTTTAAACAAGAAAAATTCCAATTAATTTATGAAATTCTTTATATATTATTATATAACTTCTTTTCTATAACTATTTAATAGTAGTTTCTTTTTAATAATTTTTCTTTTTTGCTGTTACAAATTTTATTTTGTAGTTTTTAGTTTAATTCTATTTTTTTCACATTTGTTTTAATTATTTAATTTATTTTTAATTTTAAATTATTATTACTTTATTTTTAAGTAGTAAAAAAACAAACGAAAAACTTGAACATATTTAATTTGTATATTTTTAATTTGTATTGGAAGATAAAAACTGTGTAATGAAAAATTTTTTTTAGAAAATTGTCTAGTCTTGAAGCTAAGAAAAAAAAGTATTGTATGAAAAATAATTCTTAAAACCAAAAAATTTTCAATTATTTTAATACAAACTTGAAGAAAATTTATAAATTATAAAAAATTAAGCATTTTAAAAACTAAACATTAAACCAGAAAAAGAAAAAATCGAAATATATATGTGCAAAAAAATAAATGTCTACTTAAATATATGAAAAATTAATTGGAGTGTTTTTATAAAAAAAAAAAAAAAAAAAAATACCTAAAATTATAAAAATTAATATTAACCAAAAATAACGGTTTCTTTAACAAATCTTGAAAATAAACACATTTATTAACATAACAAACACCCTGTGTGGCTATTATTAATTTATCACACTGAACATACCACTTCATATGACAGCTCACCTTTAACAGCTGTTTTTGTTTTCATTTGTAACATTTCTTTTAACTCATTGTATTATAACATTTTTCGCCAATTTATCTTAAAAATATCATAAAAACATCAATTAAATTTTATTAGTTTTGTTATAAACTTTATGTTTTTAGTGAAAAGTGTGAGAAAAGTTTAATATAATGCTTTCACATATAAAAGATATCTTGAAATACAGCATACAATATGCCTGTATAACACATTGTTTTTTTGAATATATTGGTGATTTTGTGGTGGTAAATATGTAATTTTTGTATTTCTTTATAATAAAAATATACAAATTTATGAGTTTTTGATAAGTACAATAAATTTGCAAAATTTTTAATAAAATTCAGTGAAATATATTTTGCCAGAAAAAATATTGACAGTGTTGTAAAACAGTGTAGTGAAATATAAAAGAGTTGCCCATAACGGATAATCGTACCGTACGATTCGTACGTTTTTATAGTCTGACATTTTGCTCAGGTTATTAAAGGCTCTAAATATGGTTCAATTGTATAGCGAGTTTGGTTTACAGAAGACTTAATATTCTCTTAATTATAGTTTTTAAATAGCTGCAATTGTTATTCCATTTTAGAGGTCAAAGAGTCAAAACAAAACAAGATTTATTTATAACTTCAAATGTTTTTCACAATAATAAGGATCATTTTTAATCCTCTTCTAAACTCCATTCATTGGTTCTTATATTTTCTAAAATGATAATTTTAGCTCTTTATTATACATTAATTTACGATCATATTAACATTTCAAATCTCTTCCCTTTTTTCAGTGCAGTGGCCCCTCTATGGAACCCACACTCTTCTCCAACAACATCCTTCTAACTGAAAGGATAACAACACGTTTTCATAAACCCAATCGTGGCGATATTATTATAGCTATTTCACCCACCAATCCAGAGCAATATATATGTAAACGTGTTGTAGGTTTACCAGGTGATAAAGTTATTATGGAACAGCCAGCACCTGCACTACTCAATGTCGCAAATGATGATTTAAATAAAACTGCCTCTAACTCAGCCTCGCCTATAAAATTTGAAGATTATGTACCAAGAGGTTTTGTTTGGATTGAAGGGGACAATCAAAGGAATAGTTCAGATTCTAGATATTATGGACCAATACCTTTGGGTCTTGTTAAGAGTAGGGCAGTGTGTAGAATATGGCCTTTAAATGAAATTAAATTATTATGAGAAAGGTAGATAAATGGAGGAGAATAAAGAAATGCGAATTTTCAAAAAAGAAAAAAATTTTAAAAATATTTTAGAAAAAGAAAAAATAAATATTTGGAACAAAAAAAAATTTTGAAAGAAATGTGTTCAATATTTTAAAAAAATATGAAATTTGTTTTATAAATGGAAATCCACAAATAAGGTAAAAAAGAGTTTTAGTAAAAATATATGATACTAGCTAATACCCGGTGTGCTTCGCCACCCTTCGAAATGAAATACATAGTAATTAAAGGATTAAAAAAATATATTTATTTAGTAATTAAAATATAAAATTTTTCTTAAAAAATAGTTATATAGATAGATAAATAGATAGATAGATAGATAGATAGATAGATAGATAGATAGATAGATAGATGTATCCCGTGCAAAATTTGGAAATTCAAGCTCTAATAGTTTCCCAGATATACTAATTTTTGTATTTAATTTTTATGGGAGGGACCATACCCCCATAATCCGCTAATTTATTAGACAAATGTTTTTATGGATGTCAAAATTCTTTGTGCAAAATTTGAGCATTCCAACTCCAATAGTTTCCTAGATATACGAATTTTTGCATTTAATTCATATGGGAGGTAACATGCCCCCTAATTCTAGTCCGCCCATATTTTTCTTAAATATTAATATTGATACCAAAGTGGCTCCGACAAAATTTTAGAACTCTGTTATATTTTCTCAGATATGATAATTTAATATTTTTTTTTATATTGGAGGTGCCACGCCCACTATTGCTAGTGTACCAATTTTTGTCCAAAATATTCATATTGCTAGTCGTACAAAATTTGAACTCTCTAACTTTTATAGTTTCCCAGATATAAAAATTTTGGTATTAACTTTATATGAGAGATGTGTCATCCCACTATTTTTTTCCGCCCATTTTTGCACAAAATGTTCACATTGACACTTAAGTTTATTGTAGAAAATTTGGGAAATGTAACTGTTATAGTTTCCTAAATTTACGTCATTTAGTATTGGCAAGCAATATTAGGCGTGGGATGTGCCACACCCCCTATGCTAGTTCGCCTATTTTTTTCCAGAATGTTCATATAGGTGTCAAAGTTGTTCGTGTAAAATTTGAGGACTCTAGTATTACCAATTTCCGAGATATATTACTTTAGTTATTTAGTAAGTGGACGTGGCACCTCGCCCACATGGAATTTCAAAATAAAAAGTAGCCTATTTTTCCTTCCAGGCATATAGGAACATACTGTGAAAAATTCAAGAAAATCGGTTTAGCCGTTTAGGCGGCTATAGACTTCAAACAAACATACATACATACATACAAACAAACACACATTAATTTTTATATATTAAATTTTATATATATAAAATAATATTATTCTGTAGAACAACTTTTAAACAAGATATTAAACAAAATGTTTGGATAATTTAGATCTATCTAATAGGAGAAGCTTAACCCTCTAACTTTAGGAAAAATCTTTAGAAATAGTAAAAACGCAATGAATTAAAATATACATATCAGTAAACATAGTAAAATATAATTTTCTAAAGTTTAATTTTTGGAGGTTGATAATTAGCATTAAACTCAGAATATAAAGAAATCGGAAGCTGTGAAAATGGCAGTACTTTTAAAGAATTTAGTTTGAATATAATCTATAATTTTACAGCCGTATTCAAAAAAACTTAACACAGCTTTACCAACCTTTTGTAATCAAAATTACTTAAAGTTGTATTCAAAAACATTAATTTGTTTACTGTACCTTTGGTAAAGCCTTGTAAACTTTAAAAATTTTAATAATGGTTCGACCCTACTTTAAGACCATATTTTAAGATTATTTCCGTTACATTTTTCAAGAAAAATAAAAATAATGATAAATTTTTAGATTCATTTCAACAAAATCAATGTATATTAAGTGTCCGAATGTTAAAATATGTAATGAAATAAAAAATGTTTCAGAATATCAGAATATCCAATTTTATATGTGTAGGGAGAAGAGCTGTGTCAAGATCATATATACTTTTTTTTTAATAATTTTAAAAATATAAATAATGTTCCAACAAACGATCTTCTGTTTTGACACTTTAGAAGTACAAAAATACAAAAATGTATGTTATAAATCTTTTAGGAAATAAAAAATAATGTTCAAACAAACGGTCTTCGGATCCCCTTACATCTAAGGAGACTTGGAACCACATTTGTGAACCAATGTACTCTATAAGACGATGCGAAAACTAGGAAATAAAAAGTTGTTATGTTCACCTCTCAGCCGGCTAACAGCCGACTTTGAGCCGCCGTCGTTAAAATCGTTTGGCGCAGGTCTCTGTTCTCATATCATCACATTTTGACATCTGCACATTTTTCATCGTTCTTGTAATAGAAAAACAGTGAGTCGGTCTTACAAACTCTGGAATTTTCTTAAAATTTGTGAGAAATTTATTAAAATAACTAAAATTAAATAGAAAAACCATTTTATAATGGCTTCCATAAGTTTGTTAAATCCAAAAGCTGAATTTGCTAGAGCTGCCCAAGCTTTGGCCATTAATATTTCTGCAGCCAAAGGTTTGCAAGATGTAATGCGTACCAATTTGGGACCCAAAGGAACAATGAAAATGTAAGTTAATTAACAATTTCTATTATAAATTGTAACGGGGATAAAGAAATTTAAGGCTGGAAAAGGACTCAAAGAGGATAAAAGCAAGTTTTTAAAGCATCTGTTGTATGAGACACCACGGGGTGTCGGCATTTGTTGAGTGAAGTGTATAAAAGTGAGGTTAGGTTGAGTATGTGTCATCGACTGCAATTGGGTAAACAGTGTTGGAAAGAGTACAGATTTTTACAGCCGTATTCAAAAAAAATAATGTAGGTTTGATAACGAGTTACTAACTTTTTCTTATGGAAATTTACATACAAAAAGTTAGTAACTCGTTATGAAGCATACATTGTTTTTTTGTGAATACTGCTGTTAATATTTAAGTTTCCAGAGGGTTGTGTAGGAAGTTTGAAGTTTTTGATTTAACTGGAGAATGTGAAAATAGCTTGAATATAATTTAACTATATATGGTATTTTTTAAATGTAATTAATTAAACAAATTCAATTATAGACTTGAAACCGAGGGAATTTCTTAAATTTTATTTAAACTAATAAATTAACGATTTAAATATTTGTGTTAAGTATTTACACTAAATTTTTGTTTATGTTTAAACAGAGTGTTTCATAAAGCCTATGTTTCTTTCAAAAATGAAACTAATCATCTATATAGAGTTGCCAGAAGTTTTTATTTAGAAAATGCAGTAAACTCATTTATTGGTACATTTTATCATGATATTTTATAAAAACTTTTAAGTTTATTAAAAATCTGTTGTTATAGCTTATTTTAAAAATTATCTCAATAAGAACAAAATACTAATTTTTATGACATTAAAATATAAAAAAATATTTTTTGGTTTGGATTTAATTAAGAATTAAATCAATTTGTTTTGTTAAATCTGACCATTTATTTGCTAAATAATTTAAGTGTAAATATAAATTGTTTATATTTTGCACAATTGCCATTGGATTATCTTTAATTTTAATAAATAATTCTCCAATTTTATTAAAAATTGTGCTAAATTAATGTTTAATTAACTCTGAATGTGATATAAATATTATCATTATTCGTACAATTAAACAATAATTTAAAAAAAGAAAAATAAATTTTCAAAAGTTAATTTAAATTTAAATTGATTTTAATTTATTGTATTGTTTAAAATGAATTCATTAAAAAATAATAATTTTTGTACTTAATATCTTGTCTTTTGCACAATTGCCATTGAATTATCCTTTACTTTAAATAAGGTTATTTTCAATTTTGTTAAAAAATTGTGCTAAATTAATGTTTAATTAACTCTGAATGTGATATAATCATTATCATTATTCGTACCATTAAACTACATTTTTATTTACAGGATTCATTCACAAACACAAGATTTTTTATACTTAATTTGAAATATTTTCTGATTTCCTTTTTATTAAAGTCTTAAGTTAGCGCATATAGCCTGTAAATTATTGTAATCCTTTAATAATTTATTATAAAAAATGCGCTAGAGAAATAATGCTTAATATAATTTTAATATGACAGTTTAACTACCCTGTCATAATTTGGAACCATTAAGGTACATATTATTAAAATTTAAATAAAGTCTATTACATTTTCAATACAGCATAAGGATATTTTCAATAATTCCATTAAGGAAACAACAAATTTTGTATAAAATTCAGCTTAACAAAGACTTTTTCTTAAAATTTTAATTTTTTTGGCGCATATAGCCTGAAAATTATTGTAAATTTTTAATAATTTTTTATAAATGTTGCGCTATAACAAATTTTTAAGGTTAATTTAATTTGAATTATGAAATTTTCAACTATATGATCATAGCTCGGAACCATTAACCCACAAATTTAATAAAATTGTTTGTGTAATATTTCCTATTTAATTGTACTTATTTCAAGCAAATATGATTGTAATTGTCTCTCTTGGAAAGCTCGGGAATTGTGTTCATATTCTGCACAAATAGCCTGTAAATTGTTGTAAACCTTTAACAATTTATTATAAAGATTGTGCTATATTAAAAAGTTTAATATAATTTGAAAATGACCTTAATCAAAAAGTCATTATTCGGAGCCATTAAACAATAAATTAATAACATTTTTATTAGTACAAAATTTGTAATAAAATCTTAGATTAAAGAAGATATTTGCTCTTAAGAAACCGAAAGTATCCTACTGAAATTTAATGTCTTCCTAATAATACCCTAATGATAAATTTAAACCAAATATCTATTCAAATATCTTCCTCTCTCTCTCCTTTTCGTTGTCTTCTAGGTTGGTGTCTGGAGCTGGCGATATTAAGATCACAAAGGATGGTAATGTTTTATTGCATGAAATGCAAATTCAACATCCTACCGCTTCTATGATTGCTCGTGCTAGTACCGCTCAAGATGATTCTACAGGTGATGGTACCACCTCTACCGTACTTTTAATTGGTGAACTTCTTAAACAGGCTGATATCTATTTGGCTGAAGGCCTACATCCTCGCATTGTTACCGAGGGTTTTGAAAAAGCTCGTGAGCAGGCTTTAGCTGTTTTGGAAACCATGAAAATTCCCATTGAGGTAAACAAAAAGAGTTTGGCTGAGGTAGCCAATACCAGTTTGAGAACTAAAGTTCATCCCGCTTTGGCTGATCTTCTCACCGATGTTTGTGTTGATGCCGTATTGGCTATACGTAAAGATGATAAGCCCGCCGATTTGCATATGATTGAAATTATGGAAATGCAACATAAGACCTCGACTGATACTTCTTTGATTAAGGGTTTGGTTTTGGATCATGGTGCCAGACATCCTGATATGCCTAAGCGTTTGGAAAATGCTTACATTTTGACTTGTAATGTTTCTTTGGAATACGAAAAGTCTGAAGTTAATTCGGGCTTCTTCTATAAGACCGCTGAAGAACGTGAGAAATTTGTCAAGGCTGAACGTGATTTTATCGATCAGAGAGTTAAGAAAATCATTGAATTGAAACGTAAAGTTTGTGATGGTACTGAGAAGTCCTTTGTGGTCATTAATCAAAAAGGTATTGATCCCTTGTCTTTGGATGCTTTAGCTAAGGAGGGTATTATGGCTTTGCGTCGTGCTAAACGCCGTAATATGGAACGTTTGGCTTTGGCTTGTGGTGGTACTGCTATGAACTCTTTTGATGATTTGGAAGAATCTCATTTGGGTTATGCTGGTTTGGTTTATGAACACACTTTGGGCGAAAACAAATATACTTTTGTTGAAGAATGCAAAAATCCTCAATCGGTCACTATATTGATTAAGGGACCCAATAAACACACCATCGTACAAATTAAAGATGCTATTAGAGATGGTTTGAGAGCTATTAATAATGCCATTAACGATAAGGCTGTTATACCAGGAGCTGCTGCTTTTGAAGTTAGAGCTTTTAATCAATTAATGAAATACAAAGATACTGTTAAGGGTAAAGTACGTTTGGGCATACAAGCTTTTGCTGAAGCCTTATTGGTTATACCCAAAAATTTGGCTATTAACAGTGGTTACGATGCCCAGGATACTATTGTTAAATTGACTGAAGAAGATCGCCTTAATCCCGATCCTGTAGGTTTGGATTTGTCCACCGGTGAAGCCATGAAACCAGTTGATTTGGGAGTTTATGATAATTATAATGTTAAGAAACAAATCTTGAATTCCTGCTCGGTTATAGCTAGTAATTTATTGCTGGTCGATGAAGTTATGCGTGCTGGTATGACCAGTCTTAAGGGTTAAGATTTTCCCAAGCCCTTTAACACAAGTATTGGATTGAAATAAAACACACCCGCTTATCTAACATTTTTTTTTACTTTTACCTTTTTTTCTTTATTTTAACTAGTATGTGTCTCATTTTTTTTGCTAAATTCGTTTAGGGGTTTTCGTATTTATTAAGACATTTTCTATTGATTAAAAACAAAAAAACACTTTGAAAAAAAATCTAGTTTAAAGGTTTGAAAAACACACATCGCTAATCCATTAACCATTTTTTGAAAATTTTCTAAAAGAAATAAAATGAAATCAAGCATTTAAAAAATTTAAGTTACATTAATATAGAAGTGACTGATACAAAATTGTCATCATTTTACTGCAAAGTAATCAGTTTTTGAACTCAATAAATAATGACTGGGCGGTCTTTTGTGGATATGGAATGTTTTAACGAATGAATGCTAAATGTTGCAAATGATAATTTATATTGAGCAATAAAGTCTTTAATGGAACTACAGCAGACCTCAGTTTGAAGCTTGAAGGGGGTTATACAAAGACCTAAGATTGGAGTAAAAAAATTGAAGCCCAAGTAGAACTTTTTAAAGATCTTCAATTGAACTTTTAATGGGTCTATTCAAAGAATAACAATTTGGAAATATGAAACGTAAATTAAGACCACCGTTCCACCTGCTTTTAAAACAATTTTTATAATGATTCAGTAGTACTTTTACTTGTAATTAAATTAATATACAAATTTTTGGCTATTCGCTCTTAGTTTATGAGTTATGTGCCTTTAAAGTTTTTCTAAAGAAAATATAGTATTTCAAATGCGCCGAAGATTTTAATTTGTTCCAAATATGACTTATAAATATCGCAAATGGAGAGTTATAAAAAAAATCATTAAATAATATAGAAATAATAATTATTTTTACTAAAAATGGTAAAAGATCCATAAATCTTACAAAAAATTCTACTTATAAATTTTGTATAGAAATATTGAGATTTTTATTTTTTGATATTCTCATTTTACAAACATCTGGCAACATCTTCACTAACCCTTTCTTTGTTTACATTGCCAATATATATGAAACACCCTATTTGGCAAACAAAAATCAGCTGCAACTTAATTTTTACCGTAAATTTTGTCGGAAATGGATAGTTATCCCAAAAATTTAGTAGATCAGTATTTAAAAACCTCTATAAAGCTTAAGAAAATCGAAAAAGCTGTCTTTAAGTAAGTAGAAACGATTTTCACTAAAATTTTGTCACAAAAAAACTTATTTCTTCCAAAATTTTCGCTAGACGTTTTGGTCCCAATGTCTCAGAGGTTTTAGACGATTACAGCCATTTGGCTATAAAATTTGAAGAAGCTGGTATTTATCAATATGCTGCCATGTGTCAGCTGGGTGTGGCAAAATGTGAAAATTATTTGCAAAACTCTTTAGCCGAATGTCAGGCCCTATTAAAAGCGGCCCGTTTATTTTTAAAGGCTCATGAAGAAATGGAGTCTTTATTATTAAGATCCAATCGTCCGGAGTACAGAGAAACTGCTCTACATTGCTTCACCCAAGCAGTAGAAAAATGTCCCGATGATAGTGTCATTAAGGCGGCTATTATACGTGAAATGACTCCTTTACAGCCACACTATGAGGTCACTAGTACTTTTAATTCCCCAGCTCATCGTATCTACGAATTAGAATTGGCCACGGAACAATGTTTGAAAAATCATGACTACCTTAAGGCTTTACAGCAGTTAGACGATATTGTGGACAATATCTATGAGCGTAAAAAACAACAACTTTATCAAGAGGTTTTGGCAAGAGTAGAAATCTTAAGGGTTTTACTTTTAGTGGCTCTTACACTGCCTCCGGCTCGTCAGACACCAGCTCATATAAAACTCATAGAGTTTTATACTCAATTGGCTGAATTTCAAGCAGAGGAAAACTTAATGCCCAGTCCTACACAATCTCCGGTACATGAGGTACACACGTTTGCCTCTTGGCGTCCTGGGACATATTTAACACAATTTCAAAAATATGCTTTAGCGGAGATTATATTGGCTTGGCATCAAAATAAGCCACGTGATTTAAAAGTAGCTTTACAAGAATTTCGTCATAATTTTATATCTCTTTCGGAGCCACAAAGATTTCTTATAAACAGTATTATACAAAAGGTAGATAAGAAGTGTTAAAGACAGGAAGGGGAAGCCTTTAAACATAGAAAAAAGGTTAAGAAGATTTTCATTAAGAGTTTTTTACATAAATATTAATTTTCATTCCATTTTTATTTTGTTTTCATTTAGGATTAAGGCAAGTTCTGTGTCAAGTTAAATAAAAATATTATATCTACTAAGTTAATAAGGTAAGATTTTTAATAATTTTTTATTTTAAACTATTTTTTAATTATATTTACAATTAATCAATTATTGTTTTCAATAAAATCTAAGTTCACTCCTTGTGAACTAAGTATTAAAATTTAAAAAGATTATTTCGAGTTTAAAATCAAATTATATTTGTATGAAAATATCCATGAATTTGTTTAGATTCAGGGATTGAATTTCTATGATTTAAATTATAATTCCTTAAGAGATTTCATTTATTTTTCAACGAGAATGAAATTCACATAATTTTCATTCATAATTTTGTTTCTTATTTTTTCTGTTCTTTAGTTTTAGTTAGATAATCACCCTTATTACGAGTGTCGTAGTCGTGACGAAAACCTGTCGTTTTCTCTAATTTCGTATTATGATCGTCGATCGTCGAAAACAACAAAAAAATACATGCAATTAACATTGATTTTGACGTTTTAAACGAGTACGACTCCGACTACGGCAACGACACTCGTAATAAGGGTGAATAATTCTTATGCTTCTGTACGTCTAAAGGATTTTTTTGGTTTTTGACAGGACTCAAGATAAATTTGTCTTAATTTGCTTAAAACTAAGCATCAGGAGAAAATAATTATTTTTCATTATCTGAATTCTATTGAGAATAAAATTTATTGGAAGCAATCATTCTATTTTCTAATTTTTTCACAGTACTGATTTTATTGAGAACACATTTTGATTTAATGCAATAAAACCCTGTACTTCATTAAATGCTGATTTTTATTGAGAACAAAATTTAATGCTGCTGGAATTTGGCATCATTTGTTTCCCATTTCAATTTAAAATTATTCATGTTTTTACATTTAAAAAAGTTAATTATAAATTAAAATTATCTTAATTACAAATTTCACTTCAATATTATAGATTTTGTATGAAAAATCCTTTTTCTTCCGACTTTAATTTTGTTCCTAATAACATATTCTAATGTTGATCTAAATGATTGAATTTCTTGCGTAATTTTTCACGTCTTTCCTTTTTAACATTACGCCAAGGTTTTGCTGTGGGATCCGATTGCACTATTGAGCCGTCAGCCTGAAGTCTAATGTGAGGAAAATTAGTGCGACCCTTAATGTGGGCAGCGCTTGTATGTTGGACGAAAAATTGACTATCTAAATCCTTGGAGGTGGTATTTTTGTTGATCTGTAATAGCAATAAGAAAATTTTATATCAAAGACCTTGATTTACTAAAATAAATAACACCTACCCTCATAGCTCTTTGCTGTTGATCTGGAAGAGATTTTTCCTCTATAATCTTGCGTGTTCTCTCAGGAAATTTATGATATTCTTCTTGTTCTACTGTGGGAGGGGCCACACAATACAAAAGTTTACCATTGACATAATCTTTCAAAACATAACGAGCCGAGCGGGATTGATCTGGTTGGCCATTAGAGGTCATAAAACCACGATTATCTGAAAAAACATAAGAACTTAAAATAAATTATTTTACAAAATAAATTTCCTTTAAAACCTTACAGCCATAAGCCAATAATAGTTCTTCCGAATGAGGACATCTATTGGGATCTTCTCCCTCGATAGGTTTGGCTATAATAATACCATATTTATCCTCTAAAACGTGACGAGGTATGCGGGAACATAAAAGATTTACTGCGGGCACATGATCGCGCATCTTAAAATTTGGAAATCATTAAAAAAAAGTTAAATCTTATGGAACTTTTTATAAAATACCTGATCTATGGGTAAAATACCATTTAATATCATATCAGCTTTGGTTAGTACAAAACTGGGCATTACCAAACCGGGACAATCACACAGTAATAGATCCTGATCCAAATACAAAGTCTGGAAATGTTTAGTTTTACCAGGGGTGGCTGATACAGAGACTTTTTTCTCTGTCATTAAAGCATTAATGGTACTACTTTTGCCTACATTGGGATAACCCACTAGACCTATGGTGGTAACTTTTTCTGTGTAGGTAGTACCCTGATATACAGTTTTGAATAAAGCTATAAGTTCCTCGCGTGTTAACAATTTCGAACTGTTTTTAATGAAATTAGCTTCTGCTTTTTCTTCTTGTGGTGTGGGCAATTTCTTTTCGATTTGTTGCAATTTATCTTCTAATATATCTAAGGTATTATTGATTTCATTGGCCGCCTTTTTAAGTTCTTTTAGAGAAATATCCTCAGGCTGTTCTTCTAATTCCTCACTGGATTCAGATACTGTATGTTCATCATCATTTTCTTCCTTTTCCCCTTCCTGCTGCTTCTTTAACTTAAGCTCTGTTTTGGCTGGCTTTTCTTCTTTATTTTCTGTTTCCTTTTTCAATTCCTCAGTGGCCATAGACGCCGAGAAAAACGCTGTTCTAATGCCTTGACTATCAAAATATTCGGCCCAATATTGTCTTTGTTTTTCGGTTAGCAAATCTGATTTGTTAACCAAAATCATATTCATTTTATTGGGATTAACTTCTTTAACATATTTTTCCAAATCTTCACTTCTAAATAGCAAAGGATTACGAGCATCTACTATTTGTACCACTACATCTGATCTTTCCACCACACGCCACAATTGGCGCCAGAATTCTAAATTCTTTTCATAAGGTGTCATTATAATCTCCTCATCTTCTTGCAACAAAGCTAAATTACGTCTCCAATCTAAGAAACTTTCTCTCTCGGCTCTTTGTAATTCATCGGCTGAAGTTTCGGCTGTCCATTTGGGACGTCTGGGAATTTTTAACAAATCCTTATTGTCTTTATGCTTTTTCTCTATTTGCAGTTGTTCTTTACGTGATAGCAAACCCACACCCTGCTTGGGATTGATAAAGGCTATATTTAATTTTTCAGCTTGGAATTCAGTGCCTGCTAACTCGGCAGTTCTCAAGAATTCTTGGAAAGAGGATTCTTCGGTGACAGAACTCAAGTTTAAACGACCCCAATCATAACCATCTTGGATTTCGGTAGTATGCAGCTAATAATATTTAATAAAAAATCATTTTTACATAAATACATACATATAACAAAGTTTATCTCTTTTTTGCTGCTCACCATAGAATCATTGTCCACTTTTCTTCTGGGTGCATGACCAAAACGATCTTTTATTAGCGTACGCCCTAAACTATTATTTGCTTTACTTTTTTTACTCATTTTTATGTTTTTTTTTTAAGAAATTCTTGAAATTTTTATAATTTTCTTCAATTTTAACACGTGCACTTTTCTAAATGAAAACAATCATCAAAACAATGGCCAGCTGTCATTATAAATCATTCACAATAGTGTTTTAAGCTAGAGGTGCCATATTTGAAAGAAGTGCTGCCATATGTAAAATATTTTTCACAAGAGATATTTTGGTGTATTTAACGGTAATTTCTTTAATGTTATTTATTTAAAGGTATTGTTATAATCTATGGGTTTTTATATCAAATTCGGCTTCTGAGAGGGAATTTAAAGACTTATTAATGAAAAAATCATTGAAAGGGCGTTTCAAAATTTATTAATACCAAATCTTATTATATTTTGACTTTTTTTAAGCATAAAAATATTCTTTAAAAATAATTTTTTTTCAATTTGTTAAAATTAAAAACATTTTTCTTCTGCAAATAGAAAACAAATAAATATTAAGAAATTTAGAGATTTTTTTTGAGCGATTTTTTTTGTAATTTGATGATGATTATTATTTTTTTTTTGCAATTTGTTGATTTTACTGCTCTTGGGCTAAATGTAATATTTTGTAATTTGGTGGTTTGTTATTATTTTTTCGATTTTGTATTTTTTATTTGTGTTTTGTATATTTTTTTGTTAGGTAATTTATAGATTGGCAAGTTTTTGGTATTTAATCGATTCTTCAGTTTTTTTTTTTATTTTTTTTTTTTTAATTTTGTTTTTTATAATTTGGCGATTTCTTGTAATTTTTTTCGTATTTTGAAGATTCGGAGATTTTTGGTAATTTATACATATATGTTGTGGTGGAATTTGGTATCTTTTTGTTGATTTGTAGTTTTTTGTGTTTATTTGACGATTTTTGTCGTTCTTCGGTAATTTGTAGGTATTTTGTTGATTTTTTTTAAATTTGAGATATTTTTGTTCATAATATTACGTTTTTTTTTGCTTTTTAAGGATTTTTTGGGGTTTGTCAAGTTTTTTGCAATTTTTGTGTTGTTTTTTTTAACGAATTTGTTTTTGGCGAATTTCCTTTATTTTTGCTTTTATTTTTTTTGGTAATATAAAAATTTTTGTGATATTGCGTTTTTTCACAAATTTATCGATTTTTATATGATATGGAGATCGTTAGCTATTTTAGTGATTTTTTATAAATAAATTTTTTGTTATTTTAGCGATTTTTACTAATTTTTGGGATTTCTAATTTTTTAATAATATTTCGGTTTTTGTTGTACTTTTTAGATTGTATCTCAATTTTTCTTCCTTTTTTGTTGTTATATATTTTTTTTAAGTTAGTGATTTTAAGGCAAAATAAAATTCTTTGGCTTTGTTTTTCCATTTATATAGTATATAAGAGGTAACATCAGGAAAAGAGGGAACAATTGTTGTATGTTATGTTAAATATTAAACAAGAGGAACACGTATTCCAATAAATCATATAAGATATCATTATTTTAAATCAGTCATCGAGTAATCATGTGCTTTTTATTTAAGAAATTCTCACTTTTTCAGCATAAATTTTATAATAATATATTTATTTATTTTTTTCATAACAATGCAATTTTTTAGAATTTTGCTATTTTTTTATTTCGAAATTTCTTTATAGTTTGGGAATTTTATGATGACTTGTCGAGTCCTTTTTTTTTTTGTATCAGCATTTATTTATTTTTTGACAATTTGCCAAATTTTTTTTTTAGTTTAGATACAATTTTGCCAATTATTTTATAACATGGCAAAATCTAAAATAACTAAATCTTTAAATGCCAAAAAATTAAAAAAAGTAAGATTTTTGATGATATCTTTGTCATTATTTTATATTCAAAGTACTTTTTCATTCTTGCAATGTTACACTAAAATTCGGTTGAATTATTGTATTGTTGCTTAAAAATCGTTTAGAACTTTTCGTTTACTTTTCAAAGAAATTTTATAACAGTATTCACAAATTAAAATATTAAAAAATTTCTTCTTGAAATAAAAACCGTTAAATTGAATGCTTAATTAGATGTTAAATAGTTGAATATGGCCACACTGTTATTTTTAGTCTGCTTTACATTAAATCATTCACAATAGTGTCAACCTTTGTTAGAGTTACCATATTGCGCCAAAGGTTGCCATATGTGAAACAGTTTCTTTTAAGAGTAACCAGATATTAAAGCAATTTTTACGGTAATTTTATCAATTTGTAACGTTTTTTAATATTAATATCTAAAAACAGAGATATTTTTGGTAAACTATTGAATTTAAAGTTAAAAGCAGATTATTTTTTTTAATTAATAATTAAAAAATATTATAAGTATTAGTATTTGTTTTTATATATAAAAAATATTTTGAAGTTATGTTTGAGTATTTTATTTTAATTTGTAGAATTGAAACACATTTTGTTTTTTTAATAATATATTTTTTCTTTATTACGGTCTTTTTTTTCTTCTTAATAATGGTGTATAATTTGTTTTTATACGTTTTTATTTGTTTTATCAGTTTTGCCTACAAAATAAGAAAGAAAAAACTTAAAAAAAATTTTAAATATGGCGTTGTTAAATAGTGTTTTTTATTTTAATTTTTTACCATAAGTATATATGATTTTAGATGAGTATATATAAGTTAATTGTATATAAACATGACATATAAATATTTTCTTTTTTTTTTTATTATTATTACTATATAAAGAGTTAGAGAGATAGAAAGGGAAAGAAAGTTAGTTAAAGAGTGAGAGTTACACATACAACATTTATATCACTAGTATTTATATTTAATAATAAAATTATTAAAAAAAATTAATAAAACTTAAGCTTTTAATTATGAGTATTATAATTATTTTTCTTAATAATAAAAAAAAATCATTTACAAAAATTTTTTTAAAAATAGTGTTAAATAAATTAATAAATAAATTAAAGTTTTTTATTTAAGTTTAGATTATTTTTTTTTGGTTTAGTTTTTTTTTATTATATTTTTGAAAATAATTTTCTTTTGTTTTAAGTTTTTTTGTTTTAATTAAGTAATTATTGTTTTAAATAAATAGGAATCTTAAAGTGATTGTTTTTTTTTTTTAAGAATTTGTTTTTAAGGTTTAAACTATTGTTTAGAATTATATTTATTTTTTGTTATTATTAATTTTTTGATATTTATTTTTTGGAATACAAATTTTTTAATCTTTGGATTTTTTTTATTTGTGTTTTAATTTGATTTTTTGTTAATTATTTTTATTTCTACCTGATGTTCTTTTTGTTTTTTGTCTAAATTCAGCATTTTTTATATAAATTTCTTGTTTTTCAATTATATTTTTTTTTTGTTAATTTTGTAAATTTATCAAAAAATGTTTTAATAATTTTGCTTTAAATATTTTGTTTTTAATAATACTTAAAATAATAATTATTGTTCAGAAAATCGTTTTTATAAATTTCTTTTATAATAATTTCGTTCTGTGCGTTGTTGTTATTAATTTTTATTTAATACAAAAATTATAATATTTTTTTAAATAAAAAATAAAAATTATTTAAAAAATCTCCTTAAAGTAGGCTTAAGTATTTTTCTCTTTTCTTACAAAATCCTTAACATTTTTTCTTAATCTATTTTAGCATTTACCTACAGAATTTTTATACAAACAAAAACTAAAGCCTACTTTTTGGTGCTTTGCCTTGGTTTAGTTTAATATTTTTAATCTTTATACCTTCTGAAAGCTTTAAGCTAGAAATTATTTTAAATTCTTATATAGCTTAGACTAAACTTTATAATTTTTACAAAATCTGCTGTTAATCCTCTATCATTCATTTAAAATATTCGTTTAATTTTGAATACTACTTTTAGGCAAATAAATTTTTAAAAACAAATAAAAAATAAATAGAAATTATCACTAAATTAGAGTTAATTAATTAAAAAATCTCTTTTTTAAATAATAGTTAACTAATAAAAATATTTCTTTTTTAATTTTATTTAAATTAAAAAAAAAAAAAAAAATATGCAAACAAAGTTTTTTTTTAATATTTAAGTTTATTAATTTTTAATAAAATTTATTAAGAAATCTTATGTAAACTTTTACAAATTCTCAGTTTTTTATTTAAAATCTGAAGAATAAATTGAAAAATGTTCCTTCGAAAATTGTTAAAAATTGAGGTTATGTTTTCTGGAAAAATGAGGTTATGTTTGAAAATTTTTTCTTAAATTGCAAATTATCTCTAAATAAACTTTTACAAATTCTCAGTTTATTATTTAAAATCCTAAAAATACTTTAAAAGAGGTTATCTCAGAAATGATTAAAAACTGAGGTTATGTTTAAAAAAATTTTCTCAAATTGCAAATTTAATATTTTTTCTTACAAAATTTGTTAAGAAATTGGTCAAAACTAATATCAAAGGTTTAAGATGTTGTTTTGAAATATTCGCATTTAAATAATAAGAAATTGAGGTTAGGTTTGAAAAAATCCTAATAATTTCAAATAACAATCAATTTTTTAATACAAATTTTAAGAAATCAACTGTTAACTATAGTTCAAATGATTGTTTAAAATTTTAAGAATATCTTTTGATAAATCTTTTAAATATAAAACAATTAAGTTTATTTTTGCCAGAAATTTGAGGTTATGTTTGACAAAAATTTGTCAATATTAAAATTTTATTTTTTATTCGGTTATCAGGTTTATAAAAATAACTTAAATTGTTTTATAAAATCTTAAGAACATTTGTGGAAAGTTAACTAGCAAATTGTAATAAATTGAGGTTAGGTTTGAAAAAAATGTTTTTAATATCAAACTTAATTTAAATTTTTATTAAAAATGTTAAGAAATCGACTCCTAATTTTTATTATTTTAGTTTAAGTTGTGGTTTTATATCTTAAAAATATATTACAAATTATTAGTCTTCAAATTGCAATAAATTGAGGTTGTGTTTGAAAAAAATGTTTTTAATATCAAACTTAATTTAAATTTTTATTAAAAAGGTTAAGAAATCGGCTCCTAATAATTTATAATTGTAGTTCAAATTGTTGTTTAAAATCCTAAAATAATTTTGTTAAATGTATACTTCCAAATAGTAATAAATTGAGGTTATAATTTCTAGATAAAATTAGGTTTGATAAAAATCTTATTAAGTTTCAAATTTAATTTTCATAAATAAAACTTAACAAAATATTAGCTCTCTGTAGAATAATAATAGCAATAATTGTTGTATAAAATCTGATAAATATTTTGAGAAAAATTCGTTGTTAAATTGTAACAAATTGAGGTTAAATTTAAAAATTGTTTAATAATTTCAAGTTTTCTTCAAGGTCTCTAAATTTGCTATTAAAATTGCTTAGAAGTTGTGGTTTAAAATCTTAAGATTGATTCATAAAACATTCGCCTATAAATTGCTAGAAATTGAGGTTATGTTTATAAATAAATGAGGTTATGTTTGAAAATATTTATAATTTTAAATAAAATTTGTAAAAATAAACATAACAAAAGCTCTGTTTGTTATTTTAAGTCTCAATTTTAGGTTTGAATAAAAGTTGAGGTTATGATTTAAAAATTGTAGTAATTTGAACGTTCATTTATTAATTCTTAGCAGTAGAATTGTCCTTTTAAAAAAAAATTTAGTATTTTTTTCTGTCAAGAAAACTTAGAAATTTTTCAAAATCTTAAAACGTTTTTAACGATTTTCATATATATTTTTTATTTCAACTCTTCAAACTAACAACTTTTTTAATTGGTATTCGCATTCTGCGTGTACGAATAGAGACGTAGTATTTTTTTTTCTAAATTCTAACATAATTTTTCTTCTTTTTAAATAAATATTAAAACATAGTTTAATTTCGAATACCCCAAACGTTCATGGACAAGTTAAATTTATCAGGGAAAAAATATTTGTAAAATATTAAGGACCTCAAAATTGGTTTGAAAAAGTTTTTGTAATTTATTAAAAGTATTGAATACTATTTTAAAATAGCAACTAAAACTTATTTAGTTTTTTAATTTAAAAAAGTAAAGTCCACTCGGAGGTTGCAGATATAAATATGTTTAGAATTTCTTTGAAAAACTTAATAAATTTTTAATAATTTAATAAATACTTTAAAAAATTAA
Organism: Protophormia terraenovae; assembly: GCA_951394005.1. Lineage (NCBI taxonomy): Eukaryota > Metazoa > Arthropoda > Insecta > Diptera > Calliphoridae > Protophormia > Protophormia terraenovae. Next base: position 11,394,102 of record OX596076.1, on the reverse strand, counting down.
TAAATTTCAATTGAATTAAATTATTTTTGGTTTAGTTTTTAATAAAAATTATAAATTTTGTTAATAAAAAACATTTTTTTTAAATAAAATAAAATTAAAGAACAATTTTTGTTAAAAAGAGAATATTTTAGAAAAATATTACAAAAATTTTTTTTTGAAATTAAGCAAAAACTTAAATATTGTTTTTAATATTATAAAAAATTATCAAACTTTATAAAATTAATTATTTTTTGAATAAAATTTTATAAATAATTTAGTTTTTAAATAATTTCTCTTATTAAATTTAAATGCTATTATTAAGTTCTAGTTTTTCTTTTTGTTAATAATCTTTTTGTTTGCTTTTAATCACTTTGTTTTTAACTTAAATTAAATATTTACACTATCTTTTTGTTTTATCATATAAAAATTAGTTTTTTAATGTTTATAACCTAAAAAATGATTTAATAAATATAATTTTTAATGCCTAGTTTTAGGCATTGTTTTTTTTTTTAATAAAGTCTCTTTTTCTTGTATAAACTTTTTAATTTATTTTTTTATTTCTACTTTTACTTTTAGTTTTTTTTTTTGTCTTGGAGTATTTACATTTTCTTTTTTCCAGCTGTTTACTTAATCCTCTGATGGTCTGGAGTACTTTTCAATATATCCGGCTGATGAGCATGAGGCAAATGATGACTATGCATGGAATTCATGGTACCTTGATGTGAACCCGGTTGAGAACGTGATGCAGTACCCATACGTTCATGTTCCCCGGTACTATAGTGTGAGGAACTTAATGTGTGAGAATGATTGGAGTTAAGAGTATGTGTAGCATGCGAGTTAAGAGTATTATGAGCTGTGGTGGTAGCATTAGTAGACATGCCAGCCATGGTATTACCACACAAAGTACCACCTACTGTAGTAGTACCAGTACCAGCTGCGGGCCGGGTTCTTAAGGATCTATGAGAACCATTACGTGTTAGGGAATTCATATGTGGTGTACCGGGTACAGTATGACCCAAAGCATTCATGTAATCGGCTATAAGTAAAGTTATTTCTAATATTTTAGGTTTTGACATAGCGAAAAGTAATTTTTGTTCTTGCGAAACACAAGAGGCTAAAGTATCTTCATTAGATACCACCAGCATAAAATCATCTTGACAACCACCAAAAGTCATGACACTAGTATAAGGATAACGTGCTATAGGAGCCATAGAGGATAATTCCAAAACATTTAAAGCATCTTCAGACACCGCCAACCAAGCCATAGCTTGATCGGAATGACGAGGCTTAGCTTGGAATAAACTGGCCCCAAAGTAAGGCCATTTACGGCAGCAGGTTAAATAAATACGCACACAATCCAAGGTACTACGACCTTTTAATAAAATCCATTTGGTTATTAAAAGTTCTTGTATTTCCTTCAATTGATCAGGATTCAGAGCATCTCTATAGCGATAAGGATAGAATTTATCTAAAGCCTTAATGCCCACATTAGGTGAAGCACTTTTAGACTTTTCATGTGAATAATCACCCATATCAATTTGAGCCATTAGCGAAGCCAATTCCAAAGCTAAATCTCTTGACAAGGGAAAACGACCCTGAACAATTTGATTGTTGGTTTGATAGCATAACAATAGACGCTCCTTATCGGTTTCAAATTTAACAGTATGTTTCCAATACAAACGATTTTTATAGGTGAGTTGTATAACACGAGTATTTTCAAATTTACCAGAACCTTTTTCTCTTAAAGCTGTTTCCCATTTGGAAATAACATCACATAGTTTGGCCAAGGGATCTAGATAATGTTCTAAATCTTTTTCTATAGGATCATCGCTGAATAAACAAAAACCATTGGAAGAATCTCGTGTACCAATTTCCTGAGCCAAAGTACTTTGGAATTCCTCGATGGTAGTGGAACCATCAAAAGAAACCACCTAGAAGGAAGAGAGAACAAGATAATTTAAAAGAATTTTTAAATAAAATAAATGTTTACCTGATAAGTAGAATTCATCATATGTACAGGGATGGCATGCGGCAAAGAATGATGATAGGGATTCTTAAGCAGTATAGACAAAACTTCCATGCGTGAGGGTTTAGTTTCACGTCCACCATTCTTTAAGGTTCTCTCTAAAGCCCTCTCACAATAGGCAGCATATTTGCCAGTCTCGGTTTTGGAATCAGCATTACGGGCCAAATGCAATTTTAAATACCATAATAAACGACTGGATTTGGGTACAAATAAAGAAACTGCCAAAGATAAAAGTTGCCAGCCCTGGACAAATGAATAGGCTGGGGGATTGGATTTGCAGTCTATGATAGGAGTAGGTACAGGAGCCTGAAAGGATAAAGAAATACAAGTTATAGACTTATTTTAATTATTTGATAAAATTTAATAATTTTGTTAATTTATAAAAAAAAAAAATCATGCTTTTTTTTAACATAAAAGGAGAGCTTTGTTAGACAAATACCTGCAAGGAGGTGGGTGAACTGCCATTGGCTTGAGCATTACCACTTTGTTGAGTATCACAGGCAAATAAACTTTGCGTGGCACATAATAGTAGTTGCTGTAAATTTTTTTTGGGGGTTTTTCCACACACATAATTTTCAATATTTTTCCGATTTTTTTATTTTTAATTTTATTTTTTTTTTAATATAAGAACAAAATTTTTTTTGCCAAAAAAAGAAACAAAAATTAGAAAAGAAAGTGCTTTAAATTTTTTGTTGGAATTTTAAAGAATTTTGTTTGTGAAATGAATTTTGTACAGTGTATTTTTTTATATATAATATTTAATATTTTAATTTTTTTGGGCATTTCAATTTTTAAATTCTTTTATATATATAAAAAAGCGCCAAAATTATAAGAAAATTTATTAACAAAATAAAATTAATTAAAAACAAATAAAATAAACAAAATACACTGAAATTAAATAATGCTTTAAACGCAAAAATATTTTATACAAAAAAACTATTTAAAAATAAATACCAAAATTATTTCAATATAAAGGTATATTAAAAAGATTTTATTATAATTTCTTTTAATAAAAAAATGCAAAATATATATTCAGTTTAAATAAATATACATAAAAAAATTATGCATTAACATACAGATTATACACATTCATTAGGAAATTGTATAATAAAAGAACACATTTTATAAAAATTAATTTTAAGATTTTGTTTAATTTATTTTCCAATTTTTTTTTTTACAAAATGAGTCCTTGAAATTGTTTTAAAGTATAGAAAAAGTTTTTGAAATTTACAGCAATTACATGTATGTACGTGTGTTGTTTTTAATATTTGTAATGTTTAAAAAAATGTAATAATTAAAATTTTATAATAAAATGTTTTAAAAACAATAAGTGGTAAAGACAAGTTTTTAAAATGGCAATTTGTTTTAGATTTTCTTAATAAATAAAGCTAAAATATACTATAAAACTATTTAAAAGCTTTTATTTTATTCTTTTTAATTTAATTATATTAATTTATAATTTAAAAAGCTGTAGTGATGTAAAATATGTTGCTTAGGGTTTCGTTAAGTTTTTTTGTTTCTTTAAGTTAAAATTTTTTCAGAATTTGCTTATTTATTTATCAAGGAAAACGTATATGGAAACATTTTTAAAATTGTGCCAATAGTTGTTAAAATAAAGTTTCGTTAAGTTTTCTTCTTATCATTAAATTAAAAGTTTCTATACAATTTACTTATTTACTATTCACAGTAAAATAATATACAAAAATTTTTGTTTTAAAGCCAGTTAACGAAAAAAGTTTCGTTAAGTTTTTTTATGATTCGTTAAGATAAAAAATTCTTTAAAATTAAAATTTGTTTATTTATTGACCACAGTAAACAAATATATACACATTTTTTCAATAGTACCCATAGGTTTAAAAATAAAGTTTCGTTAAGTTTTTTAGTCTTTACTAAGCTCAAAATTTCTCCATAAATTACTTTAGGATATTATATACCAAAATACTGAAAAAATTTTGCCATAGTACTTCAAGTTTCCAAAATAAAGTTTCGTTAATTTTTTTATAACTCGTTAAGCTAAAATTTCTCCCCTAATATTCATATTTAGTACCAAATTAATTCGAATATGAAACAATTTTGGCTTTATTATTTCTAGTTTCTAAAATAAAGTTTCGTTAAGTTTATTAATTTACATTAAATTAAAATTTTTATCACAATATTCATGTTTAGCACTTAAACAAAGCGAATGTGTAAAAATTTTGACTTTAGTGCTTTTAGTTTCTGAAATAAAGTTTCGTTAAGTTTTTTTATAATTCGTTAAGTTTGATTTTTTTTCGCTATATTCATGTTTAATACTCAATAACTACGAATATGCCAAAATTTTAGCTATAGAATTTTTCGTTTACGAAATAAAGTTTCGTTAAGTTTTCTTAAATTTCGCTAAGTTGAAAATTTTCCCATAATATTTATGTTAAGTACTTAATTAATACGAATATGCAAAAATTTTGTTCTTAGAGCTTTTAGTTTCCGAAATAAAGTTTCGTTAAGTTTTTTATGTTTCGTTAAGTTAAAAGTTTTCTTCTAATATTCATATATAGTACTCGGAAAATAACAATGTGTAAAAATTTTGTCTTTAGTGTTTTTAGTTTCTGAAATAAAGTTTCGTCAAGTTTTTTATATTTCGTTAAGTTAAAATTTTCCTCGTAATATTCATATTTAGTACTCAGGAAATAAGAATATGTAAAAATTTTGTCTTTAGTACTTCTAGTTTCTGAAATAAAGTTTCGTTAAGTTTTTTATGTTTCGTTAAGTTAAAACTGTTCTCGTAATATTCATATTTATCACTCGGAAATTAAGAATATGTAAAAATTTTTACTTTAGTACTTTAAGTTTTCGAAATAAAGTTTCGTTAAGTTTTTTTATAATTCGTTAAGCTTAAATTTTTCTTGAAATTTACATACTAAGCACTCACTTAATCGAGATATGTAAACATTTCTGAAATAAAGTTTCGTTAAGTTTTCTTATGTTTCGTTAAGTTGAAATTTTTTTCATAATATTCATCTTTAGCACTTAATTAATACGAATATGCAAAAATGTTGACTTTAGTGCTTTTTAATTTATTCTAAATGACATTAAGTTGGCAACATTTACATCATTACAGCTTTTTTCTTTCTTACACTAAGAGAAATTTTATTGTCACTCCAAAATATATTAAAAATAAAGTTTAGTATAGAAATATGATTAATATATGATTGAACATGCAAACTAAACTACTTCAAAAATTATTAAATACATTTATAAATAAAAAAAAATTAAAACTAAAATATACATTACAAAATTTATTATGTTGTTGTAAGCTATTTTTAAAAGCTAATTAAAAGCTTTATTAAATAAAAGCACAGCTGTCAATTTTATAAAAATTTCAAATAATTATTGGAAATAAATAAGTTTAAAGCGTTGAACTTAATAAACAATTTTGAAGTTTTTACCATTAGAGATATAACATTTTTGATTACTCAGGGTCCTTGGAAGCGGAGAAATTTTTGAAATGTCTTATAATAAAAATTACTTAAAATAAAATGCCGGACAAATTTGTCAATTTGGAAAGTAAAAAAAAAAAATATTTCTCGTAGTGGGATTTAAGATTTTTTTTAAATATCTTTTCAAGTTTGTTTAAAGAGTTTAAGAATTTCGAAGATTTTCTAAAGGATCAGATTTTAAACTTGATGCTTTTTGTAACTTTTCAAATTACACTCTTCGTTATTCAAATTAATCAAAAGAAATTTTTGAAACCTCTGTGTAATATATTTTTAAAGAAAGTTTGTATTTTTATTGCTATTTCTTTATCTATGTTCTCTATTTACAACATTCAAGAGTTCATTCTCTCATTTCTCTATTTCTAGGAATTTCTCTAAGGGATTCATTGTTTCTTAAAAAAATGTATTTAATTAGTGTGTTAGATGAAAAACTAAAACTAAACTAAATAACTAAATTTTCAACTAAAATGTTTTATTAACAAAATGAAAAACTAAAAAGTTTTGTAAAGAAAAAAAAGAAGCACTTTGCAACTTAAAAAACTTACGCGCGTTTGCTTGCCCAGTTTCTTGTTTACCTGGACGCCAACACTAAGTTTTTGGCCCGTATGTCTAGAAGTTTGTTTAATCAAAATACAAATCATTTCCGACTGTAATTCGGGCATATCCAGGCAATGTTGTAATGCATTTTGAGCCAATACCACATGATAATCAATGCCAGGTTGATTAACAGCCACCGACATAAAAAGTTGAATGCTCTGGAAGGGAAAAAAGTAATCAAATATTTAACATAATAGATTTCGTAGCCAATCAAAAATGACGTAGTTAACTGAATAAAATTTTCTTTAGAAAATTGACTACAATTTTCTTTAGAACAATTCGTAGTCAATTGACTATAATTTTCTTTAGAACAATCCGTAGTCAATTGACTACAATTTTCTTTAGAACAATTCGTAGTCAATTGACTACAATTTTCTTTAGAACAATTCGTAGTCAATTGACTACAATTTTCTTTATAACAATTCGTAGTCAGTTGACTACAATTTTCTTTAGAACAATTCATAGTCAATTGACTACAATTTGCTTTAGGAAAATTCGTAGTCAATTGACTACAATTTGCTTTAGGACAATTCGTAGTCAATTGACTACAATTTTCTTTAGAACAATTTGTAGTCAATTGACTACAATTTTATTTAGAATTTCTTTAGAAAATTTCGTAGTCAATTGACTACAATTTTCTTTAGAACAATTCGTAGTCAATTGACTATAAATTTCTTTAGAACAATTTGTAGTCAATTAACTACAATTTTCTTTACAACATTTCGTAGTCAATTGACTACAATTTTCTTTAGAAGAATTCATAGTCAATTGACTACAAATTTCTTTAGAAGAATTCATAGTCAATTCACTACAAATTTCTTTATAATAATTCATAGTCAATTGACTACAATTTTGTTTAGAACAATTCGTAGTCAATTGACTACAATTTTCTTTAGACAATTCGTAGTCAACTGACTACAATTTTCTTTAGAACAATTCGTAGTCAATTGACTACAATTTTTTTTAGAACAATTCGTAGTCAATTGACTACAATTTTCTTTAAAGCAATTCTTATTCAATTGACTAAATTTTCTTTAGAACAATTCGTAGTCAATTGACTATAATTTTCTTTAGAACAATTCGTAGTCAATTGACTATAAATTTCTTTAGAAAATATCGTAGTCAATTGACTATAAATTTCTTTAGGAAATTTCGTAGTCAATTGGCTATAAATTTTTTTAGAAAATTTCGTAGTCAATTGACTATAAATATCTTTAGAAAATTTCGTAGTCAATTGACTATTAATTTCTTCAGAAAAATTCGTAGTCAATTGACTATAAATTTCTCTAGAAACTGCAAGTTTCTTTAGAAAATTTCGAATAAAAGAAATTTCCGAGTAAGAAAATATTACCTTAAACAATTTAATGGCTTCGGGATGCATGGGTTCGGTATGTAAAGTCGTAAGTGGAGCCGAAATAGTATCTTTGGTATGCAGCAAAATAGGATGACGCCAAATAACACAGTCTGTATGGATAAGGACAAATTTTATAAAAAATACATAAATTTAAAAGAATTTTCCTTCAGATAGTTTTAACTTACTAGGATCACCATCAGTTTCCATAAGTTTTTGCACTAATTGCTCATATTGCGAGCCAGCACTGGGTCCTCCACCCGATACCACAGTCAAATGATATAACCAATTATCTCTTTCTGCTTTGCCGGGCAATATTAAATAGGTAGGACCCTGGTGAGCAGGATATATGGCCACCGTAAGATGAGCTTGACTTTGAGGATCTTCTCTTTCCTCAGAATCTGAATCAGAAACATGTTCCACTTCTTCTACACGGGCATCACGCATATTAATCTGACCTAAAGGATTCTGCTTTGGTTGGTAGCAAAACAAAAAGAGAAATTATAGCTTTTGTTTTTCAAAGTCTTTATTAAAGAATTCTTTATACTTACAGTTTCATTGGGGGCCTTGAAATATAAAAACATTTTGCCCAACAAAACACACCAACATTTTTTGGCATGACCATTTTTAACTTTAGTTACCCAGCCCTGTAAAGTAGGCTTTTGATCATCCCTACTTAGCAGCAATTTGGTAGCATTTCTTCTTTGCACATTTTGTAATACGCGGATCCAATCATCCATGGTGGCATTGGAATCGGCCGTTAAATAGTATACTTTCTTACCCGTGTCTATTTCAAAAGTGGAGGCTCCCTCGGCTTTATTAATGCGACAGGCTTCATCCAGCAAAATCTGGCCCTGGGGTTTGCGGTTCACATCATGCTGACTCTTCCAATAGGTTAGAGAGCCATTTTTCAAAACAAACCAACGTTTACGCCAGGTCTTCAATTTACCCCCCAATTTAGCCAAATGACCCGCCTAAGGGAGAGAGAAGATAAAAAAAATTTAAATTTATTTATCTTCTTTATTTCTCTGTTCACACTCTTACCTTTTCCAAAGACTCTAATTTCTTACTGGGTGAATCCACATATGACTGACGCATTAATAACGATGGCATACTAGCATCCATGGGACATGTTGATTCGGATACGGCATCGGGTGGTAGAGCATAATCATCGGAGAGGCCTGATTCAAATGAAATATCTGAAATTACTGTGCCACGCATAGGATGGTGAGGGGGAACACGTAGTTGATGATGATTATTGTTGGCAGACGCAGAAAGCCTATGATATTGTGCTGGATTGATTTGTGACGGTGATTTATGAAGATTTGGATTAGAGTTAGTGTGTAAATGTGTTTGATAGTGTGAATAGGGCAAAGGCATTGTATGATGTTCGTGCGGAAGGTATTGCAATGATGATGGTTGTTTGTGTTGATTTACTACTCCAAGTGATAAGGTAAGAGAGCATTTAAATGATTTGTTAGGAGAGGTTAGGGCGAGTTTTGCGTAAGATTGACATGCAAATGTCAGTGTGAAAGGGGTATTTTTCGTTATGGAGGATTTTAATGTGAAAATTTTTAAATAATATTGTTTAGTATTTTGAATTTGTTTTTAATTAAAATTTTATTTATATTAATAAGGAAAGGAGGACAAAAGGAATATAACAAAATTTAAGGATTTATTTAACAGACAAAATAATAAAAAATCATGCTCCAAATAAAAAAAAAAATTCAAAGCAAAATTAAAAAGGAATTTACGAAGAAAATTGAAACATTTTTTTTTTAAATGACTACGAAATTTTCTAAAGAAAATATTGTAAACAATTTAATTGATTACGAATTGTTCTAAAAAAAGTTGTAGTCAATTGTCTAAGAATTGTTCTAAAAAAAATTTAAGTCAATTGACTACGAATTATTCTAAAGAAAATTGTAGTCAATTGACTACGAATTGTTCTAATGAAAATTGTAGTCAATTGACTACGAATTGTTCTAAAGAAAATTATAGTCAATTGACTACGAACTATTCAAAGGGAAATTGACTACGAATTGTTTTAAAGAAAATTGTAGTCAATTGACTACGAATTGTTCTAAAGAAAATTGTAGTCAATTGACTACAAATTGTTCTAAAGAAAATTGTAGTCAATTGACTACGAATTGTTCTAAAGAAAATTGTAGTCAATTGACTACGAATTGTTCTAATGAAAATTGTAGTCAATTGACTACGAATTGTTCTAAAGAAAATTATAGTCAATTGACTACGAACTATTCAAAGGGAAATTGACTACGAATTGTTTTAAAGAAAATTGTAGTCAATTGACTACGAATTGTTCTAAAGAAAATTGTAGTCAATTGACTACAAATTGTTCTAAAGAAAATTGTAGTCAATTGACTACGAATTGTTCTAAAGAAAATTGTAGTCAATTGACTACGAATTGTTCTAAAGAAAATTGTAGTCAATTGACTACGAATTGTTTTAAAGAAAATTGTAGTCAATTGTTTGCGAATTTTTTTTAAAGAAAGTTGTAGTCAATTGTTTGCGAATTGTTCTAAAGAAAATTGTAGTCAATTGACTACAAATTGTTCTAAAGAAAATTGTAGTCAATTGACTACAAATTGTTCTAAAGAAAATTGTAGTCAATTGACTACAAATTGTTCTAAAAAAATTGTGGTCAATTGACTACGACTTGTTCTAAAGAAAATTGTAGTCAATTGTTTGCGAATTGTTTTAAAGAAAGTTGTAGTCAATTGTTTGCGAATTGTTCTAAAGAAAATTGTAGTCAATTGACTACGAATTGTTCTAAAGAAAATTGTAGTCAATTGACTACAAATTGTTCTAAAGAAAATTGTAGTCAATTGACTACAAATTGTTCTAAAAAAATTGTGGTCAATTGACTACGACTTGTTCTAAAGAAAATTGTAGTCAATTGTTTGCGAATTGTTTTAAAGAAAGTTGTAGTCAATTGTTTGCGAATTGTTTTAAAGAAAATTGTAGTCAATTGACTACGAATTGTTCTAAAGAAAATTGTAGTCAATTGACTACAAATTGTTCTAAAGAAAATTGTAGTCAATTGACTACAAATTGTTCTAAAGAAAATTGTAGTCAATTGACTACAAATTGTTCTAAAAAAATTGTGGTCAATTAACTACGACTTGTTCTAAAGAAAATTGTAGTCAATTGTTTGCGAATTGTTTTAAAGAAAGTTGTAGTCAATTGTTTGCGAATTGTTCTAAAGAAAATTGTAGTCAATTGACTACGAATTGTTCTAAAGAAAATTGTAGTCAATTGACTACAAATTGTTCTAAAGAAAATTGTAGTCAATTGACTACAAATTGTTCTAAAAAAATTGTGGTCAATTGACTACGACTTGTTCTAAAGAAAATTGTAGTCAATTGTTTGCGAATTGTTTTAAAGAAAGTTGTGGTCAATTGTTTGCGAATTGTTTTAAAGAAAATTGTAGTCAATTGACTACGAATTGTTCTAAAGAAAATTATAGTCAATTGACTACGAACTATTCAAAGGGAAATTGACTACGAATTGTTTTAAAGAAAATTGTAGTCAATTGACTACGAATTGTTCTAAAGAAAATTGTAGTCAATTGACTACAAATTGTTCTAAAGAAAATTGTAGTCAATTGACTACGAATTGTTCTAAAGAAAATTGTAGTCAATTGACTACGAATTGTTCTAATGAAAATTGTAGTCAATTGACTACGAATTGTTCTAAAGAAAATTATAGTCAATTGACTACGAACTATTCAAAGGGAAATTGACTACGAATTGTTTTAAAGAAAATTGTAGTCAATTGACTACGAATTGTTCTAAAGAAAATTGTAGTCAATTGACTACAAATTGTTCTAAAGAAAATTGTAGTCAATTGACTACGAATTGTTCTAAAGAAAATTGTAGTCAATTGACTACGAATTGTTCTAAAGAAAATTGTAGTCAATTGACTACGAATTGTTTTAAAGAAAATTGTAGTCAATTGTTTGCGAATTTTTTTTAAAGAAAGTTGTAGTCAATTGTTTGCGAATTGTTCTAAAGAAAATTGTAGTCAAGTGACTACAAATTGTTCTAAAGAAAATTGTAGTCAATTGACTACAAATTGTTCTAAAGAAAATTGTAGTCAATTGACTACAAATTGTTCTAAAAAAATTGTGGTCAATTGACTACGACTTGTTCTAAAGAAAATTGTAGTCAATTGTTTGCGAATTGTTTTAAAGAAAGTTGTAGTCAATTGTTTGCGAATTGTTCTAAAGAAAATTGTAGTCAATTGACTACGAATTGTTCTAAAGAAAATTGTAGTCAATTGACTACAAATTGTTCTAAAGAAAATTGTAGTCAATTGACTACAAATTGTTCTAAAAAAATTGTGGTCAATTGACTACGACTTGTTCTAAAGAAAATTGTAGTCAATTGTTTGCGAATTGTTTTAAAGAAAGTTGTAGTCAATTGTTTGCGAATTGTTTTAAAGAAAATTGTAGTCAATTGACTACGAATTGTTCTAAAGAAAATTGTAGTCAATTGACTACAAATTGTTCTAAAGAAAATTGTAGTCAATTGACTACAAATTGTTCTAAAGAAAATTGTAGTCAATTGACTACAAATTGTTCTAAAAAAATTGTGGTCAATTAACTACGACTTGTTCTAAAGAAAATTGTAGTCAATTGTTTGCGAATTGTTTTAAAGAAAGTTGTAGTCAATTGTTTGCGAATTGTTCTAAAGAAAATTGTAGTCAATTGACTACGAATTGTTCTAAAGAAAATTGTAGTCAATTGACTACAAATTGTTCTAAAGAAAATTGTAGTCAATTGACTACAAATTGTTCTAAAAAAATTGTGGTCAATTGACTACGACTTGTTCTAAAGAAAATTGTAGTCAATTGTTTGCGAATTGTTTTAAAGAAAGTTGTGGTCAATTGTTTGCGAATTGTTTTAAAGAAAATTGTAGTCAATTGACTACGAATTGTTCTAAAGAAAATTGTAGTCAATTGACTACAAATTGTTCTAAAGAAAATTGTAGTCAATTGACTACAAATTGTTCTAAAGAAAATTGTAGTCAATTGACTACAAATTGTTCTAAAAAAATTGTGGTCAATTAACTACGACTTGTTCTAAAGAAAATTGTAGTCAATTGTTTGCGAATTGTTTTAAAGAAAGTTGTAGTCAATTGTTTGCGAATTGTTCTAAAGAAAATTGTAGTCAATTGACTACGAATTGTTATAAAGAAAATTGTAGTCAATTGACTACGAATTGTTCTAAAGAAAATTGTAGTCAATTGACTACGAATTGTTCTAAAGAAAATTGTAATCAATTGACTACGAATTGTTCTAAAGAAAATTGTAGTCAATTGACTACGAATTGTTCTAAAGAAAATTGTAGTCAATTGTTTGCGAATTTTTTTAAAGAAAGTTGTAGTCAATTGTTTGCGAATTGTTCTAAAGAAAATTGTAGTCAATTGACTACGAATTGTTATAAAGAAAATTGTAGTCAATTGACTACAAATTGTTCTAAAAAAATTGTGGTCAATTAACTACGACTTGTTCTAAAGAAAATTGTAGTCAATTGTTTGCGAATTGTTTTAAAGAAAGTTGTAGTCAATTGTTTGCGAATTGTTCTAAAGAAAATTGTAGTCAATTGACTACGAATTGTTATAAAGAAAATTGTAGTCAATTGACTACGAATTGTTCTAAAGAAAATTGTAGTCAATTGACTACGAATTGTTCTAAAGAAAATTGTAATCAATTGACTACGAATTGTTCTAAAGAAAATTGTAGTCAATTGACTACGAATTGTTCTAAAGAAAATTGTAGTCAATTGTTTGCGAATTGTTTTAAAGAAAGTTGTAGTCAATTGTTTGCGAATTGTTCTAAAGAAAATTGTAGTCAATTGACTACGAATTGTTATAAAGAAAATTGTAGTCAATTGACTACGAATTGTTCTAAAGAAAATTGTAGTCAATTGACTACGAATTGTTCTAAAGAAAATTGTAATCAATTGACTACGAATTGTTCTAAAGAAAATTGTAGTCAATTGACTACAAATTGTTCTAAAGAAAATTGTTCTAAAAAAATTGTGGTCAATTGACTACGAATTGTTTTAAAGAAAATTGTAGTCAATTGTTTGCGAATTGTTTTAAAGAAAGTTGAAGTCAATTGACTACGAATTGTTCTAAAAAAAAAAATTGTAGTAAATTGACTATGAATTGTTATAAAGAAAATTGTAGTCAATTGACTACGAATTGTTCTAAAGAAAATTGTAGTTAATTGACTATGAATTGTTCTAAAGAAAATTGTAGCCAATTGACTACGAAATTGTTCTAAAGAAAATTGTAGTCAATTGACTACAAATTGTTCTAAAGAAAATTGTAGTCAATTGACTACAAATTGTTCTAAAGAAAATTGTAGTCAATTGACTACAAATTGTTCTAATGAAAATTGTAGTCAATTGACTACGAATTGTTCTAAAGAAAATTATAGTCAATTGACTACGAACTATTCAAAGGGAAATTAACTACGAATTGTTTTAAAGAAAATTGTAGTCAATTGACTACGAATTGTTCTAAAAAAAAAAATTGTAGTAAATTGACTATGAATTGTTATAAAGAAAATTGTAGTCAATTGACTACGAATTGTTCTAAAGAAAATTGTAGTTAATCGACTACGAATTGTTATAAAGAAAATTGTAGTCAATTGACTACGAATTGTTCTAAAGAAAATTGTAGTTAATTGACTACGAATTGTTCTAAAGAAAATTGTAGTCAATTGACTACGAAATTGTTCTAAAGAAAATTGTAGTCAATTGACTACAAATTGTTCTAAAGAAAATTGTAGTCAATTGACTACAAATTGTTCTAAAGAAAATTGTAGTCAATTGACTACGAATTGTTCTAAAGAAAATCGTAGTCAATTGACTACGAATTGTTCTAGAGAAAATTGTAGTCAATTGACTACAAATTGTTCTAAAGAAAATTGTAGTCAATTGACTACAAATTGTTCTAAAGAAAATTGTAGTCAATTGAATACGAATTGTTCTAAAGAAAATCGTAGTCAATTGACTACGAATTGTTCCAAAGAAAATTATAGTCAATTAACTACGAATTGTTCTAAAGAAAATTATAGTAAATTGACTACGAATTGTTCTAATGAAAATTGTAGTCAATTGACTACGAATTGTTCTAAAGAAAATTGTAGTCAATTGACTACGAACTATTCAAAGGGAAATTGACTACAAATTGTTTTAAAAAAATTGTTTTAAAGAAAGTTGTATTCAATTATTTGCAAATTGTTCTAAAGAAAATTGTAGTCAATTGACTACGAATTGTTCTAAACAAATTTGTAGTTAGTTGACTACGAATTGTTTTGAAGAAAATTGTAGTCAATTGTTTGCGAATTGTTCTTTTTTCTAACTCTAAAAGAAATCAAATAATAATTTTAAAAGGATCTTGGGATAAAGCTATAATACTGGGTTTATTATCTAAGAATTTAGGTTTGTCAATTAGTGTAGGATTAATTTTATTGTTGTTTTATTACTTTTTACCATTTCCAAATCATTTTTGGGGCTTTTTAGGGGATTTTTATTATTTGTTAATCTACCAACATATCATTAACTACGCATTCAAAGAAATAGAAAAATTCACAGAGAAAAAAAGGGGGCAGTAGTGCCTAAAAGGAGTTTCAGGTTTCCTTTACATACCTCTTGGTTTAGTATTTTTAGGACTTTCCGAACCACTACGCTTGGCGGGACTTAAAGATGATGAAGTCTTACAACTTTTTGAAGGACTGGAAGCACTGCCGGAAGTCGAAGTTTCCGTATTATCGGTACTCGAAGAGTTATGAGAATTATGAGTAAGCATAACGGCATGATCCTCACCATCACTAGAATCATCACTAGAGTCACCGGTAAAGGGCATGGAACGTATTTGAGAAGCGCGCTGAAAGAAGAGAGAGAAAGTAAATATTTTCTTTTAAACAATTTTTAAAAAGAGAAGCCAATATTTAGGTTTTTAGTTGAGTTTCTTTGAAATTTAAAATTATATCTTTAAATTTTTGATAACTTTAAATTGCTGGCAATTTTGTAAGACTTTTAAATTATTTTGTTTTTCTATAAATATTAAATTTATCCTGCATTATGTTTAGAAACTCTCAAAATATTCCAAATCAATATTTGTTTTATATTTAGCTTTTTAACATTTTTAAAATTTATAAAACGCAAAACTCATAAAATTATGAGCCAGTTTGTTATTTTAATGTTCTAGATTTGTGTTATTTATAAAAAAAAAACTTCTGCTTTACCTACTAACATCATGAATATATCATGAAGCATATTTTTAGGAGCATAAGCATGTTCACAGTGACAGCAAAACGTGCTGTTTTGTTGAATATAATTTGAAGAAATTATATTTTAAAGGGAAGGGGAGTTTTAAATGGCAGAAAAAAAATAAGATGCTTTAAAATCATATTTTAAGAAAATAGATTACATTTTTTAAGACAGAAGAAAATATTAAATAATTTTTTTACAACTTGAACTAATAGTCACTCCATTATCTTGAAGAAAATTTTAACAAAAATTAAAAATTCCTTTAAAAAATTCCCTAGTAACTGTTTTAATTTTCTTAAATTAAGTCTGGCTATTTACTGCTAAAATTAGCTCTCTTTTTAGTAACCTAATAAAAAATTTGTTTTTCTATTACATTCCTCTATTTACAAACTGTTTCCCTTGTGTTTTTAAATACATTTTGTTATAAACTCTTGAAATTATTACTATTTCAGTTCAACAAATATTTAAGTATTTTTAATGAGCTTTTTAAAACTTTTCCTATAAACATTCATTAGCATATTTGCTAAGGCTTAAACAAATATACTTATTAAGTGTTGCCGGCTTTTAAGGGCATTTAAAAATAAAAAGTTTTTCCATTAATTACTTTTTATTAAAATTTTGCTTAAACAAAATTTTGTTAAAACAAAGAAAAATTAAAAATAATAATTATTTAAATTCTTTGTTAACTTCAATAACTTCTTTAGGTGCAACATTTTCAAAACAAAATAATAAATAAATTAGACTACTTTAGGGAGTAATTCAGTAGAAAAAAATAAATGAAATAAATTTTTGGCAACAAAACTTATTGGCATTAAAATTATAAAAATTTGTTTAACAGCCTTTCAACTTTTTTTAATCTTCAACTAAACATAAAATAAAACACAAATAAAATCCCTTCCATTAGTTAAGGCTTTTCAATTAAAACGAAGCAAAGAAAATATACTATGAATTTTAATAGGCCTAAGAGTAGGCTATATTTTTACATTTTATTAAAGTGACAGATTTTTTAACTAATGAATTACTTTTTTACATTTTTAAATAAAATTTGTTATCATTAAACATTTAGAAATGTATTTAAAACAATCATATAAACATCATTTTAATTGCACCTAAAAGTATGCCACATTTTTCTCAATATATTACCACAACAGCTTTTTAAACCAATGAATTAATTTTTTTACTTATTTGCTTTCAAAAATCTGTTTTAATCTGTTTTATGAAAATGCTTATTATAAAAAAATTATTCGATTAAAATAAAAAAAAAAAAAATCCGAATAAAAAAAATTATTCGATTAAAATTCAATTATTCGAATAAAATTAAAAGTTTTCATTCCAAAATCTTATTTTAATTTATTTATTTTATAATTGTAACCGGTTACTTATAATTTATTTGATTAAAAACCGGGTATTCGAATAAAATTAAGAAAATGTTCTGGAAAATGGTTTTTTTGTAGTAAAATCGGTTTTTCGAATAAATTATTTTTTTAAATGATCAGAAAATACGTTTAACTATTGAAGAAAATTTTCAAATAAATTATTCGAATAAAAACCGGTTCTTGCAAAAACCGATTATGTGAATAAATAAAAAATTTTGCATTTAATTAAAGTCTTAAGTTTTTTAAAAAAAAAAAAAAATTTTAAATTAAAAAAATTTTGATTATTTTATTCGAATAAAACTCGGTTTATAGAAAAACCGTTCATTAATAAAAAAAATAAAAGAAATAAATAATGAAAAATATTTAAAATTGTGTGTATAATTTGAATTAAAAAAAAAAATAATCGTTTTGAAATAATTTATTCGATAAAAAACCGGTTAGTCATACAACCGGTTTTAGGAATAAATTTTGATTTGAAATAAAAAGTAACTTATTTTGAATAATTTATTTAAATGCAAAATGTTTTCTTCGAATAATTTATTCGAATAAAAACCGGTTCGAGGAATAACTGGTTATTCGAAAAAACTTAAAATTTAGAATTCAATTTGAAAAAAGTAAACATTTCAAATAACTTTTTGAAATAATTTATTCGTATAAAAAACCGGTTTGTCATAGAACCGGTTAAATGAATAAATTTAAAATTTTGATTCAAAATAAAAAGGAACTTATTTCCTATACATAATTTACTTGAATAAAAAAAAATTTTTCTTCGAATAATTTATTCGCATAAAAACCGGTTCGAGTAAAACCCGGTTATAAGAATTATATTTAGTTTTGTCTTTAATTTTTAAAATAAAAAAGATTTATATTTTTTAAATAATCATTTTTGGCATAATTTATTCGAATAAAAACCCGGATCATCATAGAACCGGTTTTACAAAATAATTTCAATTTTTAATTTTAAATAAAAAGTAACTTATTTTCTCTTTAAAAAATTTATTCGAATAAAAACCGGTTCGAGGAATGACCGTTTATTCGAATAGTTAAAATTTTGAATCCAATTTGAAAAAAAGTAAACATTTTAAATAACTTTTTGAAATAATTTATTCAATAAAAAACCGGTTTGTCATAGAACCGGTTAAATGAATAAATTAAAATTTTGATTTAAAATAAAAAGTAACTTATTTCGTATAATTTATTTGAATAAAAAAATATTTTCTCCGAATAATTTATATTTTTTTAAATAATCATTTTCGACATAATTTATTCAAATAAAAAACCGGTTTGTCATAGAACCGGGTTTTCAAAGTAATTTTAAAAACTTTGATTTTAAATAAAAAGTAACTTATTTTTTTTTTTTGATAAAACATTTTTTCTACGAATAATTTATTCGAATAAAAACCGGTTCGTGCAAAAAACCGATTATTCGAATAACAAAAATTTAGACTATTATTTAAAAATATAAATATTTGAAATAATAGTTTGTTAATAATTTATTCGAATAAAAAAACCGGTTCGTGACAGAACCGGTTATACGAATAACAAAAAATTTATTCTAATTAAAAAATATTAAGCTCTAGCTGAATTATTTGCTAAAATTTATTCGAATAAAAACCGGTTCGTAGTAGAATCGGTTTTTCGAATAAATTTCATTTTCTTAAATGATCAATAAATACTATTAATTACTGAAAATTGTTTTCAAATAATTTATTCGAATAAAAACCGGTTATTTGAATAACAAAAAATTAAGCCTATTATTTAAAAATATATATATATGTATTTTAAATAAATGTTCGTTAATAGTTTACTCGAATAAAAAAACCGGTTCGTGGAAGAACCGGTTATTCGAATAATCCAAAAATTTAGTCTAATTAAAAAATATTAAGCTCTAGCTGAATTATTTGCAAAAATTTATTCGAATAAAAACCGGTTCGCCTTCAAAAAAAAAAAAAATCTTAAAATTTTTTTTACTTTTTTCACTCACCCCTTTAACTGTTGCATAAACGGGCACCGATATATCACAGAATCCTCCACTGGCCGTTTGCTGTTGCCTTGTGGGTAATTGGGGTGTGCCGGGCGCTATGCCCTCTTGCAACGAACCGGGCGTATGTCGTCCCTGATGACTATGACCTGCATTATTTAAGGTATTCGAGTGACTATTTGCTGCACTATTAGTGGACTCTTGGATATCGGGCGGCGGTTGTGTTTGTCCATGACCCTCTAAAGTGCCACCATTTTCCGAAGAGGCTCCGGCCAAACCATCATTAGCCACCTGATAGATTTTGGCCTCCCAAGAAGGAAAACGATGTAGCGGAGGTGTGGGTGGTCTGGGGACTCCACCCATTTCACTAGTCGTTGTGGTGGTACTCGAATTACCACCACTTGCCATTAAAGCTGGATTATTTTTCATCCAGGCGGGCATTTTCTCACAGGAAGGCGTATAGATTTCAGCATAATCATGAGCCGTATCTGTATCAGAACTATCAGGGCGGCCACCATTTTTAACAGCTGCTGCCTGTTTTGATATGCTAGCTAAAGGTGCCAACTGTAGACCATCTACAGCTGCCACTAGATTACGTTCCAATTCCGTGGGCTCCATGGAAAGATTTCTTCTATGCTGGTGATGAGGATAGGAGGCAGTTAGGGGACGATTGATAATTTCTTGTGTATCTAAACTTTCACTACGACGACGATTCTCTTTGGAGGCGGCAAAATCTTGCACATCCAAACTTAAACTATTGCGTACGGGTCCTATAACACTATGTCTATTCGATTGATTGGCTATATAGTTTTTGAGCAGTTCCAATTGTTGATTACACTTTTGATTTTGTTCTCGTAACAATTGATTTTGTTCTTCGAGATCGCGTAGTTTATTGTTGACCCACTCTTTGATTTTGGCTGCTTTGGCTTCGATTTGTTTGGCGTCTTGCAAACGCAATTGACGTTGTTCTTCGACTTGAATTTCAAGTGAAGTTATAGTTTTTTCAGCATCTGGAAGACTTGAGGATAATTGTTGTTGTTGCTGACTGGCAGTTAAAGTTGACGAATTGGCTGGAGTTGGTTGCTGAGCTTGTTGTGGTGATGATTGCTGTTGGCCTTGATGATTCGTTGAGTTGTTGGTGTTGGCTGTGGTCGGTGGAGGTTTTGGCCATTCACTCAACCTTTGTTCCATAGCCCGCACCTAAAAGAAAGAATAAAAAAAAGAAGAAAGAAAGAAAACATTAAAATTTAAGTTTTAAGGGGAAAAGCCTTAAAATATACTACACAATTTCTTAAATTAAAAGCCTTTTAAAAAGGCTTTATTTGTGTTTAAAATCGTTCATTTAAAATTATGTTTTAGTTAATTTTTTGTTCTCAAAATCACGTTTATTTTTTTATAATACGCCTGATATTATACTTTACTTTTTATATTATTTTTCAGTACCTTCCTCTTAAAGAAATACTTTTTATTTTAGCAAATTCCTTTATTATTCAAAACATTTTAATACTAAACTCTAAAACACGCTCAAGTTTTAATGTCTTTTTCAGCAGAAAAACTTTGGCATTTTCGCTAACACTTCTAGGAAAGTATAAGTATTAATACTTTAAAAAGAAAAAATCCTTGGCAGACGACTAATGCGACAAAAAATTACCAACTTTCCAACAATTTTACACTTTTAATAAGTACCTTTCGCTTTAATGCAAAACAATAGTATACCTTTAGGAGTTAGAGAGAAAATTAAACATAAGCAAACTTTTAGGGGCTGCTCTTAACAATAGCTTTATAACAAAAAAAGTAATTAAACAATTCGCGTGTTTCTCTAAGACTGCGTGCATTATGAAAATATATTTTATTTACAATTTAAATGCAGCTGTAAAAGGAACTTTCTGTAGAACTAAAAAAAGAAAAAAAAAAAGTAGAAAGTTCTTCTTGTTTTTTAGAACCTTAAGAGGCTTCATACTTGATTTTTATTTGAAAAAAAGTCTGCTTCTTTTGTTATCTGTATTGTTAGTAATTATCGCATTATCCTTTATACATCCTGAGTGTAAGAATTAAGAAAAAAAAAATCCTAAGTTAGTAACAAAGTTAAGAATGAAGATAACAAACATTTATGGTTTTGTTGCATAACAAAACAAAGGTTTTAATAATTCGCGCACGTAGTAATAAAAATATCAAGAGTTAATGAAAGACATAATTAAAAGGACCAACTAAATGGACTAAATAATAGGCTATTCTATAGACTATTCTATAGACTATTCTATAGACTATTCCATAGACTGTTCTATAGACTGTTCTAGAGACTATTCTATAGACTGTTCTATAGACTATTCTATAGACTGTTCTATACACTATTCTATAGACTATTCTATAGATTATTCCATAGACTATTCTATACACTATTCTATAGACTATTCTATAGACTATAGTCAAATCTACTGTACAGTATTTAATCAAGTCTATAGTCTTGACTATATTCTAGGCTATATTTTTCACTATATTTTTGTTTATAGTTTTGACTATAGTCTGGTCTATAGTCTTAACAATAAGCTGGTGTATAGTTTTGCCTATGTCTAATCTGGTTTATATTATAGTCTATAGTCTTGGCTATAGTCTAGTTTATAGTTTTTTTCAATAGTCTGGTCTAGAGTCTTTCCTATAGTCTTGTCAATAGTCTTGACTAAAGTCTAGTCAATAATCCAAAATATAATATAGTCAGTAGTCTTGACTATAGTCTAATCAATAGTCTTGACTATACACCCAGAGAAATATCAATCACATACGTGTTGAAAACGATACCATTCTGTGTCAATAGTGAATCTACACCGTATGTGTTTAAATTAAACACTGCGTGTTCAATTCTTATTGAAAATCGATACCTAATTGGCACCAAGTTGAAACCATTTCGGTATCAAATTGTTAAATTACATATGTTTTCTATTAAATTTGTTAACGAAAGGTATTAAAAAGCTGTTACCGTAAATTACCAATGTGACCACAACCGTTGTTGATTTTGAATCGAATTTTTCCCTTAGTTTAGTCTTTTCTTCTTTTTTTGTAATGGTGTGCGGAATCTTCGGAAGATATGAATAGTTATTCATTATGTACGATTCGACTAGATGTTGTTCGTCGACCAGATGTTGTTTGTCGCCTACTCATTAAACCGCCTTCCCATTCTTCAACCACTCTCCCCGCGGCACTGCCGTTAAGTATTACAATGAGAGGCTGGTTAGCATCTATGCTACGGCTACGTCTTCTAGAACTCCTCTTTCTGCTTTTCGTCGTTTCTCTTCTTGTTATGTACTTTGAAACTAACTGCCATCTAATATCTAATTTCATTCTCCAATGTATGTCTACTGTCATCAAATCTATAACATTTGAACACTACGTGCTCAGCATCTTCTACTTCCATACATAATGGGCAGTTTGGCGAATCATCATGTTCAGATATAAACATGTAGTCTCTATATCCCCCGTGTCCTGGGAAAAATTGAGTGAGATAATAGTTAACCTACCCGTATTTGCGTTCCATACTTAATTCTTAATTCTGGAATCAAGCAAAAGGTCCATCGGCCTTTTTGCGTATTATCCCATCTTCTCTTCCGTTTCTCCATAGTCCTATTTCTTTCAATAGACTTTTTTTCGCGTCTATCCTCAGCGCTATTTTCTTCTGTGGCCGCATATACTCTACATGCCTCATCTGCAGCCAGGTCTAGAGGGATCGTTTCAGCTATTACACATATTGCATCCAGTGACACTGTTCTGTAACCGCTGCACGCATGGATAACAATGGCGATATCGTCAGCAAATCCAATAATACTCGCCTCATTAGTTACTTTTAACTCCAGAACCTTGTTATACATTACGTTCCAAAAAAGTGGGCACAATACTGATCCTTGTGGGACTCCTGCCATTGATCCGGCTTTTCGAAATTCGTCTTTCTTAAAGTCCATTTGCACTTTCCCAAGCATATCTAGCAGACAGATAGGTGGGTAAGATGATGGCTCTTCTAGTTTTTTGTTGGGTTTCAGTATCAGAACCAACTTTTGTTTTTTCCAGACTTCAGGAAATTCTCCAATGCGTAGACAAATTTTGAAGACATTTGCTATTTCATCGTTCCACCAATAGTTAGGTTTCCTTTTATCTCATATTACCTTCTCCTAGGCATAGCTGCATCACATGCTTTCTTCAAAGCGTTCGTAATTTGGTTATACTCTGTTCTGTTTGTTATCGAACGCGCAAACTTAACTCCGCTAGGAATATGTCTGAGTCCAGTTTTTTTTGTGCCCATCCTGAAGTAGAGATCATCTTTTTTGAGTTTGTCGACACCGCAATTCCGGTCAATACCGAAAAGATAATTGCCTGGTGATCACTATGGGTATAGTGTTCACTGATGTACCAATTGAGCTTCTTTGCCAGAGTAGGATTCACGAATGTTAGATCAACTACTGATCCAGTATCTCCTCTTCTAAACGTCTGAGCATTTCCCATGTTACAGAGTACAAGATACAATTGGGTGAATGCCTCTAGAAGTATACAACCCCTTGAATTAGTCGATTTAGTTAACTGTCCACGCATTGAAATCTCCTCCAACAATTTTTGAGTTGTAGTTCGAAGCATCAGAAATTAGTTCGTCTATATATGTTTCAAATTCAGTCAATGAGACGTTTGGTGAAATGTAATAGCTCTAAATGTATATCCCTACTATATTAACTCTAACAAATCCTTTCACGGGGGTCTTATAGATTCCTGGAAAGTAAAATTACCGCATGATCATATTGCCGCTTTTCCCGTGTCATCCTTTTTCCATACGCCGTGTAATATGTTTTCATATTGTTCATATATTATCGCCACATATCCACCTCTCGGGTTGTTTGGCTAAGTAGATCTTGAGCCGCTGCACAGTGATTTAGGTTCAATTGTATGACCTTCATCTCATACGTAGGCTAAGGACCTTTATAAAGACAGAGCATTTGGCACTTCCTGCTATGTGTCCCGTCTCCTCCTCCTTATTGGCCACACAGAACATCTTAGTTTCGATGTACAATCCTTTGCGATATGATTTGTCGAAATTGCTTTTACAGGCACCAGCTTTAGGCCCAAACTCGAGGCACCTGAAGATGTTGAGATGATCCTTCAATGCAGCGTAGATATTCGCTTCCATTGTAACTTCATCTAGATCCTTGCATTTAATGAGGGTCTCACTTACTTTTGCCCTTATTTCAGCACTTACGTCGAGGGAACTTCCCTGTCTCTTCCTTGCTCGAGGCGTTCACTTCCAGTAATAATTCGCCATTCTGTGTCCTGCGAATTCTTCTGACCTTCTTACCGAAATCTTTGAAACCCGGATCTGCTTCTATCTTAGCCAGGATGTCTTCGTATGTCGCTTCACCGTTTGTTGATATTATCAAGGCATTTGGCCTAGTTCTCTTTTGTTGCGAATTCTGTTCTGGACTACTTTGGTCCAAGCTGATGCTGGTGCAACATTTTCTACTTCATGTTCATATATATATATTCTCCATTTCTAAATTTGATGGCTGCTTTCTTATTTTTCTCGGTTTTGTTCCTGGTGATTCCGTATTTTGTTCCCTACTCCTTTTGTTATTTGTTACTGCAGTAGCTTTTGATGGTCTTGGCGAAGTTTGGGTTGCCTGTTTATCTTTTTTAGTAACACCTGTTCTATTGTTACGTATTTCATCAACTGCCATATTTTCCGCAACTGCTCCTTAAAGGTATGGTGAACATAATTCTTCGCTTTTACGAACTCCATCAGGGACAAAATAAGTTCGCCGAGCATCGGGGGAGGTCTCCTTTTTCTTGTGATCTTCTACCTGGTATTCCATTTTTCCTCGAGCTTCTCCTGAAGGGGTTTTCGGTGACAATCGATAGCTCCATACTAATTTTGTTATTGTTATTGTTGTTCTTACTTTTTCAAATTGGTCCCAACTCAGAGCCTCTATCTTCAATTGTTGTACAGTCGCTTCAAAATCCCATATTTATCTGTGCAAGCAGGGAGGCCATGCTAGGGTTGACATAAGGTCCTTATGAGACTTTTTGCAGAGCCAGATTCACGCTAATCGGGGAGTGTCATCCCAACTTGTACCGCCAATTTGATAGTGATAATTTTTGAACGTATTCTGAGACTTGCCAAGTTTTATTGGCAGGCAGTTGTGGCATTAACCTGGAAGCCATTTCAATTTCCCGGTAAAGCGTCTAATCATATCCGTTGTTTCCAGAAATGCCATAATTAGGTCCGTACTGGACTTGGTCTTAATACATAAATAAGTTTGCATTTATAAATTGCCTTGTTGTCTCTGTTTGGCGGTACCAAAGCAGAGTTTGTGAACTATAATTAGACACCAGCAGAATCAAAAAAAAAAAAAAATACTCAATTAAACAGCATTCGTAGTGTCTTATCCATTACGGTTTCGTTGAAACCTAAACAATTTCTATCGGCTGAGTTTTCATTGTTGTCTTTATATTCCTACGTCGCTAACTAGGGAAAACCAAAGTGTCGTTTCTCTTCATACTTTACCTCTCCTGAGGGCACCTAAGGTCTAGTCAACAGTTTTGATTTTAGTTTAGTTTATACTTTATCTTTAATCCAGTCGTTAGTTTAGTTTATTGTCTTTTCTTTTTTAATTTTTAGCTGGTCTTGTTTTTCTTGTAGCAAACATTAATTATGGCCAAATTAACCATGAATAATTCTGAGCATGTTTAGAAAAAACACCAAACCAAAAACAGTCTTAATTATAAGTTTTAAACAACAAAATATATTTTCTGCTAACAAATGTATTTAAGAGTTTCTTTTGTTACTTAAAGTATGTAACATTTATATTGTTAGTAATTTTTTACTAGCACCACAAAGTATGCAGTAGAAAAATCTTAAAACACATTAATTTTTTCGTTCAACAAGACCAAAAAAATGTTTCAACAAAACATTTTTGTTGTTAAAAAGGTAGAAAATGTTGTTAAAATGAGAAATATGAAAAGGAGTGAAGAATCTAAAACAATGAATTTAAATTACTTGGCAGCTTAAAGTAGGCAACGAAATTTGTTTAAAAAAATTAAAAAAAAATAATGGAAATATATTTTTAGATTTGAAGCTAATTTAAATCCGCGATTTAGGATACTTTGAAACTGTATAGGAACCCTGGATTAAAGCTTGTTTCAGTCTATATTAAGACCAGCAAGTAAAGCTTCTTTGAAACTTTGCTTTAAAACAATATTGAAGTTAATTTAAAACTATATTTAAAAAGACGTTTGAGGGCATTTTTAAAACTTTATAGGGACCCAGGATTAAAGTTTGTTTTAGACTTTATTAAGAACAGCAATTAAAACTTATTTAAAACTTTTCTTTTGGGTTGATATTAAGATAAATTTAAAACTATATTTGAAGTGAATTAAAAATATTAAATATGTTTAATGGAAATATTTTTCACACAATTTCGTTTAATAAAATGTTTATAAATATAAAATTTTTATTATGTATAAGTCTTATAAAATTTTATTTAATATTGTAGAAAATCATTATTATTATTTGTTTTTCTTAATTCTCCTTAAAGTAGGCAGTAGTTTTTTTTAAGAAAATTTTTAGCTTAGAATTTCTAGTATAATTTTATTTCAATAAAATATTGTTTGATGACTTAAGAAATATTTTATTTTAAAAATTTTTTCAATGATCCTTAAAGTATGCTTTAGTCTGTTTGTAATTTTATTTTTATTTTATTTTGTTTAATACTTATAAATTTCTTTCACTAAATTAACTTCTATTATTTTTTTCTTTCGTTGCCTATTTCCTTAGCCAACCAATTTCTTAAAATGTCAAAGTTTTTATAAAATAAATTGTCTTTTTAATAGTTGTTAACATGGCAGCCTTTGGTGTATGCAATACATTATTTTTAACAAGAAACTGCAATGCCTTAAAGTATGCTCTAAATATTTTCTTTAGGGTTTTCTAGGAAATTTTTGTAACGAGTTAAATTGCCAGCAAAATAACCAAAATTTCTAAGCAAGAAAATATAACCAATGATTTTTGTCTGTTTTATTATAACAAAAGACATGCAACCTGTCAGTTAGAGCATAAAAATAATTTTTAAGACTTAGATTTTATAGCATTTTTTCAAAGAAAATAACAAATAAATAGGGTTAGTAGGGAGAATAAATAATTTAAAAGCCTTAGGAGTTCAAGAAGAATATAAAAAGAGGATTTTCTTTGAATAAAAACAATTTCGAAATAATTTTTATTAAATTAAAAAATCTGAACTAAATTGAAACTAAAGAAATTTTAATTTTTAATAAAATTTTGTTTAATTTAATGTGGCAAGACTTTAAATTAAATTTTATTTAAATCTAAAAATATTTATCTTTAAATAAATCTATTATTAGCATTTAACATTTTCCTTAGTCTACTTATAGGCGCCCTAATCAATTTTTATTACTGCTGCTTTACTTTAGTAAATTTTTTCTTTTCCTTTAGCAGCTTCACAGTTATTTTGCTTATCATGTTTAATGATAAAATTTATATTTATGTTGGCTATAAGAAGGTCTTTTAACATTTATCTCATTTTATCGGTCTAGTTCATGCGTAGTCATAATTTTATTATAAGTGAATGTGTATGTGTAAGGTTAAGATTAAAAGCAAAGAGGGTAAATATGTTTAGTACATTGTAGCTGGCTATTTATATATTTATATTTATATTCTCTACATGATTTTATTCATATATGCTTAAGCAGGAAATGTTAACCTTTAAAAGGCCACTGGGACCTACAACTGAAGCTAAAGTAAAGACTAATAATAGAAATTAATTTAAAAATGGTCCTACGAACCTGATTATTATTCTAATCTCTTTTAATATCCTTACTCAAACCTATCTTTAATAAAATATTTCATTTAAATTAATTTCATTTATGTTTGCTGCTCCTTAAAGGTTTAATTCTTTTACTCTTTTCTCAGCTTTGCCAGCAAAGGTTTAGAAGTTGAAAATATTTTCATCTTGACTGTAATAAAACTCACCATATAAAGAGTAAAATATAAAATAAAACATCTATTTAATGTTTATTATATTGTTATGTTAAAAAATTCCAGCTGATGACAGCACATTTTTTTGATGTCAAATATAAAAAAATAGCACAAAAAGAAATTGGATTTTAAATTATAATAACCTGCTAGAAAGCTAAAGTATGTGATTGTAAAATAAGAGAAATTGTAGACAAGAAAGATTAAAAAATTCTAAAAAAGAGTTGTTTAAAATTAAGGAAATTTATAGAATCAAAATAAAGTCTTTCTTAAAATTTAATTGAAAGAGTATAAATAGACTTAAAATAAATTCCAAAGCAGTTTTAAATAAGCTTTATCGAAAGGTGTTTATAAAGTCTTAAATAAACTTTAAATATCAGTTTTCATATATTCTTTAAATAGTTTTAATTTTGTACTAAAAATAGCTTTATTAAAGGTTTTAATAAAGTCCCAAAGGAATTTAAATCCCAGGTCTTTATATTAAAAACAAAATGAGTTTCAATCTTAGCTTTAAATGAGTCCTAATCGAATGGTTTTAATAGCTAAAATGTAGCTATTTTTTATAGTGCCACAGCGAAGTATAAAATGAGTTTAATTTTTTAAATCTTTGATCCAGGTTGTAGCCTAAATTGCTAGCTTAAATTAGCTTTAATTAGTGTCTAATAATAGTTTAATTTTAAGTCTAATTTCAGATTCAAATTATCTTAATTTGTGGCTTTCAATAAAATCTTTAATTGTCTTCAAATTTAGTATAAAATTCGTTTTGAAAAAGCAATAGTTGTAGCTCTAAATTAGTAGCATAAATTTGCTTTTATTACTGTCTCAAATTAGTCTTTCATTAGGTGTAATTTCAGTATTATATTCTCTTATTTTAAATTATCTAATGATGTTTTAAATTATCTTCATACTTAGCTTAAAATTAGTTTCAAAAAGACTTTAGTTGTAGCTCTAGATTGCTAGCTTAAATTAGCTTTAATTACTGGCTCATAATAGTCTTGATTTAAGTTTAATTTCAGCTTTAAATTCTCTTCATTTGAAGTTTTTAATAAAGTTTTAAATTATCTTCAAACTTATTTTCAAATTAGTTTCAAAAAGACAAAAATTATTAGCTCTAATTGCTAGCTTATATTAGGTTTAATTACTTTCTCATATAAATATTTATTTAAGTCTAATTTCAGTATTAAATTCTCTTCATTTGTAGTTTCCAATAAAATCTTAAATTATTTTCAAACTTAGTTTCAAATTAGTTTCAAAAAGACATTTATTAAAGATCCAATTATTGGTTTAAATTAGTTTTCATTACTTCCAAAAAAACTCTAAGAAAAGTCTTTTTATGGATGCTTATTTAGCTTAAAATAAGCTTTAATATTGGTTTGAAATATGCTCTAATTTTTGCCTTAAAATCTAATTAAATTATAGGTTTTTATTTATTTAAAATTAACAATAACTGTTGACTCAATGAAGTCTCAATGAGAGGCCTAAATTAACTTTAATTAATTTTTAATATTATTTTTGATTTATTTTTATTTTTTTAAACCCCTAGAAGTGTGCCTTTAATTATTTTAATTAGCTTTTTTTTTCTGATTTCTATTTAAGTAATTATTTGTTTAATAAATTCTTTCTGTCCCTTGCTTCTTTATTTCAAAACTTTTCCGTAATCATTATTTTAATTAACTAAATATAAAAAAGTCTTTCATCTTTAACGCCTAAGGTTAGACTTTAGAAATTATATTTCCTGCTAGTAAAGCCTAATGGCTAGGCTTTAGAGATTTGCTTCTTTTAAGAAAGAAATGAAAGAAAAAAAGGCAAAGATGACCAAATAATATTTTAATTAAAAGAATTTTATAATGAAAATAAAAATTAGAGACCAAAGGATTTTTGCTTTAAATTTTTTGTTATAGGGAAAGGTAAACATTAGAATACATGAAAAGAAAGTTGAAAAAATTGTACTTTATAAAGGTTTTTAAAAGGTTTTATTATATTATTTAAAGTATAAATAAATTTATAAAAAAAAATTAATATTAAACAAAATTTTGTTTAATTTTTTTTTTATTTAAAAATTTTCTTTTTTTCCTTAAAATATTTATTATTTCTTTTAGTTGCAAAATTATCATAATTTTCTTAAGCCATAAATATTTATATTATTTTTATTTATTATTAGAGATCCATTACATTATTTCTTTACTTTATTTATTTTCTTAATAGTTTTTAATCTTATTAAATCCTTAAAGTATGCTTTGCATAAATTCATTGTTAAGTTCTGCTGTCATCAAAGTTTATAAGAATGTAAAGACAAGCAGCAAATCTCCCCAGACATAATAAATTTGTAAATGGCACATTGTTCAATAGCAAAACATTTTAAAAGAAAAGACAATTAAGTAAAAGAAAAAACTTGTAAGAGAAAATTGTAAGCCAAAAACTATGCTATATAAATTTCTACAAAAACATACTTTAAATGCGTTTTTTTTTTGTTTTTAAACAAACCATTGCAGCACTCCATAAAATTGGCTAGACAGTTAACACAAAACATGGTTTTATTTTATGTCCTGGCGTCTTGATTTAAATCTTAACATTTACCACACAATATATTTAAAAATAATTTATGCATAAAAGTATGCTTTAGTTCTTAAGTAATAAAAAAATATATTACAAAAACAAAGTTTTACCAGAACATTTAATATAAAAACTTGAGCCATTTGGAATAAAACTTAAGTTTGTTTGTAAGGTTTTTATTGTTTTAAAAAATAATAGCATACGTATTAGGCGTTTTAGATTTTCTTTCTTTTTAGTTCAATATCATTGAATTTTTTTTTTTTTTATAAAAGTTAAACAGAAAAACTTTGTTTTTATGGCAAATGAAACTAAATATTCTTGGTTTTTTGTTTTTTTTTTAATAAAAAGAAATTTAAAATAAAAAAATTAAAGGAAAAAATAATCTATTGCATTTTTTATGCAGTTGTGTGGTAAAGTTCCTCTATAAAAAGGCGTTGAAAAAACAAAAGACAAATAGAAATTAAGTTTCTAAGAAAAACTTGGCAAAATAAATTTGTTTTAAAACAAAATTTTATAAAAGAGAAAAGGTAATAAAAATGTAAAGCATATTTTAAGGGTTATTTGGTTTTAAAATATATAAAAAAAATATTTAGTTAGACAAAAATAAAGAAAGGCAACAAAAATTACAAAGCAGACTACAAGCTTTCAAAAAAATATAAATTAGAAATACCCTGTTTGTTTATAAAACAAATACAGGGCAACTAAGTTAGCCAACTTTAAAACACAAAAACTAAAAAATATAATACCAAATTATTTATTTCAATTTCTATTAAAATCTTTTAATTCCATAAAACAATTGGAAAGAAACGTTTATGAAATTTGTAGAGAAGAAACTAAGCGTTCAAAAACTTTCTTTAATAAACACCCTGTTTAAATACAAACAATAATACAGGGTAACAAAGTGAAACTCGAAAAGAAACTATTTTAGTTATAAATAAATTTGGCTTAAAACAAAATTAAAAATATCTTTCAAAACTATTTATCTTAGAGAAATATAATGTACATGAAAATCATAGAGAAAGACCTAAGCTTTCAGTAAATTATATTTATAACCAGCCTGGGTCAATACCAGCTAAACTACAGTGGAACAAAGTTGAGTACTTTTCATAAAAAATTTTTAAGAAAAAATTTTGAACCTAAGTTTTTAACCTTTAAAAGTCACCTTATATCTCCAAAATTTCTTAAGTCATTGAAAAGAAATATAGGAGGAAATTATAAAAAAGAACCGAAGCTTTTCGAAAATTTAACTACAAAACACCCTGTTTAAGTATAAGCAAAAATATAGGGTAACAAAGTGAAGCTACTCTAAAAGAAACCATTTTAGTTATAACAAAATTTTACTTAAAACAAAATTAAAAATATCTTTAAAACTATTTATCTTAGATAAATATAATGTACATGAAAATCATAGAGGAAGACCTAAGCTTTCAGTAAATTATATTTATAATCTACCTGTGTCATTAAAAACTAAGCTACAGTGGAACAAAGTTGAGCACTTTGTATAAAAAAACTTTAAAGAAAAAATGTTTAACCTAAATTTTAAACGTTTAAAAATTACTTTATATCTTCCAAACTTCTTCAGCGATTGAAAAGAGATATAGGAGGAAATTATAAAAAAGAACCGAAGCTTTCCGAAAATATAAATACAAAACACACTGTTTAAATATAAGCAAAAACACAGGGCAACAAAGTGAAGCTACTCTAAAAGAAACCATTTTAGTTATAACAAAATTTTACTTAAAACAAAATTAAAAATATCTTTTAAACTATTTATCTCAGAGGAATATAATGTACATGAAAATCATAGAAGAAGACCTAAGCTTTCAGAAAATTATATTTACAACCAGCCTGTGTCATTACAGGCTAAGCTACAGTGAAACAAAGTTGAGTACTTTATATAAAAAGACATTAAAGAAAATAATTTAAGTTAAATTTAAACTTTTAGAAATCACTTAATATCTTTAAACTTCTTAATTGATTAAAAAGAAATGTATTAGTATATTATATTATAACCACCCTGTTATAATACAAAGTAAAATATATGGTGTTAAAGTTGATTACTTCAAGTAAAAAATATTATAAAAATTTATAACAAAAACTGTTTTATAAGTTAAATCACATTTTTCATATTTTTTAATCGAATAAAAAGTAAAGTATATAAAAACTATAGAGGAAGGGCTAAGTTTTTAGAAAATGCAATTTTTTATCATCTGTTTAAATAAATATAGAATTACAGGGTGTTAAAGTAGATTACAGAAGTAAAAATTCATTAAATTAAGTATTTTTTTTCATATTTAAAACTTGACTTATAACTACCAAATTTCCTACTAAATTAAAAAATATTGTTATAAACACTAAAGAAAAGGTCTTCAGTTTTAAGAAAAGGTCTTCAGTTTTAAGAAAATGTAATTTGTAACCACCCTGTCCTAATACAAAGAGTGTTATAGGGTGTTAAAGTTGATCAGCTCAAGTAAAAATCTTATTAAATTTTGTAATTTTAGCAAATGTACAACTCGACTTATATTTCTTTAATTTCTTACACAATTAAAAAATATTGTATATACACATTACAGAAAAGGCCTTCAGCTTTCAGAAAATGTAATTTAAAACCACCCTGTTGTAATACAAATTGAACTACAGGCTCTTAAAGTTGACCATCTCAAGTAAAAATATTATACTTTGTAATTTTACCAAATGTACAACTCGACTTATATTTTTTTTTAATTTCTTACACGATTAAAAAATATTTTATATACACATTATAGAAGAGGTCTTTAGCTTTTAGGAAATGTAGTTTGTAACCACCCTGTTATAACACAAAGAGCCGTACCGAGTGTTGAAACTGATTACCTCAAGTAAATGTTTTATTCAAGTTTATAATTTTATAAAATTTATAACTTGACATAACTCTAAAATTTCTTACACAATTAAAAATAGCTGTGCATAAACATTATAGAGAAGGTGTCCAGCTTTCAGAAAATGTAATTTGTAACCACCCTGTTGTAATACAAAGAGAGTTACAGGGTGTAAAAGTTGATTACTCAAGTAAAAACCTTATTAAATTTTGTAATTTTGGCAAATGTACATTTCGACTTATAACGCCCAACCTTCTTACACGATTAAAAAATATTGTATGTGAACTTTATAGAGAAAGTCTTAAGCTTTCAAAAAATGTACTTTATAACCACCCTGTTATAATACAAAGAGAGCTGCAGGGTGTCAAAAATGACTACCTCAAGTAAAAATTTATTAAATTTTGTAAGTTTAGCTAATTTATAATTTGACTTATAACTGCCAAATTTCTTACACGATTAAAAAAAATTTATACAAAAATTATAGAGGATGATCCAGGCTTTAAGAACATATAACTTATAACAACTCTGCTTTAATATAAAGGAATCTAAATGATGTCAAAATTGACTAAATGGAGTAAAAATCTTATTACAACTCATGACATAAATACAAATATAAATTTGTTCTCAACTTCTTAATTTCTAAGCTGATTAAAATGTAAGGTATATAAAAATCATAGAGAAAGAGCTAAGCTTTTAGAAAATGTAACTTGTTACCACGTTGCTTGAATATTAAGAGAGCTACAGGGTGTCAAATTTGACTAAATCAGCAAAAATACTTTTAGTGGCAAAAATACAAATGTAAATTTGCCCACAACTTCTAAATTTCTAATCACATTAAAAAGTAATGTATGTAAAAATCATCGAAAATGTCCTAAACTATCTGAACATAATTATTTTGTCTACTTTGTTAAAATAAAAACTGAGTTATGTTCGTTTAAAGTTGGCCACTTTGAGATCATAAATGAAATTTTTATTATTATTAAAAATTAATTGATATTTTTTAAACGGTTTGTCTGAATTTAAAAACACCCTGTTATTATACTACGTAAGTTACAGGGTGTAAAAGTCAGCTATTGGGTGTAAGCAAATAATTTAAGGTATAAAAATAAGCTTAAAGAATTTATTTTATATTTTTTTAATTACTGAACGGATTAAAAAATATTATATAGATAATTTATACAGCAGATTTTAAGCTTTTAGAAATATGTAGTTTTAAATTAAAAGTTTAAATATTAAAAGAGTTATAGTGCGTCAAATTAGAAACTTTTCAAGATTTTTATTTTTTTAAGTTTTTATTTAATATTTATTTTAATACTTAACCTTAATAATCACTAGATTTTATAAATTTTTTCTTTATTATTATTTTTTTTAAGTTAAAATCTTATCTATAGCTATTATTACCTTCATTTATATTTATTATTTTTTTTTTTTTTTCAGAAAAATAATATAATAAATCTAATTTTTACCTTCATTTTTCTTTTCAAAATAAATGTAATGAATAAAATATTCTTCTCTTACTGATTGAGCTCATTTAACAAAGTCAATTGCAGATGAGGAAAAAACTCCTTAAGTTTTTTTTGGTTATTTAACCAAAAATAACAGAAATAAAATGTTATAGAAATTAGAGTAATGTTTTGCATGGTTTTGGCATAAATTTATTATGTTTATATAAAATATACTAAAGAAAATTGTATTCTATTTATATAATTTTTTCCCATTTCAATCAGTTAAGAAAACACTTCAGTCTGTTTAACAAGGGTTAGAAGCAAAAAAAGAGAAAAAAAAAAAAAAAGATTGACACAACGCGTGCCATTAATTTGAAATGTTCTTTGAGGCTTTTTTAAATTAATGGAGGGAGAAAATAAGAAATGACTTAAGTTGCTAAAAATCACAGAAAATAGTTTAACATTTCAAAAGAAAACTATTGTTATATTTATTTTTTTTTTTTTTTTTTAATAAAATAAATTTATTAAACATTTTATTTTTTTAAATTAAAAAATTTTGTTTAATTAATAATTAATAAAACCATATTTTATTTTTCAAATTATAGCCTTTAAAAAATCCTATAATTTGATACCCATATTGTATATTTTCAATAATAAATTAGGTTACAGAATATTATACATTCTTTAAAAGTTCCTAACAATATTGTTCGCACTGTAAATTCTACTCCTCTTTATTTCCCCCATAAGATTAATGTAAACTCTTTATTTTCCAACACACATGTTCTCCTCATATAAAGTTTCTATTAGTTTGTGTGTTTGTTTATCACTTGAAACACTATTTTTTTTAAACTCCCTCTTACTCCTTCAATTTCTACAATTCTTGAATACAAATCTCTTTTAGTTTATGTGTGTGTTTATCTTTAAAAAACCATGAATTTTCTTAAACTCTTAACTCCCCTACTCATTCGTTACATGTTTTTTTTTTACACCTCCTTCTGTAAACAATACTATTAGTATGTGTGTTTATTTATCTTGTCTACTTCTCCACTCTCATATGAGTGAATACGAAATACTCCCCAGTAGTCATCTCATATGTTTAGTATTAGTACGTGTGTTTGTTTATCTACAAAACATGTTTTGAAGGTGTAAATAATACTCCCCATTATACACACATTTAGTCATACTCCTTAATAAACATGGTAACTTAATAACAGGGATGGAAAATTAACAACCATTGCAAATTTTAAAAATAAACAATTTGAAAAAAGTTTTAATATTTTTTAAAATATAAAAAACAACAATAAAAGTAATAGATTATTAACAAAATAAATAACAGGGATGGAAGACTTGTAGAAGACTTGGTTACTATTTAATATTGTTAAGACATCAAAATAATATAAAAAATTTAAATAAAATAAATTTAATTAAATAAAACTGATTGAGATTTTTAAATAGGTAAACAAAAATTAAGATTTGTTAAGAAAATTTTGAATTAGAAAAAAAAAAAAATAATAATAATGAAATAAACTGAGAGAACAATGAAAATGGTTTAAAAAAATAAAATTTTGTCAATTAAAATCTACTTTTAAAAAGAAGTTTCTTGAGAAAATTTTATTAAATGCCTTTTAAAAATACTATTATTTTTAACTTTTCTTTTAAGTATATTTTTATAAAATATATTAAATTTATAAATTTATTATTTCAAATAAAATTTTAATAATGAAGTTTCGTTAAGTTTTTTTAATTAAAAATCCTAGAATTAAAAACTTGTTTGTTAATTCTAAACTTTCGTTAAATTTTTATTAATTTCTTAATTAAAGTTTCGTCAAGTTTTTTAAAATGTTCAAAATGAAGAAATATTTACAGAATTTAATAAAGAATTAAATATTTTTAATGAATATAAGAAAATAATTAACAAATATCTATTAATCGAAAAACTAAAGTTTCGTTAAGTTTTTTTACTAGACTAAATAAAAATTTGTTTTAATATTTCAAGAAATTTTAAAAGAATTATAAAAATAAATTTTGGAAAAAAATTGTTAGTTAAAAAAAATTAAGTTTCGTTAGGTTTTTTAAATGACCAAAATAGAAAAAAAACTTTATTAATTGAGAAGTATTTTAGCTACTTTCAACGATTTATAGAAACAACAAACAAATAAAGTCTTTTCATTTGAAGAAATAGTTTCGTTAAGTTTTTTAAATCAGCAAAATAAAGTTCCTTAGTTGATAATTCTTTAAGATACTTTAAACAAATTTGTTATTGGATTTCGTTCAATATTGTTAGTTTGAAAAATAAAGTTTCGTTAAGTTTTTTAAATGTTCATAATAGAAATTTTTTTCAATAAATAAGTAATATTTAAGCTACTTTAAATGAATCTGGCTATAGAATTAGTTATATGTTGCTAGTTCCAAAAATAAAGTTTCGTTAAGTCTTTCAAAATGGTGAAAATGAGAACATTTTTCTAGAATTTAATAAGGAATTAAATATTTTAAACGAATTTAGGAAAAAAATTTGTTAAATACTTTTAGTTTCCAAAATAAAGTTTCGTTAAGTTTTTTAAATGTTGAAAATATAAGATTTTTTCACAAATGTGTACTATTTTAGCTACTTTGAACGAATCTGCTAAAAGATTTAGTTAAATGTTTCGTTAAATATTGTCAGTTTGAAGAACATAGTTTCGTTAAGTTTTTTTAAAATGGTGAAAATAAAGAAGTTTTTCTAGAATTTAATAAAGTAATAAACATTTTAAACGAATTAAGGAAAATTTTTAAATAAATGCTTTTATTTGAAAAAAAAGTCGTTCAGTTTTTTAAATCACCAAAATATAAAATTTTTTTCTTAGTTGATTAACTTTTGATACTTTAAAAAAATCTGGTATTAGGTTTTATAAAATATTGTTGGTTTGAAAAATAAAGTATCGTTAAGTTTTTTAAATGTCCAAAATAAAGAAAGTTTTTCATAAATAAGTAATATTTTAGCTACTTTAAACAAATCTGGTGAAAGATTTAGTTAAATATTATTAGTTCCCAAAATAAAGTTTCGTTAAGTTTTTAAAAACTTTCAAAATAAAAAATTTTGTATAAATTTGTATTTAATTTAAACTATTATAATAAAAATTTTAGCAAGATGTTAATGGTATCAAAAATAATGTTTCGTTAAGTTTTTTAAATTGTCCAAAATTATAAAATTTTCTTAATTATTTTTAAGAGTGAAGTACATTTTATAAATATATAAAATATTTTACTTAAATCTTCCTATTTTCAACGAAAAAGTTTCGTTAAGTTTTTTAATTTATGTAAAATAAAAAATTATTGGCAAATTTTATTTGTTAAGTTAAAATTTTTAATAAGTTTATTTAAATTTGTAAAAAATGATTTTAGTTTAAAAGAAAAAGTTTCGTTAAGTTTTTTAACTCATGTAAAATATAAAATTTTTGGCAAATTTTATTTGTTAATTAAACAGTTTTAATAAATTTATAAAAATTTTTTAAAAAATGCTTTTAGCTTAAGAGATAAAGTTTCGTTAAGTTTTTTGAAATGGCCAAAACTAATATGTTTGTTTAACTTTTATAAGAAATTATATGTATTTAATGAGTACATAAACATTTTTATTGAAATATCTTTAGTTACGAAGAAAAAGTTTCGTTGAGTTTTTTAAATGGTAGATTATAACAAAATTTTTAATTATTTTAATAAAAAATTCCCTTTATTTAATGAATTTGACAAAAGTTTTTTTTTTTTTTTTTTTTTTTAAATGCTTTTAATTTAAAAGATAAAGTTTCGTTAAGTTTTTTAAATGGCCAAAAATTTAAAAATATTTCATATTTTTAATGAATTTATAAATATTTTTAGTTTGAAAAATTTTTGTTTTATTTTAATAAAATTTTTTCGTTTTTTTAGTCAAGAATTAAAAAATTATTTCATATTTTTAATGAAACATTTTCAGTTAAAAAAAAAAGTTTTTTGTTTCAAAATAAATAGATTTTATCAAATTTACTTAATTTAATTTTTATTTTCCCTATTTGAACATTTTTAAGTTCCCTTAATTTTTTCTCCCTTTCTAAAACAAAATGTCTATACAATTATGGCCCCTCTATTGCTTGTTTAGTGTATGAGAGCGTGTGTGTGTTATAAGTTAACTCCCCACTAACATAACAAACATAGAGTCTGAAAGCGTATGAGTGTTAGGAGACAATTTATTTTCAAATGTGGTGTATAAAAATCTAAACTCCCCACTAACTCACTCTCCTTCTCTATTACATTATTATCCATGTATGTATGTGTTTGTGTTATTGAAAGATGAATTGGTTTTTGTTATTAAACAACAAACTCCCCACAATATTTTTATTCTCTCTCCATAACAAATATGGTACTTTATGGTGTGTTCATGGTGGGTTTTTTTAAGTATTAGTAACAGTGCGTGTTTTTTTAGGGGATAAAACCCAGTAAACATTAGATTAAAAAATTATAAATTTTTATTTTATATTAAAAATATTTAACCATTTTTTTTTAAATTTAATAAAAATTTGAAAATGAATTTAATTTAATTAAAAATTTTATTTTAGGAATTTTTTTATTTTTAAATTAAAAATTAAATTATTTTTTTTATTAATTTTTTTTTGCTTTAATTTTTTTTTTTTTTATTTAAATGTTTGCTGGGCGGTAATATGAGTGTGTGAGTTTTTTAGGGAAATAAATTATACTTTTAAAATAATTTATAGTTTTAAAATGTTTTTTTTTTTTCTTAAATGATCTTTAGTAATTTTATTTTCATTTCTATTTTGTTTTCCTTTAAGAGTTTCAAATTTGTAAATTATAAATAAAATGTCTATAATGATTTCTTGGAATTTTCTAATGACAATGAAAATAATACTTCCCCCTTAATTTTATTAAAATTTTCATTAAGAAACTTTCAATTTCTTTCATTTACTTTTTTATTTTTTATTTTCTTTCCTTTAGGGATTTCTTTTTCTTTTTTTTTCTTGAAACTTAATTGTTTGTTTTCTGTAAATTAGACATGCAATCAAATTAAATGTAACAAAAATCCCTTAAAGTTTATTATAACAAATGTTAAATATAACAAAAATTGACAAATCTTAGGACAGATTAATGTTAGCATTAATAGGGAAATAAATTACAATTTTTGTTTGTTTGTGGGGGGGAAAAATTGGGTCAAGCCAAAGGAAAGTTCTTGGGAAATTAAAAGAAATAAATGTCAATTATAATTATTAATGAGAATTTTATTTGTTGAGATTTGTTTCTAACTAAAACAAAAGATAGAAATTTGTGAGATTTTAAAAAGAAATTGAGAATGAGAAAAAAATTCTTTGTTTTATTTTTAATATTTTATATATTTTTTATTACTTTTAAATTCCCTTTTAATTTTTAACATAAATTTATGATGATTTTTAGCATAAATTTTAATAAAAAAATAATAAAATATATTTACAAATTTTTTTTTAGGTTATACTTTTATAACCTCAAATATCTGCTTTAAATTTATATAAATTTTCTTTAATAAATTTTTCCAATATATAATTTCTTCTCCCTTTTTCTTAAATAATTTAGTAACAAATGTAGAAAAGTAGTATTTTGTCTCTTTATTAAATTCTGCACGTGAAACGTACCTCCCCTTTCAAAACAACTGAGTAAAGTAAACAAACCACACAAACGTAAACAAACTTAACAAATCCCTTTGACAGTTTTATTGTTAGTTTAAGCCATCAGTTAAATTGGAAAATAAATGCGATTATACTTAACAAATGTTAAAATTTTTTCTTTTTTTTTTTCGAAACAAAAATTTCTTATATTTTCAACTGCTGCTGTTGCCACTTAACATGTTTAGTTTATGTTATTTTGGATTTATTATAAAAAGAAAATGAAAAAGACATTTTAGTATTTATTTTATCCCTTTTACCAGAAAAAAGTAAAATGGTCAATTTAGATTAAAGTTCTTATTTTTGAAAGGGGTACATAATAAATTTGTCAAGGGTTTAAGACAACAAATTGTTAAAAAATTAAGGTATACGAATTGAAAGGAAATAAAGTATTATTTCCAAAATAAAACTATTTTTAAGAAATATTAAAAAAATTCTCAATATTCTCCTATATTAATCTATATTTCCTGCTATTTTTCTTTTCGTGTTTATCTTGATTCCTCTTATACCAAAAATTTGTTTATTAAACAAATTACTTTCTTCTTTTCTTTTTGCCTAAACACTTTCCTAAATAATCAAAAACGTGCCTCAGCATAATTTAAACAAAATTATGCTTTATTTCTTTCTTTACAAATGGAAATTTTTCAACAACATTTCTCTCCCTTCTTTTTTTTTAGATTTAA
Organism: Protophormia terraenovae; assembly: GCA_951394005.1. NCBI lineage: Eukaryota > Metazoa > Arthropoda > Insecta > Diptera > Calliphoridae > Protophormia > Protophormia terraenovae. Next base: position 11,352,799 of record OX596076.1, on the reverse strand, counting down.
TACAATTTTTTATTTTTTATTAATGAATGTTCAACTATATAAAAAAGTACTTCAAATACAGAGTCTATCTACATATATTCACTAATTTATGAGTCTGTTTAAATTACCACAATATAATTTACTACAATATAATAAAAAACAAAAAAAAAAAAAAAAAAAAAAAAAAAAAAAATTAAACAATAAAATACAAATTTAATTTATAGCCATATTAAATCAAATTTAAGGAAAAAAGAAAGGGGAAAAAAATAAAAAATTTAGGGAAGTCATCACTAGACTATTTCCAAATTAAAATCTAGATATTAAACCAAATTATTAGACAGGACTATAGTCCTGAATATAAACCAGAACAGATTATAAACTAGTCTATAGTCAGGGCTACAAAATAATCTATAATATAAAAATTTAGTCTGTACTATAAACTAGTTCATAGGAAAGACTGTAAACTAAATTCTATAGTATAGACTAGTCTAGTCTATAGCCAAGACTATAGTCTTGTTTAAAGTCAGAACTATAGTCCAGTTTATAGTCGAGACTATAGTCGAGTCTATAGTTAGGACTATAGTCGAGTCTATAGTCATGAATATAGTTTAGTCTATAGTTCAACCATAGTCTAGTCTATAGTTCAGACTATAGTCTAGTCTATAGTCTGGACTATAGTCTATAATCTGGACTATAATCTAAAGTCTGGACTATAGTCTATAGTCTGGATTATAGTCTGAACCATAGTCTATAGTCTGGACTCTAGTCTATAGTCTGGACTATAGGCTATAGTCCGGACTATAGTCTATAGTCTGGACTATAGTTTATAGTCTGGACTATAGTCTATAGTCTGGACTATAGTCTATAGTCTGGACTGTAGTCTATAGTCTGGACTATAGTCTATAGTCTGTACTATAGTCTATAGTCTGGACTATAGTCTATAGTCTGGACTATAGTCTATAGTCTGGACTATAGTCTATAGTCTTTACTATAGTCTATAGTCTGGAGTATAGTCTATAGTCTGGAGTATAGTCTATAGTCTGAACCATAGTCTATAGTCTTTACTATAGTCTATAGTCTGGAGTATAGTCTATAGTCTGGAGTATAGTCTATAGTTTGGAGTATAGTCTATAGTCTGGACTATAGTCTATAGTCTGAACCATAGTCTATAGTCTGAACCATAGTCTATAGTCTTTACTATAGTCTATAGTCTGGAGTATAGTCTATAGTCTGGAGTATAGTCTATAGTCTGGAGTATAGTCTATAGTCTGGACTATAGTCTCTAGGCTGGATTATGACTATAGTCTGAACCATAGTCTATAGTCTGGACTATAGTCTATAGTCTGGACTATAGTCTATAGGCTGGACTATAGTATATAGGCTGGACTATAGTCTATAGTCTGAACCATAGTCTATAGTCTGAACCATAGTCTATAGTCTGAACCATAGTCTATAGTCTGGACTATAGTCTATAGTTTAGACTATATTCTATAGTCTGGACTATAGTCAGGTCTATAGCCTGGACTATAGCTTGGTCTATGATCTGAACTATAGACTATAGTCTGAACTATAGTCTGGATTATAGTCTATAGTCTGGACTGTAGCATATAGTCTGGACTATAGTCTATAGTCTGGACTATAGTTTATAGTTTGGACTATATTCTATAGTCTGCACTATAGTTTATAGTCTGGACTATAGTCAGGTCCATGGTCTGAACTATAGACTATAGTCTGAACTATAGTCTGGATTATAGTCTATAGTCTGGACTGTAGGATCTAATCTGGACTATAGTGTATAGTTTTGACTATACTCTATAGTCTGGACTATAATCTATAGTCAGGACCATAGCCTATAGTATGGATATAGTCTATAGTCTGAACTATAGTCTATAGTGTGGACCATAGTCCATAGTCTGGACAATAGTCTATAGTGTGGACTATAGTCTATAGTCTGGACTATAGTCTATTGTGTGGACTATAGTCTATAGTCTGGACTATAGTCAAGCCTATAGTCATTACTATAGTTTAGTCCATTAGCCATAACTATAGTCTGGACTATAGTCTATAGTCCAGAATATAGTCTAGTCCATAGACCAGACCACAGTCTAGTCTATTGTCTGGACTATAGTCAATAGTATGGACTATAGTCTTTGGTCTGGACTATAATCTATAGTCTGGACTATAATCTATAGTCTGGATTATAATCTATGGTCTGGAGTATAATCTATAGTCTGGACTATAATCTATAGTCTGGACTATAGTCTACAGTCAGGAATATAGTCTGTAGTCAGGACTATTGTATATAGTATGTACTATAGTCTATAGTTTGTACTATAGTTTATAGTGTAGACTATAGTCTGTAGTCTGGATTATAGTCTATAGTTTGAACTATAGTCTACAGTCAGCAATATAGTCTGGACTATAGTCTATAGTCTGTAGTCTGGACTATAGTCTGTAGTCAAGACTGTAGTCTATAGTCTGGACTATAGCCTATAGTCTATATTCTTGATTATAGTCTTTAGTCTGGATTATAGTCTATAGTCTGCACTATAGTCAGGTCTATAGTCTGAACTATTATTAGTATGAACTATAGACTATAGTCTGAACAATAGTCTATAGTCTGGACTATAGTTTCAACTGTAGTCTATTATCTGGGCTACAGTGTATTCTATATGAAGTCTAGACTATAGTCTAGCCAACTGTCTCGTCCATAATGTTGATTATAATATACGTTCTAGTTTATATTTTCCTGTTTTTCTTAAAAAAAATTCTTATTCCTTTAATGTACTTTTCAATAAACTCCTCCATTTTTTAGGATTTGAAATACATTCTTCAGCAACATAACATATTATTACTGGTTGTTAACTTCACTCGTTTTGGCAAATATTTGACACCTTATTTAGAGTAAAATGACAAACAAATATTATTACATGTTCTAAGTAATTTTACAAAATGACAGTAAAATAAATATTAAGAAAATCTTCGATATCAAAAAGGTGGTATTTGAAAGCAAAAAGACAGAAGAAAAAAATAAAATATTTGTTATCAAAATTGCTTGTAAAAGTAACAACCTTAAACTAACATGAATATTGACATTTCAGGTGTTATAAGTAAATATATATTTTGGGAAAATGATATGATATTAAGAATAAGAAAAAGGTAAAAGGAAATAAAAAGAAAAAAAATATTTATATTAAAATAGTTATGAGAAGAAATATTTTTATTTCAAAAGATTGAAAAAAATATTTAGGATATCAAATATTTTCTTTTTATTTTTAGAAACAATTTTCAGTATAAGAATGCAAAAAGATATATTTAAGTTATGAAATATTTCTTTTTTAGAAAGAAATGTTACAAGAAAATATATGAAATATTTGTTTCCTTTTCTTAAAGAAAAATCTGTAATAATTTAAAGAAATATTTTAATATTTTTTATTTTGTCTTGCTTTGCTTTAAAGGTTGCTGAACTTTTTATTAAAAGAATTTTTTTTTTTTTATTTCATATCTATATTTTTAAAAGTGTTTCTTTTTTTTCATATCAAAGTATATTTTTAAATATTTACTTTGTAGTTTGCTGCTGTATTTTATTTTTTATTTTTTGCAACAATGTCATATTGTTTTAATGCTAAAAAGAGCGCCTGTATTCTGTCAAGTTATTTTAAGTGTTTATTTGACACTTAAGAAAACAAAAAAAAAAAAAAATTTATAAAACGGGAGAAAAACAAAGTTTTAAATGAAAATGCAGGCAGAGAAAAAAATACCCAGTAGAAAATTTAAGATAAATGTATTGTTTCATATTTAAAATAAATATATTATTTAAAATATATCTGATTATTAAAATAATAATGGTTTAAGGCTTTTATAACTTTTTCACGTGCAGTTGTCTTTCATTTAACTAAACCCACCACTCTCACTCTCTATATTAACCACTACGTGTTACAATTGTTTACCTTTTTTTGCATTTTTTCTTTTACATATTAAACTTGATTTTTAACTTGGTTAGTTTTGTAATAATGTAAATTTCATTTCATAATTTTGTTTCTGTTTTACATTTATAATATTTCTAAAGGGTGTCTTGCTAAAACAGCTTTATTAAAATTATGACAAAATGTGCATTCAAGTGTAAATTAAACAAGACGCGTTAGACAATATAGAAATTAAGAAAAAAAAAAAAAAAAAAAAAACACTCCCACTTTACTGAAAAAATATGTATCTTTTTAATACCTTTAGCTGCTAGAAATGAATTTTTTAAAGAAGTCTGTCAATCTTCTTTATCTTTTTTCGAATTTAAAACTTCCTACTTTTCTTTTTTAAAAAGTATAAATATTTTTAAGCTGCTTTTAAAAGTATTAAAAAGAAAAGTTCATTGTCAAGTCTTTTATATTTCATTTCAGTTTTTTCTAAATAAATCTTTGCTATTTTTAATTTTTCAATTTTCCTTTTCTAATCTTCTGAACGTGCTTTTGCTTAAGTTTAACAGCTGCTGATTAATAAAACTTTTTTTCAATTCAATTTGTTTTTTTTTTTACGTTGAATGATTTGTTTCTTCTTTTTTTTTTTATCGAAAAAGAAGTTAACAAAATTGATTTATTTTAAAAACTCAATTGTTTTGAGAGTTTAAATTGGATTTATGTTTATTGTGCAGGAAAATTTACTTTTTTAAGTGAAAAAGTTTTTTAAAAAAGAAAAATGTATTTGATTGATTTTTAATATAAATTAAACTAGAGACTAAACAATAGTCCAGAATATAGCCTAAACAATATTCGAGACTATAGACAAAACTGAAGAACATTCTATAAACCGAACTATAGTACAGATTATAGACCAAACTATGGTAAAGACTATGAACTAAACAATAGACTACACTGTGGTCCAGACTCTAGTCGCGACTATAAACTAGACGCTGGTTTAGACTATAGATGCGACTATAAATTATACGCTGGTCTAAACTATAGTCGCGACTATAAACTAGACGCTAGTCTAGACTATAGACCCGGCTATTAACTAGACGCTGGTCTAGACTATAGTCGCGACTATAAACTAGACTGTGGTCTAGGCTATAGTCGCGGCTATAAACTAAATTGTGGTCTAGACTATAGTCGCAACTATTAACTAGTCGCAACTATTAACTAGACTATAAACTAGACTGTGGTCTAGCCAATAGTCGCGACTCTAAACTAGACTGTAGTCTACACTATAGTCGCGACTATAAACTAGACGCTGGTATAGACTATAGTCGCGACTATAAACTAGACTGTGGTCTAGACTATATTCGCGACTATAAACTAGACTATGGTCTAGACTATAGTCGCGACTATAAACTAGACTATGGTCTAGACTATTGTCGCGACTATAAACTAGACTATGGTCTAGACTATAGTCGCGACTATAAACTAGACTGTGGTCTAGCCAATAGTCGCGACTATAAACTAGACTGTGGTCTAGACTATAGTCGCGACTATAAACTAGATGCTGGTTTAGACTATAGTCGCGACTATAAACTAGACTGTGGTATAGCCAATAGTCGCGACTATAAACTAGACTGTGGTCTAGACTATAGTCGCGACTATAAACTTGACTGTGGTTTAGACTATAGCCGCGACTATAAACTTGACTGTGGTCTAGACTATAGTCGCGACTATAAACTAGACTGTGGTCTAGACTATAGTCGCGACTATAAACTAGACTGTGGTCTAGACTATAATCGCGACTATAAACTAGACTGTGGTCTAGACTATAGTCGCGACTATAAACTAGACGCTGGTCTACACTATAGTCGCGACTATAAACTAGACGCTGGTCTAGACTATAGTCGCGACTATAAACTAGACTGTGGTCTAGACTATAGTCGCGACTATAAACTAGACTTTGGTCTAGTCTGTTTTCAAAAATAATTTATAAAAATCTAGCATTTATAATAAAATATATTTAAATTGTTAAATCATATTAAATGAATAGCATATTTGTTTAAGTTATATTTTCAGTTTAATTAAAACTTAAGTCAATTTTCTTTATATATTTCAGTTGCTATATAAAGACAATAATAAAATCTTTGCAGGGGGTCAATTGTAATAAATTCTTAATTGCCATAAAATCTGCTCCAAGCAAAGAGCATGAAAACAATGCTCGTGAAAAGAATATGAAAATAAAAAAAATATAAGTAAAATCAAACACAGGAAGTTTAAAACAAATTGAATTATTTTTAGTAACATAATACCGGAAAACTTTTAATTTATAGACTCGGCTTTAATTAATTGAAAATGTTTTATAACGATTTTTATAAATGCGCTTGAAAATCGAATATGATTTTTTTTTAGCTGCCTTAAGAATAAATTCGAAATTATTTTCAATTTCCATAAAAACATTTTTAAAATCTCTGTTTAAAATTCTCCTCCCCCTAAACATCTTAAAACTCATTTCATGCTTCTCATATTATTTTCAATTATTTCCCTTTAATTAACTTCTTTCTTTTTTTTCATCAAACTTCAGTTTCATGTTTCCCCATTAGGCTGAACATAATGAAACCTTATTTAAATGAAAATAGCATCAACAAAAACAACAAACAGCAGCAGCAGCAGTAGCAGTGAATTGTCATACATACAAAACATCTTATTCAAGCAGAGAAAATGTACTTGACTTTAGATTTCAAGAGGGAGACTCCTCTTTAAATAAGTAGTATGTTGTCATTTTTTTTCTTTTGTTACTTTCACATGCATTGCTCCTACTCCTGTTTTAATTACATACAAAATAAAACAACTGTTAGAGTAAGTGTTGTTTTTGTGTATTATAATAAGAGAGTGAGGTGTTCAGCTGTTTTAAACTTTATAATAATGTGGTGTAATAAATGGGGAAGTGGTATGGTGGGGGTTTCATTTTAAATATCTTTAGTCTGTTAAAAAGACTATTTAAAGGCGTTCTTTTGTCGTGAATAGCTTATATGTAAGTAGGTATATTTTTTGTTTGCTTTATCTTAAGCTGTTGTTTTTAATTAATCCTTAGGCAATAATGACAGTTATTAAGGATTAAAAGTATGAAAAAAATAAAGATACTAATTAAATGATGACAGGATGTTAAGAGACCAACAAAGAAGGTGGGGAAATATGTTTGTGGTTTAATAAAAAGGAGTTTTGGTAATTTAAAAGGGATGTTAGCTTTATTATAAGAAGAAAGAGTTAATTTAAGAAAAAATAAAAAAAAGGAAGAAACAATTTTCTTAAGAAATTTAGGAAAATAATTTGAAAAAAAATTTAAATTTTGTAGGATTTTTTGAAAGAAATTTTATATATTTGGAAGTATTTTAACAATTAAGTACAGTTTTAAGCCATATACGAAAATGTTCGAATGTTCGAATTTCTATAAATATGAATTTTAAAAGATTTGTTGAAGAAGTTTTCGACATTGTAACAATATAAAATTGTAATTATATAAAAAGTATGATTTTTAAGTCATGTTCGAAAATTCGAAATTAACTTCGAATACATAAAGACTAAAATTTCGTAGGATTTATTAAAGAAAATTTTGTTAATTTGAAAGTTTTAAGGCAAAAATTTTAATTTTAAGGCAGTTTCGAAGTTAAGTTCGAATATTTTGATAAAATTGTACTAAAAATTAATTTTTAAGTTATGTTCGAATATTCGAAATTAGCTTCGAATATTTAAAAACTTGAATTTCGTAGGATTTATTAAAGAATTTTTTGTTAATTTGAAAGCTTTTAGGCAAAAAATATAATTTTAAGTAAATTTTGAAAATTCGCAATAAAGAATACCAAAAAAATTTAATTTCAAAGGATTTTTGGAAGAAATCTTCGGTATTTTGATAAAAATAACCTAAAAATTTAATTTTAAGTTATGTTCGAATATTCGAAATTATATTCGAATATTAAAAAACTTGAATTTCGTAGGATTTTATAAAGAATATTGACAAATTTTTATGATTTTGAAGTCTTAAGGCAAAAGATATTATTTTAAGCCATGTTCGAAAATTCGAAGTTACGTTCGAATTTTGAACAATTTTACTTTAAAAATATGTATTGAGAAAATCTTTAATATTTTATCAATTTTGTGTAAATTATACTAAAAATAAAATTTTTAAGTTAAGTTCGAAAATTCGAAATTAACTTCGAATATTTAAAAACTTTAATTTCATTGCATTTTATGATAGAAATGTATACATTTATGATTTTGAAGTTTATAGGCAAAATATATATTTTTTAGGCCATGTTCGAAAGTTTATATCGAATAATAAAAAACATGAATAATGAACCAATTTTTAAAAGAGTTCCTCAAAATAATATTAATTTTGATGAAATAAGACAAAAAATATGATTTTTAACAATATTCGAAAATTCGAAGTTAATTTCGAAAATATAAAAAGCTTGATTTAATATGATTTAATGATCAAAATTTATAAATTTTAATGATTTTTAAGTTTTTAAGCAAAAAATTAAATATTAAGCCATGTTCGAAAATTTGAAGTTATTTTCGAATATTAAAATATGAATATTTTGAATGAATTTTTAAAGAAATTCTTTGAAATTTTTAAAATTTTTATCAAATACAACAAAAAATATAGTTTTTAACAATATTCAACAATTCGAAGTTAATTTCGAAAATTTAAAAACATCCATTTCGTAGAATTTTATGAAGAAAATTTTTAAATATTAATGATTTTGAAGTATTTAAGCCAAAAATATGATTTTAAGCCATGTTCGAAAATTCGAATATTAAGAAACTTAAATTTTGAATGAATTTTGAAGAAATTCTTTGAAATTTTAACAATTTTATTAAAATCGAACAATAAATTTGATTTTTCAGCAATTTTCGAAAATTCGAATTTATTTTCGAACTTTTAAACATTTTATTTTTAAGACTTTTTTAAGAAAACTTAAAAAGTTTAGTTATTTCTTAGTAATTATACAAGAATATAATATTTTTGATAATGTTCGAAAATTCGAACTAAATTTCGAAATTTTAAAAATCAAGTAAAAATATTTTTATGAGGTCAAATAATATTATTATGTAATCATATTTGTTATAAAACAATATTTTTTTTATAATTAATTTTTTAATTTCGAATAAATATTTGTTTGATGAAAATTAAAGAAATTTTAAAAGTTTTGAAATTTTTTAATTAATTTTGATAGTTTGTATTTATTTTTCTGTTAATCTGAATAAAAAATATAGAATTGTAAAGGAATTTAATTTTATATATTTGCCTTTAAAGATTATTGTTTTTCACCTCTCCTAATACTTTTTCACCATAGCAAACAAAGTAGGATTTTTATTAATTTTTTTTATTAATTTTAAAAATTCTGGATTTACATATTTTTAATTTTGAATTAAAATTTCAAACTTTGTTCAAAAACTACATTTTGTGTAGGTTTTCCTAAACATTTTTCTTTAATGCCTTTGAGTTTTCACCTCTCTAAACTTTTCACCTTAGTAAACAAAAAACGAAAGTTTTTTGAAAGTTTTAATTAATTTTAAAGTTAAATTCTATAAAGGAATTCAATTTTACATATTTCCCTTTGATTTCTATGTAAATTTATATTAAAATCTAAGTTTTTCACCTTTTATAATTCTTTTTCACCATGTAAACAAATCATGGTTTATGAGGAGTGAAGTGGTCACTCTAAATTCACAAAAATTTGTTTACTTTTGTTTTTAACCTTTTTAAAGGGATTTTTTTTAATAAATTTATTAATTTTAAACCTAAATATTATCAAATAATAAATAAATAATATATTTTATTATAAATTCTAGTATTTTTTATTAAAATTTTGACATATTTCAGTTTAAAAAAATCTTTAAAGTAATTAGTTCATTAAAATTGTTTGGCAATAGTTTTAATTTTAGTAAAAGTTAATAAATTTGCTAACATAAAACAATTTAATCTAATTGTTTTTAAATTTCCTTTAAAGATTATTATTTTTCACCTCTTTTATCACCTTTTCACCATATTTAACCATGAAGGGTTTATAAGGCATGAAGTGTTCATACCAAATTAAAATACTTTTGTTTACATTTGTTTATATTTAGTTTTTTTTTAAGTTTCTGGTTTTAAAATTAAATTTCTTAATAAAAAATTTATATTTAAAGTAAAACTTAATAGAAAATGTTTAGTTAAATTCATTCAATCTAATATATTTTCTATAAAAATATGTTTTTATATAAATTTTTTATAAATTGAGTTTTTTTTTATTTTTATTTTAATTAAATCTTAATTGAAATTTATTTTTCTTAATTTAAAATATCTTTATAAAAATAATTAAGTTTACATACATCTCATAATAATAAAGACGCTGCAGGTGGTCATTTGAAATAAATCCTTAATTGCCATGATGTCTGTGATAGTAATAACAGAGAGATAGACAGCAAATGTTTAGCAGCAATATATTTGATTTACAATAATAGTAAAACGTTTGATAAAGGTATTAAAAAGTAATTTATTTTGTTAGTTTAATTAAATTTCTTTTTTAATGCCACAAAAGTTTTTTAAATTAGTCACTGTTTTTTTATTAAAAATTTAATTTGTAAAATCTAAATAATAAATCTAAACAAATTGTCACTGTTTTGTTAATATATTTTTATTTAAAAATATTTTTAAATTAAAAAATATTTTTTTTTTTTAGTATTTATTTTTCATTATATATATATTTTTAAATTTTTTATAATTTCTTTTTAGGGTTTTTTTGAGTTAATTTAACAGCAATAAAATTTATTTTATTCTTTTTTATTTACTTTATCTCTTTTTTAATTTTAAAGGATTTTTGTTGAGCTTTTTTTATAAACTTTTATTTAAATTTTAAGCTTCCTTTTTTAAGGTTTTTTTCACTCTAAAATAAACAAATTTTTAATTAAAAATTCTTGTTTACTTTTATAAATATTTGTTTATTTTTGTGTTATTTCTAGTTGCATAAATTCACCCCTGTTCTGCTTAAAATTTTTTTTTCAAATAAGAATTCAACACCCTTTGTGGATTTAGTTTCTATTTTTTCTTTGTTATGTTAACAGTGGAATATTATTACAAATAAAAATGAGAAGTAGAGAAGGAAAATATAATATTCAATTTCTAGCCAGATTATGAATTATTTCCAATTAGTTAGTAAAACGTTGTAGTTTAATACTCGAGTTCATTGGCATGGAAACTCAAAAAAAAAAAAATGTTTAAGGGTTGGGGGTAGTTTTTGTCTTTCTCATCTTATTTTTGTAATAAAATATATAACTACAAAAAAAAAAAAAAGAAGGAAGAGATGACTAAGAACAAATAAATTCATAATGGAAATTAATAGGGAGATGCCAAAATTTAAAGCAAAACTTTATTTATTTATTTATTACATTTTTTATAAATTGAGTTTTGCTTATATGTTTTTTTTTTCAAATTAAATCTTAATTTCTTAATTTAAAATTTCTTTATAAAAATAATAAAGTTTACACACATCTTTATTTATTATTTATTTATCTATTATTTATTTATTTATTTATTTATTTATTTATTTATTTATTTATTTATTTATTTATTTATTTATTTATTTATTTATTTATTTATTTATTTATTTATTTATTTATTTATTTATTTATTTATTTATTTATTTATTTATTTATTTATTTATTTATTTATTTATTTATTTATTTATTTATTTATTTATTTATTTATTTATTTATTTATTTATTTATTTATTTATTTATTTATTTATTTATTTATTTATTTATTTATTTATTTATTTATTTATTTATTTATTTATTTATTTATTTATTTATTTATTTATTTATTTATTTATTTATTTATTTATTTATTTATTTAATTATTTATTTATTTATTTATTTTAAAATGTAAACAAAAGTTTGTCAATTAGTGTTTTACACTTTACGTCTAATTCACCTCTATTGTTTACAAAAGCCTACCTCAGTAAAAAGAGGTGAGTAAGAGCTCTTAAAGCCAAGTTAGGGGTTACCAGAGGTAATTTTTTTAGAAAAGCAGATTGAAAAAATGGAAAACTATAAAAAGTTAAATAAAATCTTAACAGTTAAATTAATTTTAATGCAAAATTTCAATAAATTAAAAGTAAGTAGAATTTTATCTTATAAAAGAAAACAATAATTTAAAGAAAATTTATTTAAAACAATAATCTTTCTTTAACAAATTAAAATATAAAAATATTTCTTTAATTATTTCTTTTAAAATTTATTAATTTTTCTTTAATTCTTTATCAGAAAAACTCCTTTAAAATTCTTAATTTCCTATTTTTTCTAAATTCTGTGTTATCCCCCTAATATTTCTCTTACTTCTTCATCATTCCATTTAATTTTCTTTACATTTATTAAATAATTTTTGCTTTTGTTTGTTCTCAAACAAACACAGTCACATCAAAATCACATGTTCATCACCCTGCCTCGTTAAACAGGGTTGACTTAATTTTTTTTTGTGCCCCTGCTTTTAAAAATCATGTGTTAAATTTCCATTTTTTTCATAATTCTTTTTTCTAAAGGGTGAGTTTTGTTTTTTTATTGTTTCGAAATATTTGGTGTCAATTTTGAATATTAGGCAAGGTATTTTTTGTTTTATTATTGTTTTTTGCCGCATAATTGCAAAAGTACAGACCAAGTTTTTAAGGGGAGGTAAGGTTATGGTTGTAGACAGGGATTTGCAAAGATTAAGCAAAACAATACTAAAAATTAGTTCAAAAAGTTGTATAGAGATTAAAAATACAAAAGGAAGCTAAGAAGTTATATAAAATAAACTAATTGTAAGGAATATTATATTTTTAAAATACATATTTAAGAAAGGCTATCTCTGGGGGTAAATAGTTTAAAAATATTTTGTATTTTACATGAAATTTATTTAAATTATTAGATTTATTAATATGTTTTTATGTTTTAAATATTTTTAAATTTGTTTACTTTGCTTTCCTAACTCTTTTTCACCTTGTAAACAATAGAGGTGAGTTAGGAGTGAAGTTTACTTTACCAATTAACAAACTTTTGTTTACATTTAAATTTTAAGTAATTCTTAATAAAGTGTTTAATTAAGAATTTAATAAAATTTTAAATAAAATTATATAATTTAAAGTTTCTACTCTCAGTAAAAAACTAAATTTGCGATTTTAAATGACAAAAAAACTCTAGCTTTTAAGATTTATCAGAAAATCAACTAAAAAACTTTATTTTTTTATATATGTTATTTTTAAACCAAAATTTTTAATAGTTTTTAACACAATTATTTTAAAATGTAGTTTTTTGAAACAATTCTTTAAAAAAATTTTATTAAAATTTATAAATTTTTATTTTTTCTTTTTATTTAAAATGTAAACAAACTAGAGCTTTTTTTGTTATGATATGAAATTTCTTTTAATTTTATTAGTTACACAGAGGAAAAAGTTAGACATATTATATATCAAATGAAAGGCTATTATAACTGCTATTTAAATATATAAAAATAAATTTAAGTTTTTCTCTTTATTATAAGTTTCTAAGTTAAAATATTTTTGTTTTGAAAAATATACAAAAAACAGCAATTTTTTGTTTGAACTTAAAGTTTCCGATAATTTAATTTGTTATACAGAGGAAAAAGATAGACATATTTTATATCAAATGACAGATAATTATATCTGCTATTTAAATATATTAAAATAAATTTAATATTTCTTTATTTTACTGATTTTTTAAGGGAAAATTTTCAATAGAAATGTTTTTCCCATAAATATTTTAGACACAGTTTGCTTTAATATGTTTTTAAAAAAGGACAAGGAAAAATACACATATTATATATCAAAAGAAAGGTTATAATGTAAGCTCTTAAAAAATATAGAAATAATTTTAATATTCAAAATATAAAATAAAATTGTATAGAGTAAAAAAAATAGTTACATAAAAAAATAAAGAAAAAATTTAATTCAATTTCCCTTAAATCTATTTTGTAGGAAATAAACTATTAATAGATATATTATATATCAAAGGAAAGCTGATTAAATAAACTTTTTAAAAATATATAAACTATTAAATAATAGAAAAAATATTTGTTAAAGAAAAAGAAATATTAAGTCATTATTTTCTTTATACAATTTTTAATGAAATTCAGCTTGATTTTTTTTTTTTTAAAGAAACTAATCATAATGTATATCAAAAGAAAGCTTTTAAAAAGTAATTTTGAAAAATGTATAAAAAGTTTTTATTTATAACAAATCTTTAAAAGTTTTATCTAAATAATTAAAACAAAAATCCATGTTTTCTTTATAAACATTTCAAACAAAATTTGTTTTAATTTATTTTTATCAAAGAGATATTAATAATATAACTGTTGTATATCAAAAGAAAGGCAATTTGGTGTATTTTTCAAAAAACGTATATAAAATTTTAAGATTATTAAAAATATTCCTAATAATTTTATGAAAAATAAAAAAACCTAAAAAATATTTTTATTAACATTTTATTGAAATTTAATATTAAATTGTTTTATTAAAAACGAAGTTAAAATAGACATATTATATATCAAAAGAAAGCTTATTTTGTTTATGTCTAAAATATATAAACAATTTTAATATTGTTGAAAACATTCCTAAAAAAAATAAAAAAAACCTAAAAGTAATTTTATAAAAATATTTTTCAAATTTATTATTAATTTGTTTTATAAAAAACAACGTAAAAATATTTATATTATATACCAAAAGAAAGCTTAATCAGTTTTCTCTTTAAAAATGTATAAAAATTTTAATATTTTTAAAAATTTTCTAAAATATTAAAAAAATCAAAAGGAAAATAAAAATACTTTTATACACATTAAAAAAAAAATTGTTTCAATTAGAGAGAAATTATAAATATACTTATTGTATATTAAAAGAAAGGTAATTTTGTGTACTTTTCAAAAACATACATAGATTATTAAAAATTTTCTTAAAAATTTTATAAAAAATAAAAAGACCTAAAAATTCATTTATTAACATTTTATTAAAATTTAATATTAAATTGTTTTATTAAAAACAAATTTTAAATAAAAATTTTTTATAGCAAAAGAAAGCTAATTTAGTATATTTATGAAATATATATAAATAATTTTAGTACTCATAAAAATATTCTAAAGAATTTTGTATAAAAGTGTAAGGACCCCTAAAAAAAATTTAAATTTTAAATATTAAAATTAATAATTTAATTTTGTTAATAAAATTTCTGGAATTATGTTTGAAATTTGTATTTTATATATAATTTTTCTTTAAAATTAGTTTTCTTTTAATTATTTCTGAGATTTTGAGCAAACTTAAGGTATTTTTTTTAATAATTTTTCCTTAGTTTCAAAGAAAGTTCTTAGTGGAAATCAAAAAGAAATCAGTTAAAAAATAATTAAAAATTTTTGACTTTGAAAATTTATTAAAATTTGAAATTATAAGATAATTAAATTTTGATTGCAGTCAATTATTTCCCAAACTATTGCCTATTTGAAGGAAATTTTTAGAAAATTTTTATTTTGCCTTAAACAAAAGTTTTTGAAAAATACCAAATAAAGTCAGAGGAAGGAAAAATTAAAATTTCATCAAATTTTTCTGTTAAATTAAAAGTTTTAATATTTTTTTAAAACATATACTTTCATTTAATTAAAACTGAAACTATTTAGCTATCCTGAAGTATCATTAAATAATTTTTCTTTAATTTCAAAGAAATTTCTTAATGGAAATCAAAAAGAAGTCAGGGACCAAGGAAATTAAAATTTTAAATTTTAAGATAATTAAAATTTAATTTCACGAAATTATTTTCTAAATTATTGTCCATTTAAAGGTATTTCTTTAAAGAAAAAGATTTTACAAAAAATCTAAATAAAGTCAGGGTAAGGAAAAATTAAAAAATTTAATAAATTTTCTTTTAAATGAATTTTTTTGAGAATAAGTTTTCACTAAATTATTACTGAATATTTTGGCTACTTAACTTAATTATTAGAGCAATTTTTTTTTTTGCTAAAAACAAAAGTTTTAGTTAAAAAAAAAAATTAATATAAAGTCAGGGTAAGGAAACATTGAAATTTTGGTTAATAAATTTTTTATGAATTTTATTTAAATTTTTAATGGAGTTTTTTGTTGGTTTTGGGTTTTTATTAGGTTTTTGAAATTTTTTATTTAAGTTTTTTAAACACTTCAAGGAAGTCATTTCGAAATCAGAAATTTGTTCAGAGTAGTGATATAGAAGTCATATAGAATTAGTTCTTAAGCATTAGTTCGTAAATTCATTGTTTAGAATCATAATAAGGTTCTAGAATAAGTTATGAAAATATTAGTTCTAAGAATGTTATTAAAGAATCTGAAGTGGTTGTGTTCTAATATTTTTTCTTTTTTTTGAAAGAAAATATTTTAATTTTTGTCATAATTTTTAAAATTGTTTGTATTTTTCTTTTGCTAAATTATATTTATTCTATAATAATTTCATATTTTTGATTTATTAATAAAATATTTTATTTAAGATTGAAATATTTTTTTGAAAAATTACTTTCTTAATATTTTTAGAAAATTTTCTTATTAAAATTTAAATGAATTTTTCAAAAATACTTCAATATTATATTAATTAAATAATCCAATATTTTATTTAATTTCAAAATATTTTTTTTATATTATTTTACTTTTAATGAAATGATTTTAAGATTTTTTTTTTTTTTTTATGAAAAATTTATTTGAATTTTTTGTAAATATTTAAAGTTTGTTTTTTATCACAGTCATTTTTTAAATATTTTTTTATTTTTTATTTTTATTTAATTTTTAAATACATATATTTTTTAATGTTGAATTATTTTTCTAATTTTTTCTATTTCTTATAAGTATTTTTCCTTAAACAAGAATTTTAAGTTTTTTTTGTTTTTTTTTGGGTAACTAGGGCATTGAATTTTTATAAATTCTAATAAGAATTTGAAAACAGATTTAAAATTTATCTAAATGGAATTTTAAATAAAATTTAAGACGCAAAAAAGGGGTTGGTTAAAAACTTATTTCAATAAAAATAAACAAATGCTTATAATTACATTTTATTTTTGATTTAAAATCCACTTAAAAAACAGTTTTAGTTCAATTTTTTTTTTTTTTTTCAATAAAATATTCCTTTTGGAATTGGATTTTTTGTAGATTTTTTTATTTGTTTAATAAAAAAATTTCTAAATTGAATTTTTATAATTTTATTTTTTTTTTTTTTCAATATTGAAAAATAATTTTAAATATTTTTTATTAGTTTTATTTTTATTCTAAAATACTTTATTTTAGTTATTTCATAATTATTATTTTTTTTTATTTATTTCATAATTTTTATTATGATTTTTAAAATTATTTATTTTTATTTTCTTTAAATTTTTATTTTCAAAAATTATTTCTTTTTATTTCACTTTCAATTCTTATTTTATTTTTACTTTTTTTACATTAATTTACACTCCATTTTTTATGATATTTTAAGACAATTTTTCATAAAAAACTTTATTTTTATTTTCTTGCTTTCAAATTTTCATTAGATATTTTTAGAATTTCTTTAGTATTTTTTTGCCACTTTAAATTAAAATTTTATTTTTATATCTCAAAAAATGTTTTAAACAACACTAAAGCATTTATACACAAGTATAAAAATCCCGTTAACTCGTGCTGTAGTGATAATAAACCGTTATATACTAAATGAACATTTTCAAAAGACTAAAAACTCTGCATGATTTTCTACACCATACATATACGACTTTAAAAGTAAGCAAAAGGTGTAGTATAACACTCACCACTCTGTATTCAAAAAATATATACAGTTCGTGTGAGTGTAGGCTTTTTATTATCTCCCCCCATAAAAAGGCAACAAAAAATCTACGCAAGTCTAATGTACTTTGAGTATTTTAAAGTGAACACTCAATTTTATGTAGTACTCCAAAAAAGCACACAAACATTTATTTACAAAGGGAATACAAATGTTTGTTTGTATGTATATAACTTTTTGTTTTGGTTTTTTTTCTTTTTATTCTGAGGTGGTGGGTTAATGGGAAAAACCAACCAACTAAAGTTCATTGTTTTTTTTAAGAGTTTCATTTTGCGTGAGTTTATGTGTGAAAGAGAGTGTGTGTGTGTATAAATGTTAGAGCATTTGTTTTGTTAAATGTTTGTGGGATATTTTTGTTGTGTATTTTCTAAAGGGATATTTTTCTTTTTACTTCATTGTTTTTGGGCGAAGAGTGTTTTTTGTTTTTGTTTTATTTAGAAGAGAGGAAGAGAGTATGTAATTGGGGGGAGATAATACCACATTTTGCTTAAGAAATATATAAATACAAATAAAAATTTATAAATTGAGTAGGAAATAACAAAATAAAGGAAATTTTGAATAAAATAAAGTGATTTTTTTGGGAAAATATTAATAAATTTAAATGTTTTTATAAAATAAAAAAACTAAATTTAAAAAATTTTAAAATATTTAAAAGAAATTGAAGAAAATTTTTAGAAAAAATTAAATAAATTTGATACAAAAAATAAATAAAAAGAATTTTTTTTTTTTAATTTCTATTTTGTTTCAAATATTTCAAATATATTTTTAATAACAATTTATAAAAAAAAAAAAATAAAAAAAAATAATAAAAATAATGTCAATATTTTGGTTTATAACGAATAAATTTATAAAGTGATTATTTTTGTCAACCGATTACTTTTCTTGAAATATTTTAAAATTTAAAGAAATCGTTAAGAATTCTAACTAAAAACTAAATTTATTAAATAATTTGGAAAATTTTAAAAGAACAATTAACAATTCCAAGAAAAATCAACGGGTACTCGTTTGAAATTTTCTAAAAGTTTAAATTTATTACAAAATTTCAATATTAGAAAAGGAAAACTTAAACTTTTTTTAGTTTTTAAAACGAAAATAATATTTAAAAAACCGGTTACTTTAAAAAAAAAACCGATTACTTTTTTTAAATCTTTAAAAATTTTAAGAAAATTCAATAAATTGTCACTAAAAATATAATTTTTTAAATAATCTGGATAAAATTAAACAGAAAATCAACAAATTCTTGGAAAAACAAACGGGTACTCGTTTGATATAAGCTTAAAATTGAAATTAGTTTCAATATTTCAAAATTTTAAAAAAAAAAAAAAGTGAAATTTTTTTTAGTTTTTCAAATGAAAGAAATATTTTAAAACCGGTTACTTTTTAAAAAACCGATTACTTTTCTTTACATACATATTTTTAAATTTTAAGAAAATTAAAAAATTATTACTAAAAATAAAATTTATTAATAATTTAAAAAAACAATCTGGAATTATGAAAATTCGTTGAAAAGCTAACGGGTACTCGTTTGAAAAATGCCTAAATTCTAATTTGTTGCAATATTTCAAGATCATCTCTATAAAAGTGTAATTTTGTATAGCTTTTGAAATTAAAAAAATAATTTTAAAACCGGTTCCTTTTTTTAAAAACCGATTACTTTTCCTTAATTCTTTAAAAAATTAAAGAAAATTCAATAAATTGTCTTTAAAAATAAAATTTGTTAAGTAATTTGGAACAAATTAAACGGAACATAAACAAATTCTTAGGAAAACCAACGGGTACTCGTTTGATATAAGCTAAAAATTTTAATTTATTCCAATATGTTAAACAATTTTCTAAAAAAGCGCTATTATTTATATTTTTACCATAAAAAAAAAATAATTTGAAAACCGGTTACTTTAAAAAAAACCGATTACTTTTCTTAAATACTTCGAAAATCTTAAGAAAATGTCAAAGACTCTTCCTTAAAACTAAATTTAATAAATAATCTGGAAAAATTTTAATCAAAAATCTCAAAATTATTAAAAAACCAACGGGTACTCGTTCGATATAAGCTAAAAATTCTTGTTTATTACAAAATTTAAAAATTTTTTTCTAAAATATCTTAATTTTTAAAGGTTCTTAAAATTACAAAAATAATTTTAAAACCAGTTACTTCAGAAAAAACCGATTACTTTTATTCAATTCTTTTAAAACTTAAGGAAATTTAAATGAATTATCATTAACAATAAAATTTATTAAATAATTTGAAAAATTTTAATCGACTTATTTTGAAACCGGTTACCTTTTATAAAAACCGATTACTTTTCTGTAATTTTAGTAAATTTGAAGAAAAAAGTTGAAAAATTTAATAAGAAATAAAAACTATGAAATAATCTTTAAAAATTACATGAGAAAATTGATAAATTTTAAGAAACTTGAACGGTTACTCGGAAAAAATATAATTAAAATTTAAACATTTTTATTACTTTTAATATTAATATTGATTAAAAACATGACTACATGGTTTTGCTTAAGTAACGACTTATTTTCAAACCGATTACTTTTTTAAAAAGCCGATTGCTTTTGTGTAATGAAATAGTATTTAAAAATTACATGAGAAAATGATAAATTTTAAGAAATTTGAATGGTTACTCGAATAATATGTACCTAAAATTAATTTTTTTATATTATTTTCAACATTAATATTGGTTAAGAACATGACTACATGATTTTTCTTAAGCAACGACTCATTTTGAAACCGGTTACTTCTTTTAAAAACCGATTACTTTTCTATAATTTTAATAAATTTTAAGAAAAAAGTTGAAAATTTAATAAGAAATCAAAACTATGAAATTATCTTGAAAAATTCTATGAGAAAACTGATAGATTTTAAGATATTTTAATGGTTACTCGGGTAAAATATAATTAAAATTTAACAATTTTTATTACTTTTAATATTAATATTGATTAAGAAAATGACTTCATGATTTTTCTTAAGCAATGATTTTTCTTGAAACCGATTACTTTTTTTTTAAATAATTTTTTCTTAATTTTACTTAATATCCCGATTAAAGTAAAGAATTTCCAGAATCTCGATAAATTCATATAAATAAAGGCGGATACTTGTGAAAAAACGTGATTTAATATTTAATTTTCTAAATAATTTGTTTATATTTCTTAAATTAAAACTAAATAATATAGTTTTGTTATATTTAAAACCCGGTTACTTTTTTCGAAACCGCCTACTTTTTCCAAAACCGATTAAGTTTTACAATTTTTCTTTATTCTTTAATTTATATTGTTGTAACTTTTTTTTTATAAAAATATTGCTTTTTCATGATTCATATAATTTAAGTTATAAATTTCTATTGCTTTAGCATATTTTTAGGCGCCAGTAATTCCTGCAAGTTCATGATTCATTTGCGGAAACTTACTCATCTTGAAAACATTAAAAGACATGAAACATTATAGGACATAAATAAAAATTGATGGTAGTTGGAGGTTTTTTGTTGTTGTTGTTCATAAAATAAATATATAAAATTTTATTTTGTATTGTTTGTTTTTGAAAAGAAACTATAGCACTATAGTTAAAACTCTATGGAAAAAAAATTAGATAAACAAAAAAATTGTTACTCTACAGTCCCGACTATAAGCAAGATAATGGTCTCGTTTTAACTATAGACTAGTTTGTAGTCTTGGCTATAATCTAGTTTATAATCTGGACTATAGTTTACTAAAGTTTACTTTATAGCCTGGACTATAGTATAATTTAAAATCTTGACTGTAGTCTAGTTTATAATCTTAGCTATAGTCTAGTTTATAGTCTGGAATATAATCTAGTTTATAGTTCGTAATCAACTCTAGATCATAGTCTGAACTATAGTCTAGTTTATAGTCTAGACTATAGTTTAGTTTATAGTCTTGACTATAGTCTAGTTTATAGTCTATTTTATAGTCTAGTTTATAGTCTATTTTATAGTTTAGACCATAGTCTAGTTTCTAGTCTTGATTATAGCCTAGTTTATAGTTTGGACTATAGTATAGATTCTAGTCTTGACTATAGTCTAGTCTATAGTCTTGTCTATAGTCTAGTTTATAGTCTTGACTATAGTCTAGTATATAGTCTTGACTATAGTGTAGTTTATAGTCTAGTTTATAGTATAGTTTATAGTCTGGATTATAGTCTAGTTTATAGTTTGGGCTATAGTCTAGTTTATAGTTTGGTCTATAGACTAGTTTATAATCTGGACTATAGTTTGTAGTCTTGACTATAGTCTAATTTATAGTCTGGACTAGAGTCTAGTTTATTGTTTGGACTATAGTCTAGTTTATAGTCTGGACTATACTCAAGTTTATAGTCTGGACTATAGTCTAGGGTGTAGTCTGGATTATGGTCTTGTTTATAGTCTAGACTATAGTCTAGTTTCTAGTCTTGACTATAGTCTAGTTTATAGTCTTAACTATACTTAGTCTAGTTTATAGTCTTGTCTATATTCTAGTTTATAATCTGGACTATAGTCTAGTTAATACTTTTGAGTTTAGCCTAATTTATAGTCTTGACTATAGTCTTGTTTTTAATATTAACTAAAGTCTAGTTTATAGTCTGGACTATAGTCGATTTTATAGTCGTGAGTATAGTCTAGTTTGTACTTATAGTTTAGTCTTATTGGCTTCCCTTTTTGTTGTACAAACTTAGTCAGTAATAACCTAAAAAAGTTCTTAGAAATTAAGTGTTATATCTCACCACAAAAACAACAATAACCAGGAATAAACAATAATTTGTTTTAGATGCTGTAACAATAACATTTATCAAGTTGTCTTTAACACAAGAAGCAACAAAAAGGCGTCATATGTTTGTTTAAAACAACTTAAAATTCATTTTATATTTATTTACCTATGAAT
Organism: Protophormia terraenovae; assembly: GCA_951394005.1. Taxonomy (NCBI): domain Eukaryota; kingdom Metazoa; phylum Arthropoda; class Insecta; order Diptera; family Calliphoridae; genus Protophormia; species Protophormia terraenovae. The sequence goes on along the minus strand of OX596076.1, from coordinate 11,330,186 downwards.
AGCAAATCTTATTAGAAAGAACAACTTAAAGCAAACAATAAACAAAAAATGTTTTAAAACAACACAAGAAAAATTGCTTGAAGAATAGAAAAATAAAACTTAAATAAAATAAAATAAAATTTGTTAAAAAGTTCTGTAAAATAAAGAAAAGCTTACAGAACAAAAAGTGACTAATAGTATTTTTTTTTGCTATTTTTATAAAAAAACTTCTTACATTTCTTTTGACGCCAGTGTCATAAAAATATGTAATCATATTTTTACAAAGATTTTATTTATGATGTTGCTAAAGATGTTTTATTTAGCTTTTTTTTTTTTTTGAGTTGGTTGGTGTTAGAAGACAGACAGCACACGTTTGTTAGGCAGCCAAGCTATACAACAACTTTTATTATATGATGCACATATGATGAGAGAAGTTTTATATGTGTAAATTTGTTTTGAAGAAGAAAAAATATTAAGAGACAATTGGCTGCCATCCAGTCTAGGCGTCTGGCTTCAATGCCCGACCAATAATTATAATGACAAAAAAGAAAAAAGTGCAACAGCTAAGAAAAAGGGAAAGGCAAATAATTAGGGGAGGGCATCATGAAACAACTACAACTAATGGACACGAAGTTGTTAAAATATTGAGGTTTAGTATTAAGGAAACAAATTATGGAAGAGGAACTATTTTAAAAAGAAATCAATTAAAATGAATAAGAATATAAAACAGACTATGGACAAGATCATAACATAATGATCATATAAACTATAGATCAGACTATAAACTATAGTCCAGACTATAAGCTATAGTCCAGACTATAAACTATAGTCCACAATATAAACTATAGTCCAGATTGTAAACTATAGTCCAGACTGTAAACTATAGTCCAGACTATGAACTATACTCCAGGCTATAAACTATAGTCCAGACTACAAACTATAGTCCAGACTATAAACTATAGTCCAGTCTATAAACTATAGTCTAGACTATAAACTATAATCCACAATATAAACTATAGTCCAGATTGTAAACTATAGTCCAGACTGTAAACTATAGTCCAGACTATGAACTATAATCCAGGCTATAAACTATAGTCCAGACTATAAACTATAGTCCAGACTGTAAGTTATAATCCAGACCATAAACTATAGTAAGCTATAATCCAGACTATAAACTATAGTCCAGACTATGATCTATAGTCCAGACTATGGACTGTACTTAAGGCTATAAACTATAGTCCAGACTACAAATTATACTCCACGCTATAAACTATAGTCCAGAATATAAACTATAGTCCAGACTATAAACTATAGTCCAGACTATAAACTATAGTCCAGACTATAAACTATAGTCCAGACTATAAACTATAGTCCAGACTATAAACCATAGTCCAGACTATAAACTATAGTCCAGACTATAAACTATAGTCCAGACTATAATTTATAGTCCAGAATATAAACTATAGTCCAGACTATAAACTATAGTCCAGACTATAAACTATAGTCCAGTCTGTAAACTATAGTTCAGGCTATAAACTATAATCCACAATATAAACTATAGTCCAGATTGTAAATTATAGTCCAGACTATAAACTATAGTGCAGACTATGAACTATACTCCAGGCTATAAATTATACTCCAGACTATAAATTATAGTCCAGACTATAAGTCATAGTCCAGACAATAAATTATAGTCCAGAATATAAATTATAGTCCAGACTATAAACTATAGTCCAGACTATGAACTATAGTCCAGACTATGGACTGTACTTAAGGCTATAAACTGTAGTATAGACTACAAATTATACTCCACGCTATTAACTATAGTCCAGACTATAAGCTATAATCCAGACTATTGACTATAGTCCAGATTATAAACTATAGTCCAGACTATAAACTATAGTCCAGACTATAAACTATAGTCCAGACCATAAACTGAAGTCCAGACTATTGACTATAGTCCAGACTATTGACTATAGTCCAGACTATTGACTATAGTCCAGACTATTGACTATAGTCCAGACTATTGACTATAGTCCAGACTATTGACTATAGTCCAGACTATAAACTATAGTCCAGACTATAAACTGTAGTCCAGACTATAAACTGAAGTCCAGACTATAAACTAAAGTCCAGACTATAGTGCAGATTATAAACTATAGTCCAGACTATAAACTATAGTCCAGACTATAAATTATAGTCCAGACTATAAATTATAGTCCAGACTATAAATTATAGTCCAGACTATAAATTATAGTCCAGACTATAAACTATAGTCCAGACTGTAAACTATAGTCCAGACTATAAACTATAGTCCAGACTATAAACTATAGTCCAGGCTATAAACTATAGTCCAGACTATAATTTATAGTCCAGAATATAAACTATAGTCCAGACTATAAAATATAGTTCAGACCATAAACTATAGTTCAGTCTGTAAACTATAGTTCAGGCTATAAACTATAATCCACAATATAAACTATAGTCCAGATTGTAAATTTTAGTCCAGACTATAAACTATAGTGCAGACTATGAACTATACTCCAGGCTATAAATTATACTCCAGACTATAAATTATAGTCCAGACTATAAGTTATAGTCCAGACAATAAATTATAGTCCAGACTATAAACTATAGTCCAGACTATAAACTATAGTCCAGACTATGAACTATAGTCCAGACTATGGACTGTACTTAAGGCTATAAACTGTAGTATAGACTACAAATTATACTCCACGCTATAAACTATAGTCCAGACTATAAGCTATAATCCAGACTATTGACTATAGTCCAGATTATTAACTATAGTCCAGACTATAAACTATAGTCCAGACCATAAACTGAAGTCCAGTCTATTGACTATAGTCCAGACTATTGACTATAGTCCATACTATAAGTTATAGTCTGGACCATACTTTATAGTCTGGACTATAATTTATAGTCTGGACTATAGACTGTACTTAAGGATATAAACTTTAGTATAGACTACAAATTATACTCCACGCTATAAACTATAGTCCAGACTATAAGCTATAATCCAGACTATTGACTATAGACCAGATTATAAACTATAGTCCAGACTATAAACTATCGTCCAGACTATAAACTATAGTCCAGACCATAAACTGAAGTCCAGACTATTGACTATAGTCCAGACTATAAACTATAGTCCTGACTATAAACTGAAGTCCAGACTATAAACTAAAGTCCAGACTATAAACTATAGTGCAGATTATAAACTATAGTCCAGACTATAAACTATAGTCCAGACTACAAACTATAGTCCAGACTGTTCACTATAGTTTATAGTCCGGGCAATAGTTTATAGAAAAGAGTGAAAACTTAGTCTAGTTTATAGCAAAAATTGTTGTCTATTTATAGTTATTGTCTATATTTGTTAACAAATTCATTATTAAAATTTTATGTTTAATTTTCACTCCAATTAATTTGAACACAAATTTCATTCTCACTGGAATTTTTAAAAATCATAATTTCTTCATTTGTTTGGCAACATTTCAATTTATTAAAAACAAAAATCCATCTCAATAACTGAAAGTAAATTTTAAAAGGCGCCCATTTTAATAATTTCATGTTTTTTTTTTTCTATTTTTATGTAAATTTTGTGATATATATTTGCTGTTTCTTTAGCTTCTTTTATTTTTATTACGTTATACTTATGTCTCAATATGCATTTAAGTATAATGACGGATGCACGGTTCATTAATTTTGTAAATGTAAACTAGTTTTTTTACTAATGTTCTTTTTTGCCGCTGGTTTTTCAATTAAGTCATATGAACACTTTTTGTTAAAGAACGGGGGTGGAGAAATAAATTTAAATATTTTAAATTATTTGTTAACTTCAAATAGTTGCTTATGTTTTAATAATTAATATGGCAACCTTGTTTTTCTAAATGTAAACAATGTAACAACTTAATATTATGTATAAACGTGAAGCTTACATACCAACAGATTTAATAAACAATTAATGCTTTTACAACTCATCACTCTAGTAAATAAAACAGAATATACATTTACTATAAGATTTCATTAAAATTCTAATCAAAATATATAAATACTGTCTTTGTTTAAATGCCAACATATGAAATCAATCAAAATGCATAAACATGAATGCAGTTTTTTCTATATTTATGCACTCTAGCTGCTATAATCATTCATTCATCCATCCTTTCTAAACTAAACAAATAGTTGAGGGGAAAAATATAATAAATAAACAAAATAGAAAATAGTAATCATTCAACACTTCTGAAAAGTATTAGTAATTGTAACAGTTTGTGTGTGTGGTTTAGATTGATGGTTAATTAAAAAAAATAAAAACTAAAACAAAAACTGAATAGAAACTGGGCCATGTAAAGTAATAAAGAAATCCCTGCTACAAGAATTAATAAAATTAATAAAGAAAAAAAATAAAAGTTTTTTAAAATTAAAAAGTTTTGCGTAGGCTGAAGAAATTCATTATGAAATACAAACAGTTAATTGATTTTTGTTTAGAACACTAAACACTCATAATAATGCTTTTAGTAATAATGAAAGAGAAAAACAATAAATTAAAATAAAAAATGTTGCTTTTAAAAGAAATATTTTAATTGAAATTTAATGAATTTGTAACGTTTTATAAAGAACTGTAGAATATAGACTAAACTGTAAACTTTAGCTTAAACTATAATCTAAATTAATTACTAGGCTATAGTATGTACTATAGTTCATAGCCTGGACTATAAACAGTTTATAGTCTGGACTATAGTTTATTGTTTGGGCTATAGTTTATTGTCTATAGATTAAAGTCTCGACTTAAATTTATAGTCTAGACTCTAGTTTGTACTCCAGACTATAAACTATAGTCCAGCCTATAAGCTATAATCCATACTATAAACTATAGGTAGTAGTCTGGACCATAGTTCATAGTCGAACTGTCAATGCTGTAAATACAATTTTGTCTGGACTATAAAATATTGTTTGCACCATAGTTTATAGCCTGGACTATATTTTATAGTATGGACTACAGTTATTAGTCTGGACTATAGTTTATAGTCTGGGCTGTAGTTTATAGTCTGGACTATAGTTTATTATCTGGACTATAGTTTATAGCATGGATTATAGCTTATAGGCTATAATCCATATAGTTTATAGTCTGGACTATAGTTAATAGTTTCAACTATAGTTTAAAGTCTGGACTATAATTTATAGTCTCGACTATAATTTATAGTCTGGACTATAGTTTATAATCTGGACTATAGTTTATAGTCTGGACTATAGCTTATAGTTTGGAATGTAGTTCATAGTCTGGATTATAGCTTTTAGTCTGGACTATAATTTATAGTCTGGACTATAGTTTACAGTTATACAGGTTATAGGTTTAGTTTATAGTTTGCACCATAGTTTATAGTCTGGACTTTATCTTATAGTCAGGACCATAGATTATAACATAGATATGAAGCTTAAAATAAACTCAATTGAAAAAAAAAAAAATTACTCAAAAAAGCACACGTACTACAATTGTTTTTGTTTTCAATGAAATTTTTTACTAACACATTCTTAGACTTAGGTTTTTTTGACAACCGACTTAGGTTTTTGAAAATTGAACTTCATATCTATGTCTGGACTGTAGCTCATAGTATAGACTATAGTTTATAATTTGCACCATATTTTATAGTTTGGACTATAGTTTATAGTTTGGACTATAGTTTGTGGTATGAACTATAGTTTATAGTCTGGACAATAGTTTATAGTCTGAACTATAGTATATAGATCATAAACTATAGTCCAGACTATAAATTGCAGTAAAGACTATAAATTAAGTCAGAACTATAGTTTATAGTCTGGACTATAGTTTATAGTCTGGATTATAGTTTATAGTCTGGACTATATTTTATAGTCTGGACTGTAGTTTATAGTCGGGATTATAGTTTATAGTTTGAACTATAGTTTATAATCTGGACTATAGTTTATAGTTTGAACTATAGTTTATAATCTGGACTATAGTTTATAGTCTGTACTGTAGTATATAGTCCGGACTATAGTTTATAGTCTAGACTATAGTTATAGTATGGACCACAGTTTATAATATGTACTGCAGTTTATAGTCTGGACTATAGTTTATATTCTGGACTATATTTTGTAGTATTGACTATAGTTTATAGTCTGGCCTTTAGTTTATAGTCTAAACTATTGTTTATACAAAAAAAACCGTTTATAGTCTGGACTAAAGTTTATATTCTGGATTATATTTTATAGTCTTGACTATAGTTTATAGTCTTGACTATAGTTTACAGTCTGAACTATAGCTTATATTCTGGAGTATATTTTATAGTCTGGCCTTTAGTTTACAGTTTGGTGTATAGTTTATAGTCTGGACTGTAGTTTATAGTCCAGACTATAGTTTATGGTCTGGACTTTAGTTTATAGTCTGGACTATAGTTTATAGTCTAGACTATAGTTTATAGTCTGGTCTATAGTTTACAGTCTGGACTATAGTTTATATTCTGGTCTATAGTTTATGGTCTAGACTTTAGTTTATAATCTGAACTATAGTTTATAGTATGGACTATAGTTTATAGTATGGACAACAGTTTATAGTATGGACTATAGTTTATAGTATGGACGATAGTTTATAGTATGGACTATAGTTTATAGTCTAGACTGTAGCTTTTACTCTGGACTATAGTTAATAGTTTAGACTATAGTTTATAGTCTGGACTATAGTTAATATTCTGATCTATAGTTTGTAGTCTGGACTATAGTTTATAGTCTGGACTATAGTTTATAGTCTGGACTATAATTTATAGTCTGGACTATAGTTTATAGTCTGGACTATAGTTTTTAGTCTGGATTATAGTTTATAGTCTGGATTATAGTTTATAGTCTGGATTATAGTTTATAGTCTGGACTATAGTTTATAGTCTATAGTTTATAGTCTGGATTATAGTTTATAGTCTGGATTATAGTTTATAGTCTGGACTATAGTTTATAGTCTATAGTTTATAGTCTGGATTATAGTTTACAGTCTGGGCTATAGTTTATAGTCTGGGCTATAGTTTATAGTCTGGATTATAGTTTATGGTCTGGACTATAGTTTATAGTCTACACTATAGTTTATAGTCTGGATTATATTTTATAGTCTTTACTATATTTTACAGTCTTGACTATTGTTTATAGTCTGGATTATAGTTTATAGTCTGGATTATAGTTTATAGTCTGGACTGTAGTTTATAGTCTACACTATAGTTTATAGTGTGGACTATAGTTTATAGTCAACACTATAGTTTATAGCCTGGACTATAGTTTATATTCTGGACTATAGTTTATAGTCTGTACTATATTTTATATTCTGGATTATAGTTTATGGTCTGGACTATAGTTTATAATCTGGACTACATTTTATAGTCTGGACTATAGTTTATAGTCTGGACTATATTTTATAGTCTGGAATTTAGTTTATAGTCTGGACTATAGTTTATAGTCTGGACTATTTTTTATAGTCTGAACTGTAGTTTATAGTCTGTACTATAGTTTATAGTCTGGACTATAGTTTATAGTCTGGACTATAGTTTATAGTCTGGACTATAGTTTATAGTCTGGACTATAGTTTATAGTCTGGACTATAGTTTATAGTCTGGACTATTTTTTATAGTCTGAACTGTAGTTTATAGTCTGTACTATAGTTTATAGTCTGGAATATAGTTTATAGTCTGGACTATAGTTTGTAGTCTGAACTATAGTTTATAGTCTGAACTATGGTTTATAGTCTGGTCTATAGTTTTTAATCTGGATTATGTTTATAGTCTGGACTATTTTTTATAGTCTGGACTGTAGTTTATAGTCTGTACTATAGTTTATAGTCTGGACTATAGTTTATAGTCTGGACTATAATTTATAGTCTGAACTATGGTTTATAGTGCGGACTATAGTTTATAGTCTGGACTATAGTTTATAGTCTGAAGTATGGTTTATAGTCTGGACTATTGTTTATAGTCTGGACTATAGTTTATAGTCTGGACTATAGTTTATAGTCTGGACTATAGTCTATGGACTGATTTATAGTTCAAAGTCTGGACTTTAGCTTATAGGCTGGATTATATTTGTAGATTACAGTTTATTGTCTGGATTATAGTTCATAGTTTAGACTATTGTTTATTATATTGTCTTGTCTATAGTCTTGACTAATGTCTATACTGTAGTCTATAATATTCACTATAGTTCTTATAAAACTTTATTAAAAATAAAAATTTTCTTTGGAAAATTCCTTTATGTAAACAAGTTATTGTCCTTTTCACAATAACAAATTTCCTGTGAACTAATGTCAAGCATTTGTTGTTATTGTTGTTTTTATAATTTTTTTCATTTATTGGTGTCCTAACACAAACAATTGTATGATAAATTGCTATAAGTTCAGGGTAAAGTCATTCAACTTTAACACAGAAAAAAACGTAACAACAAACATAATAAAAAAAAAAAAGAAATTTATTGATTGATTGTTGGAAAAAAATAAGTAAAATTTAGAAAAGAATTAAAAATTAAAACAATTCGTTTTTTTAAATTTAAATTGCTAAAAACTGAAGTGTTAAAAAATTACTGATGTATTAAAATTTGAAAGACAATATTTCTAGAAGATTTTTTTCTTTTTGTGTGCTATTTTTTGGGAATATTTTTAAGTTTAAAGTAAGTGGTTTGTTACCCACCTTTTTCCTGTAGTTATCCATTCATAAAATTTTGTTTTCGTTGTTTTTTGTCACAAATTAAAATACTAATTTTGTTATTTAATAACAATAAGAATTTTAAAATTCTTTTACACGTTTCTTATGCACTTTTTTGTTTCTCAACCCCTGCTTACTACGTCTACACAACCCACCAACACTTTTCTTTTTTTCACCATTTACATGTGTTGGTGTCTTTCAGAGTGTGTCAGTATGTGTGGATTCGTTATATAGTATACAAATGCATTGATATTTTTTGGATTATTATAAACATTTATTTGCTTTTTTTGGTTTTCTTAACTAAGATTTTTTTGTGTTTTTGTCAAGGTTTAAAGCAAATTTCCATAATTTTTTTATAATAAATTTCCAAAGAAATTTATAAATTTCTTAATAATATTCTTATTTTTATAAAAACAAAACACATTTTTCTTTTAGAATTTTTTCTTTTTTAACTTTCAGAATAACAATTTTATTTCCTTTAAATTTTTTTATTATTTAACTTTCTTTTTAACAAATAAATTTCATTATCTTTATGATTTTTTATTAATTTTTTTCCTTGACGTCTGTATAAAAATGTTGTTATTGTTGTTTTTTTAGTGCTGTAAATGGTGTCAAGAATTTTTATTCATTAGAATGAATTTTCATAGAAAACTCGTAAAAGTATTAAAGTATAAAATGTTTAAGCTGGCAATGCTGTAAATACAATTTTTTACTAAAAAAATTAAAAGACCTGCGCTTTAAAACAAGTGTCACTTTTTATTAGAAGAAATTAATATAAAAATTTTTAAACAACTGTTTTGTTAAATTTTAAAAATAGTATTAAAAATATTTAAATCTTTAAAATTAGTTCAAGAATTTAAAAATAAAATTTATAAAATTTATTTAAATTTTTCAACATTTGCTTTTTCTTGTTGGCTATTAAAACAGCTGTCAAATTTAGTTATATCTTAAAAGTGTGCTCATATGTATATGCTCTCTTTTTTCATACTCTCCATCACTTCCAGTTGTTTGCATTTTTAATTTGTTTGTTTTTTCATTGTTGTATGTGTTCTGTCAAATTTATATTAATTGCTTTCCGTTACAAAATTTGTAGTAAAATCTTGATTATAAATTGTTTGGTATTTTTTTAGTAAAAACCTTTTTTTTAAGATTTTTGCAGTTTATTTAAAAGTTTTCTAGAAAAGCTTTTAATGAAAGCTTTTTAAAGTAATTTTTAAAATATTTTATTAATATTACCTACGAAAAAATAGTAAAATTTTTCAAGAAAGATTTCACATATTAAAGCTTACAAAGAAAAACTTTTAAAAGCTTCACAGATTAATTTTTAATGATTTTTTAAAGCTTTTAAACAAATTTTGGTAAACTAATTGATAAAATATTTCTCTTTTTTAAGTTTTTTTGTGAAATAAAGGCTTTCAAGAAAGAACTTCTTTAAGTTTCAAGGAAATATTTTATAGGGAAGCTTTTAAACTATTTTTTAATTTTTTTTATTAAAGTATTATAAAAAATTATTAAGAAAGTCTTCTAAAGCAGGATTAAAAAAAAGAAAAAATTTAAAGCTTTTTTTTTTTTTTTATATTTTTTGATAAAACTTTTAAGAAAGTTTTTTTTTAAATTTCAAAGCTTTTTGCAAGAAAAACTTATTAACAAGTAACTCAACTTATTTTAAAGCTATCTTAAAAAGAATTTTTAAAAAAATTTCTTAAAGCTTTTTTTATTTTTTTTTTAAGTTTGTGAAGGAGTAATTTTATAGAATGATCTTTTTAAGCAAAAACTTTTGATAAAAAACACTAAGAAAATTTTTTCTAAAAGGCTTTAAAAAAAATTACTTTAAAAGCTTAAAAACTTGTTTAAAGCTTAAAAGTTTTTAAATTTTTTTTGTAAGAAAGATATTTTTTTTTTTTTTTTTTAGCTAATTTTTTAAAGGCTTTTGCGAAACATTTTCTTACGATTTTTTAAAGCTATTTACACAAATTTTTATCAGGGTTTTTAGAAAATTAAGAAGCTTAAAACAAATTTTCTTAATAACGTTATTTTAAAGCTGATTTTATAAAAACGAAAATATTTCCTTAAGGCTTTTTAATAGTTTTTTAAACTTATTTTTTTAGAACTCTTTATGAAGCTTTCCTTAATATATATCGATTTAAAAGATCTTTTTAATATAGATTTTACAGGCTTTTGAAAAGATAAAGCACTAAGCTTTTGTAAAGAAATTTTCTATAGCTTCTCCTAAAAATTTTTGAAGCTTCATTAAACTATGTAAAGAAATGTATATAAATGTCGACAATTTAAATTTTTTTTTAAGTTTTTAATTTTTTTTTAACAAAGTTTTATAGCTGATTTTTTATAAAGATTTTTAAAAGCTTTATTAAACTCTGTATTAAATAAATTTAAAATTTTTAGAAATATTAAAAAAAAAATCTTTAGTTTTTAAGTTATTTTAATGCTTTATTTTTTAAAGCTTCAAAAAAAAAAAAAAATTAAAAAAGTTTTTGCTAAATTTTTTGTTAAAAAAAAAAAACTTAAGCAAGCTTTGTAAAACTTTTCAAAAAAGCTTTGGAGTTTTTCAAGAATGCTTTTGAAAAAAAAAAAATAATAACTTTTGAAAAAAGCTTTTACAAAAATTTTTATTAAAAATATTGTAAAACTTTTCAAGAAAGCTTTTGTAAAGTTTATTAAGAAAGCTTTTATAAACTTTTTCAAGAAAGCTTTTAAAAAAAATTGGAATGAAGTATTTTTTTGCGATTTTCCATTAAAGCTTTTGTAACACTATTCAAGAAGTATAACTTTTCAAAAAAGTTTTTGTCAAAACTTTAAGAAAAGCTTTTACAAAACTTTTAAAGAAAGCTTGAAAAAACGTTTGAAATAAAACTTGGATAAAAGGTATTGTAAAGCTTTTCAGGGAAAATGATTTTTATAAGAAAGTTTCTGCAATCGTTTTATGAAAGCTTTTTAAAAAAGCTTTTGTAAAGTTTCTCAAGAAAGCTTTTGAAAAAATTAAGACTTTTAAAAAAAGCTTTCATCAAAATTTTTGTTAAACATAACTGTAAAACTTTTCAAGAAAGCTTTTGTAAAGTTTATTAATAAATATTTTCAAGAAAGAAAGATTTTTAATAAAGTTTTTTTGCGATTTTCCATTAAAGATTTTGTAACACTATGCAAGAAGTATGACTTTTCAAAAAAAGCTTTTGTCAAAACTTTAAGAAAAGCTTTTTCAAACCTTTAAGAAAAGCTTTTTCAAACCTTTAAGAAAGCTTGAAAAAATATTTTAAATAAAACTTGGATAAAACCTCTTGTAAAGCTTTTCAGGGAAAATGATTTTTATAAGAAAGTTTCTGCAATCGTTTTATGAAAGCTTTTTCGAAAAGCATTAGTTGTGCTTATCAAGAAAGGTTTTGTAATAAATTGCAATAAAGTTTTTTTTTTTCATAAAAAAGCTATTAATGAAAATTTAAGGGAAAAAAAAAACTGTATTGCAAACCCGTACAAAAGGTTTTTTATAAAGCTTTAATTAAACGATTGCAGAAACTTTCTTATAAAATCTTTTGTACAATTTTTCAAAAAAGTTTTTGGTAAAACTTCTGAAGAAAGTTTTGTAAAAATATTCAAACGCTTTTGTAAAAAAAGTTTTGTAGAATTTTTAAAAAAAGCTTTTTTTACAATTCTTCAAAAAGGAAGATTTGTAAAGCTTTTTACGAAAACTTTTTTAAAACTTTTCAAGAATGATTCGTAAAGTTAGTTCCGATTTGTAAACAGCTTTTGTAAAATTATTAAGAAAGATTTGTAATGCTTCTCACTAAAATTTATGTAAAATTTCAAAGAAGTTTTGTAAAAAAAATTTTAAAAAGACAAGGCTTTTCTCAAATTTAAAAAAAAGCTTTGTAAAACTTTTTAAGAAAGCTTTGGTAAAATGTACTATATAAGAGTTTTGAGAGTTAACTTCTTCGAAGCTTTTAAAGAAATTTAATTAAGCATTTGTTAAACTTTTCAAGAAAGCTTTATTAAAAAAAAACATTTGTAAAACTTTTTAAGAAAACTTTTGTAAAATTGTTCATAGAAGCTTTTGTAATATATTCAAGTAAACTTTTAAATTTAAGTTTTGAAGGTAAACTTCTTCGAAGCTTTTAAAAAAATTTAAACTTTGTTAAACTTTTCAGGTTTTATTAAAGTTTTTTTTATATACTTTTTTTTGTTTTTTTTAATTGCAAAACCTAAAAGTGAACTCCTAATTAAGTTTTTGACAACATTTCTGTAAAGCTTTTAAAAAAGAGGCTTAAGTAAAACTTATGTATAGTTATTTAAAAAAACGTTTTTATTTAAAAGCCTTTACTTTTACTTTTTTTAGGAACATTTTTACAAAGTTTTTAAGAAAACTTATATAAGTTATTTATAAAAGTATGGCTTTTTGAATATATTATGTAAAGCTTTTTAAAAAAACTTCTGAAAGTCGTTTAAGAAAGCGTCTGTGTTTAATAAGAAAAGCTTTTTTAAAGGTTTTTTTTTTAAGCTGTTTAGAAAGGTTTTTTAAGAACGTTCTTGAGCCAAAACTAATTTTAGAAATCTTTTTTAAAGCTTTTGGTAGTTTTTTCATTAATCCTCAATTTTTATTATATTTTATTTGTGCCTCAGTTCTCAATCAGTTTTAATTCCGTTTAAGTTTAATTCAGGGTGAGGGTTTTAGAACAGTTTAGATTTAGATCAGTCAAGGATTAATTTATAGCTGCTTCAAATGTAAGCCTTTTATAAGACTTTATTAAAGGCTTTCTCAACTATTTTTTAAATTTCTTCAGTTTCTATGAGAAATTTTTATTTTCAATTGTTTTTGTTTTTATTTTAAATCAAAATGTTTTTTTAGAATCCTTTATCGTTTAAGTACTCCTGAGACTTTACTATTGATAGTTTAAGTACTTTTTTTGCATAAAAAAACAAACTTCAAAAGTTCAACGAAGCGGAAGTCATTGAAAAAATGCTAGAGCAATAAAGTGCACAATTCTCATTGTAGTCCTTTAAAAATTCACATTAAATTTGTATTACAACAAAAAAACTGCACTTGCTGCTACATGGCAAATATTGTTATTGCTGTATTTGTTATTTTTGTTTTTACTATAATAATGTAAAGAAAAAGCAAATGTGTGTACAATTTAAAAATGACATTTTTGTGACATGCGCTTTTGCTATATATTTATTAAAGGCTAATGACAGCTTAAAGAAATGTCAAAATTGTATTTACACATAAAAAAAAAAATGTGGATTGTGGAAATTAAATTTTTTATGAATTATTTTTTTTTTTTCAACAAAAGTTTTCTATTGTTTTTTTTGTAGATTTAATTAATAGTTTTTTAGAATATTCTCTTTCAAATTTAATAAATTTATGATATTTTATAAATCTTGAACTGAATTTTTGTTTTATATATTTTTTTTGATTAAAAACTTGCATTAAAACTGTGATTTTTTCATTTAAATATTTTTACACACTTTAGGAATTATAGAAAATTATTTTCCTTCTTTTTTTATTAAAACTTTATACTTCTAATATTAATTTTAATATTTTCTAATTTATTTTATTATTTTCTTAGATTTATTCATTTATTTTTATAAATTTCTTCTAATTAATTTATTTAAATCACTTAGGTTTTAAAACGCGTCGTCTATTCGTTGTCATTTTATAAAGTTTTTTACTTCAACTTCTTTTTATTTTTTTCTCACTTCTTTACTTCCTTTAAGTCCTGTTATTTCAGTGGAGTTGTTTTCTTCTTCTTTTCATTGTTGTTGTTTTACTTTTTTTCTCTATATGCTGTTGTTTTATTAAATTCCTTTTTATATTCCTCTTTTAGCTTCTATCCCCTGTTTTTATTAACATAAAAACAACAATAAGAAATCCACCCCATTTTTGCATTTTATTTAAAAAAAAAAAAAGTTGCATTTTATTTTAACTCTTAATGATGTTTTTTTTGTTGTTTTCATCTCCCTAATAGCTTTTTTGGTTGTATTTCATTATTTATTCTCTTTTTATATTCTTCTTTTACCTTTGTCCTCCTTCTACTTCTTCTTATTCGAATTACAACTTTTTGCTAATGAATGAATAAAAATCACTCAAAACTGGAGTTAAATCTCAACTCATTTCTAAGTTAACTACTATATAGAGTAAAAGAGAAACAGCTAAAGAGAGTTTTATATAAAAAGATTGTAGGAGAGTTTCGTTGTAATATTTTATTACAAGAAAAGGGAAATTTGTTTTGTAAATGAGGTTGAAAAAGGTTACCAGTAGCAAAAAATTCTTTACGTAATAAACCACTTGTAGATGCTAAAATAATACCAAAGAATAGACTAAAGACAAGACTATAGTCGAGACTTTAAACAAGACTATAGACAAGACTATTTTCAGGTTTATACACAAGATTATAGTCAATAATATAGACAAGACTATAGTCGAAACTATACACAAAACTATAGTCGAGGCTATAGACAAGAGTATAGTTGAAATTATAGACAAGACTGTAGTCGAGATTACAGACAAGACTATAGTCGAGACTATAGACAAGACAATAGTAGAGACTGAAGACAAGACTATAGTCGAGACTATAGACAAGACTATAGTCGAGACTATAGACAAGACTATAGTGGAGACTATAAACTAAAATCGAGACTTTTAACTATAGTCGAGACTATAAACAAAAATCGAGACAATAAACAATAGTCAAGATAGACAAGACTATAGTAGAGACTATAGACAAGATTATAATCACGACTATAGGCA
This sequence comes from Protophormia terraenovae, assembly GCA_951394005.1. Classification (NCBI taxonomy): domain Eukaryota; kingdom Metazoa; phylum Arthropoda; class Insecta; order Diptera; family Calliphoridae; genus Protophormia; species Protophormia terraenovae. The sequence continues at coordinate 11,314,739 of OX596076.1, read as the reverse complement.
AGACAATAGTTGACTATAGTCGAGACTATAGACAAGACTATAGTCGAGACTATAGACAAGACTATAGACAAGACTATAAACGAGACTATAGACAGGACTATAGTTGAGACTATAGACAAGACTATAGTCGAGAATATAGACAAGACTATAGACAATACTATAGTCGAGACTATAGACAATACTATAGTCGAGACTATAGACAAGACTATAGTCGAGACTATAGACAAGACTATAGACAATACTATAGTCGAGACTATAGACAAGACTATAGTCGAGACTATAGACAAGACTATAGACAATACTATAGTCGAGACTATCGACAAGACTATAGTCGAGACTATAGACAAGACTATAGTCGAGACTATAGACAAGACTATAGACAATACTATAGTCGAGACTATAGACAAGACTATTGAGAAACTATAAACAACACTATAGTCGAGACTATAGTCGAGACTATAGACAAGACTATAGTCGAGACTATAGACAAGACTATAGACTAGACTATAGTCGAGACTATAGAGAAGACTATAATCGAGACTATAGACAAGACTGTAGTGGAGACTATAAACTAAAATCGAGTCTATAAACTATAATCGAGACTATTAACTATAGTTGAGACTATAAACTAAAATCGAAACTATAAACTATAATCGAGACTATTAACTATAGTTGAGACTATAAACTAAAATCGAGACAATAAACTATAGTCAAGAGTGTAGACAAGACTATAATCGTGACTATAAACAACACTATAGTCGAGACTATAGACAAGTCTAGACTATAGACAAGACTATAGTCGGGACTATAGACAAGACTATAGTCGAGACTATAGATAAGACTATAGTCGAGACTATAGACAAGACTACAGTCGAGACTATAGACAAGTCTATAGTCGAGACTATAGACAAGACTATAGTCAAGACTATAGACAAGACTATAGTCGAGACTATAGTCGAGACTATAGACAAGACTATAGTCGAGACTATAGATAAGACTATAGTCGAGACTATAGACAAGTCTATAGTCGAGACTATAGACAAGACTATAGTCGAGACTATAGACAAGTCAATAGTCGAGACTATAGACAAGACTATAGTCGAGACTATAGACAAGTCTATAGTCGAGACTATAGACAAGTCTATAGTCGAGACTATAGACAAGACTATAGTCGAGACTATAGACAAGACTATAGTCGAGACTATAGACAAGACTATAGTCGAGACTATAGACAAGACTTTAGTCGCGACTATAGACAAGACTATAGACAAAACTATAGATATGACTGTAGCCTAGACTATAACCAAGACCATTGTCGAGACTATACTCTTGACTATAGACTATAGTCGATAATATAGACAATACAATAGTCGAGAGCATATACAGGACTATAGACAAGACTATAGTTGAGACTATAAACAAGACTATAGTCGAGACTATAGCCAAGACTATTGTCGATACTGTAGGCAAGACTATACTCTCTAAAGACTATAGTCGAGACTATAACTAGACTATAGTCGAGACTATAGGCAAGGCTGTAGTCGACACTATAGTCGAGACCATAGACAAGACTATAGTCGAGACAAAACAAAATATTATAAACAAAACTATAGTCGTGACTATGTAGTCGAGTCTATAAACAAGACTATAGTCGAGACTATAGCCAAGACTATACTCGAGACTAAAGTCAAGACCATAATCGAGACTATATACTGGACTATAGTCGAGACTAATCACAAGACTATACTCGAGACTATAGTCAAGACTATAGTAGACACAATAAACAAGACTATTGTCGAGACTATAGACAAGAATATTTTCGAAACTGTAGTAGTTGTGACTAAAAACGTGAATATATAAAACACTATAGTCGAGACTAAAGACACGACTGTAGTCGAGGCAAATAGTCGGACGGACTATATTGTGAAATATTGACTAGTTTACTGTCCAGACTAACTATAATCTAGTTTATTGTCTATAGTGTCATCTAATCTATAGTGTGAACAATAATATGATCTATAGTTAGAATGATAGACTAGTCTATAATTTGATTTTTGTTTTCTAAATACTACATTTCCATAAATTGTCTTTTTAATTTACTTTTAAACTGATTATTCATATGGAAATGATTTTCTATTGCAATTCCTAGCATTACCTTCATCATCATTGTAATCTTTATTATATACAAATGACATTTTTTTATATTTATAGTTGTTGTTATTGTAAATACAACCATTAGCACCCAACTGAAAATTATGATCACATCCTGTTAAAAAAAGGGAATATATTATGGTTGTTGTTTTATAATTTATTGTTGACAATAAAAGGGAATTTTAAAGGACAACAAGTCAATATACAAAGAAATATTGAAAGCTAACAGACAAATGCAGCAGCATTAGTAGCATCAGCAACCCTCATATTATATTTTATTGCTCATTGACTAAAGTTTGCAATAGAGAAAATGTTTAGCAAAATAATGTAAATTGTTCTAGGGTTTTAAATTCATCTGTCTGTGTATTTAGCTGTCTGTCTGTCTGTCTTTTTATTTGTTTATATGTTTGCCTATATTGTTTGGTTTGTCAGTTAAAGCCAAACAGGAAATAAGCATTAAAAACAAAAAGTTTAACAAATACCACTACAACACAACACATTCTCCTGCTTTAGTTAACAAAAATCTAGAAAGAGAGAGAGTGGGAGTTTGTATCTGTGCATAAGGTAAAGGGATTTGCAAACATTAATGTACGCACTCTGGGATATTAGTTGCTGTTGATATTTGTTTGTTACATTTATTAACACATCTCCAGGGTATATTTTGTTGGGTTTTTGAAAAACACAAAAGTAAATCATGCAAATATAGAAGCAATGTAGAGACTATAGTCGGTTGTAGAATGAGAAGGCTATAAATATCCAATATTGTCTGCGGTGTTAGAGGAATTTGTAGAGGAAATTTTAATAATATATTGGTTGACCTTTTAGATGAGCTAACTTTAAAGCTTTGATAAAAGATATTGACAATAAAGAAGACTATAGTCGAAACTATAGACAAACCAATAGACTAAACTACACTCGACGCTACAGACTAGACTATAATCGAGGCTATAGACTGCACTAGAGACAAGACTATAGCCGAGACTATAAACTAAACTATACTCAAGACAAAATAACTAATAGACTACAGTTAATACTACAGACTAGTCTATAATCAATGCAATATACTACACTGTAGTCGATACTGTAGACGAGACTATAGACTAGACTATAGTCGAGGCTAAAAACTAGACTATAGTCGAGACTAAACACTATAAGTCGAGTTTATATACTAGACTATAAGTCGACTCTTAGAATAGACTATAGTCAGGACAATAGACTATAGTCAGGACAATAGACTATAGTCAGGACTACAGATTATAGTCAGGACTATAGACTATAGTGAGACTATAGTCTTAGTCAGGACTGTAGACAATAGTCAGGACTATAGACTATAGTTAGGACTATAGAGTATAGTAAAGACTATAGACTTTAGTCAGGACTATAGATTACAGTCAGGACTATAGACTATAGTCAGGACTATAGACTATAGTCAGGACTATAGACTATAGTCAGGACTATAGACTATAGTCAGGACTATAGACTATAGTCAGGACTATAGACTATAGTCAGGACTATAGACTATAGACTATAGTCAGGACTATAGATTATAGTAAGGACTATAGACTATATTCAGGACTATAGACTGTAGTCAAGACTATGACTATAGTCAGGACTATGGACTATAGTCAGGACTATTGGCTATAGTCAGGACTATTGGCTATAGTCAGAACTATAGACTATAGTCAGAACTATAGACTATAGTCAGAACTATAGACTATAGTCAGAACTATAGACTATTGTCAAGACTATAGACTATAGTCAGGACTATAGACTATAATCAGGACGTTAGACTATAGTCAGGACTATAGACTATAGACAGGACGTTAGACTATAGGCACAACTATAGTCAGGACTGTGGACTATAGTGAGGACTATGGATTATAGTCAGGACTATAGACTATAGTCAGGACTTAAGATTATAGGCAGGTCTATAGACTATAGTTAGAACTATAAACTATAGTCAGGACTATTGACTATATTGAGGACTATGGACTATAGTCAGGACTATAATTTATAATCAGGACTATAGTTTATAGTCTGAACCCTAGTCTTTAGACAGGGCTATAGTCTTTATGTAGACTAGACTGTAGTCGAGTCCATAGACTACACTATAGTCCGGACTATAGAATAGTCTGCATTCTCGACAATATTATATTCTAGTCTATAGTTTATACTATAATCTTATTTATAGTCTCTACTATAATTTGGTTTATAGTTTCGAGTATAGTCTTATTTATTGTCTCAAATAGTTTCGATTATAGTCTGGTTTATAGTCTACAGTCTCGACTATTGTCTGGTTTATAGTCTCGACTATAGTTTGGTTTATAGTCTCGACTATAGTTTGGTTTATAGTCTTGACTATAGTCTTGTGGTCTATAATCTCGACTATTGTCTTCTAGTTCAAGTCTCGACTATAGTCTTGTTTATAGTCTCCACTATTTTTTCGTTTTTAGTCTTGTCTATAGTCATATTTAAATCAATTTTTTTTTACCACCTCATTTCCTATATATCTATTTCCTTACCATGACTATGATTTAATAGCTATAATGGTTACGCCTCGTAAGCGACCACCATAACAAATTGAATTTCAGCATGATTTAAAAGTATTTAAAATATTTTATGCATTATTTTTCCTCTCCCCTCATCCTTAAAAACTTTTAACTCCTGTTTTTATCTTTTATAAAACCCTTGGAAAAAACATCTCATATGTAAAAGTATTTAAAACTTGTTGAGGGGTTATTTTTGCATATATAAACAGTAAGTATGTGCTTTTTTCTTTTTTTAGCTTAGGGATATAAATATTTATATTTTCCTGCTACTATAGCCAGCTCTTCAACTCCCACAGGAGTTAGACAGACACTAGGATTTTAAAATGATTATGATACTGTTTGAGCAGAAGAAGACGAGAAAAAAAATTAAAGGGGGAGTTATTGAAATGAATTTATTAAATTTACTTAGATTTAGAGGAATTATATAATAAAGTTGGCGAAACAAACAAACAAACGTATAAAATGCAGAAGGAAGGTGGAATTTACATAATTTCATAAATTTATGAGAGGAAATAAGACGGGAAAAATTTAATAGAGAAATAATTTGGAATACAAAATAAAAAGTATCAAGATTTGAATTAAAAAAAAAAATATATTAATATTTTTAGATTCGAAGGACCAAATTTTTTTATAAATAATTATTCCTCAAAACAAAACCTTTTAATCATTATTAATTATACGACAAAAGATTATATAGCTGCCAACCATAGTCCAAAATAATAAGTCTTATAGGACCATAAACTCAACTTGTTAAGACCATATCTCGAAAATGTTTAAATCATACATTTTCCTTCAATTATTTTACCTCCTCCAAATCTCAATTAAGCTACTAAATTTGGTCTTCTCTCAAACCTCATTTTCTTTGGTTTTCTGAACATAATTACGTCTCAAAATCTTTATTTTTAAAAAGTAAAAAAAAAACTCAATAATCTTGCAAATAATGACTTTTCTGTTTTCAATGTTTCTTTGTTTGACTGCAAACATGAATAAAAAAACTAAATTTTTACCTTTTTCATGTTATTGTTTAAATATTTTTTTTACGCAGCAGCTATTTTCTATTACTACTTGAAAAGTCATTAGCAAAACTTTCAATAAGGGATGTATATCTTATAAGAAAAAATGTATAGAAAATATGCTTAATATTCTTAAAAAAAAAAAAACTAAAATGTTTAACAATAGAAAAAAAGACAATAATAACTTGAAATGAAAAAGTAATATAAGTAAATGAGGAGAAGAATAAAAACACGCAATTTTTTTGGATGAATAAAAAACAGGAATTTAAACAATGACTTAAATGAAAAGGGAAACATAATAAATAAAAAATTCAGAAATTACTTTAAGAACTTTAATTTAAAACAATTTAAAAACAAATATTACATAAAATCTAAACTATAGCATTAACTATATTCTTTGCTATAGTTACGACTAAAAACATATCTATAGTTTCGACTATTATATTTCCTATAATGTTGACTGTATACATAAATATATTCTTGTCTACAGTCTTGATTATAGTAATACTCTGGTTCATAGTCTTAATCATAGTTGCTTTATAGTCCCAACTAAAGTCTTACCTATACTCTCGACTGAAGTCATATCTATAGTTTCGACTGTAAGCTTTAGTCTCGACTACAGTTACGACATTTGTCCAGAACATAGTCTTCTATGTAGTTTTTATTCTGGACTATAGACTTTAGTATTCATTATGGTCTAAAGTCTTGACTATAGTTTATATTCTGGCCTATAGTCTATAGTCTGGACTATAGTTTATAGTCTGGACTATAGTTTATAGTCTGGACTATAGTTTATAGTGTGAATTATAGTTTATAGTTTGAACTATAGTCTTTTGTCAGGACTATAGTTTATCGTCTGGCCTATAGTTTATAGTCTGGACTATAGTTTATAGTTTGGACTTTAGTCTATTGTCTGGACTATAATTTATAGTCTGGACTATAGTTTATAGTGTGAACTATAGTTTATAGTGTGGACTATAGTTTAGAGTCTGTACTATAGCTTATAGTTTGGACTATAGTTTTTAATCTGGACTATAGCTTATAGTCTGGCCTTCAGTTTATATTCTGGACTATAGCCTATAGTCTGGACTATAGTTTATAGTCGGGACTACAGCTTATAGTCTGAACTATAGTTTATAGTCTGGACCATAATTTATATTCTGGACTATAGTCTATAGTCTGGACTATAGTTTATATTCTGGACTATAGTCTATAGTCTGGACTATAGTTTATAGTCTGGACTATAGTTTATAGTCTGGACTAAAGTTTATAGTCTATAGTCTGGACTATATTTTATAGTCTGGACAACTGCTTATAGTCTGGACTATAGTTTAAAGTCAGGACTATAGTTTATAGTCTGGACTATAGTTTATAGTCTGGACTATAGTTTATAGTCTGGACTATAGTTTATCGTCTGGACTAGTTAATGTTAATGTCTGGTTTATAGTTTTTAGTATAGACTATAGTTTATACTCTGGACTATAGTTTATAGTCTAGACTATAGTTTATAGTCTAGACTATAGTTTATAGTCTGGACTATAGTTTATAGTCTGGACTATAGTCTTTTGTCAGGACTATAGTTTATAGTCTGGTTTATAGTTTTTAATATGGACTATAGTTTATTGTCTTTCCTATAGTTTATAGTCTGGACTATAATTTATAGCCTGAACTATAGTCTATAGTCTGGACTATAGAGTATAGTCTAGACTATAGCTTATAGTCTGTACTATAGTTTATAGTGTGGACTATAGTTTAGAGTCTGTACTATAGCTTATAGTTTGGACTATAGTTTTTAATCTGGACTATAGCTTATAGTCTGGCCTTCAGTTTATATTCTGGACTATAGCCTATAGTCTGGACTATAGTTTATAGTCTGGACTATAGTTTGTAGTCGGGACTACAGCTTATAGTCTGAACTATAGTTTTTAGTCTGGACCATAATTTATATTCTGGACTATAGTCTATAGTCTGGACTATAGTTTATATTCTGGACTATAGTCTATAGTCTGGACTATAGTTTATATTCTGGACTATAGTCTATAGTCTGGACTATAGTTTATAGTCTGGACTATAGTTTATAGTCTGGACTATAGTTTATAGTCTGGACTAAAGTTTATAGTCTATAGTCTGGACTATATTTTATAGTCTGGACAACTGCTTATAGTCTGGACTATAGTTTAAAGTCAGGACTATAGTTTATAGTCTGGACTAGAGTTTATAGTCTGGACTATAGTTTATAGTCTGGACTATAATTTATATTCTGGACTATAGTTTATAGTCTGGACTATAATGTATAGTCTGGACTGTGGTTTACAGTCTGGACTATAGTTTATAGTCTAAACTATAGTATATAGTCTGGGCTATAGTTAATAGTCTGGACTAAAGTTTATAGCCTAGTCTATAGTCTGGACTATAGTTTATATTCTATAGTCTGCTATAGTTTAAAGTCGGGACTATAGTTTATAGTCTGGACTATAGTTTGTAGTCTGGAATTTAGTTCATAGTGTGGACTATAGTTTATAGTCTGGACTCTAGTTTATGGTCTGGACTATAGTTTATAGTATGGACTATAGCTTATAGTCTAGCTTATAGGTTATATTCTGGTTTATAGTTTATAGTCTGGACTATAGTCTATTGTCAGGACTATAGTTTATAGTCTGGACTATAGTCTATTGTTAGGACTATAATTTAAAGTCTGGTTTATAGTTTATATTCTGGTTTATAGTTTATAGTCTGGACTACAGTTTATAGTCTAGTTTTTTGTTTATAGTTTATATTCTGGATTATAGTTTATATTCTGGACTATTGTTTATAGTCTGATTTATATTTTATAGTTAAACATTTTTCAATATTTTATTTTTGTTATCTTTTTGGTTTGAGAACCTCAATAATTTTTAAATTAACTTTTCTATCTGCCACATACTCTTTCATATTATTCAATATGATGAATGACCATTTGCTTCTTGTTTAACAATTTCCTTAAAAATCTAACAATAACTACAAATTTACATAATCCGTAGCAGATTTTGAATAAAAAATCCTGTTTAAATTGCGTTTTAAATTTATATATTTTTGTTTAATTCCCCTTTAATTTTCATTGTATTCCCCTTTAAACCATTAAAAATAATAATAAAAAAGTTCGCTGAAGCTCTAAACAAATTTCATATTTAAAAGCAAAGTTTTTCTACTTTCGTTCCAAAATTTTTAATGTTAATGGCACGTGTTAGTCCTTGATTTTTATTACTTTTTTGGGGGTTTTTAAAAATTTGTATGAAGAAAAAAAAGGAGGAAATTAACCCTGTTGGCAGAGTTCTAAGTTAAGAAAAAATCTATCTGTTTTCAAACACAGACACATATATTTTTAATCTGTTACACACATTTAGTAGCTCTCATAAAAACATGTTTTATGGTCTGTCGTGTGGTATGAAATAAATAAGAAAAGAAATTAAATAAATAAACAAAATAAATATTAAAATTTATGATTATTTCTTGTACGCATATCAAATGATTTTTAACGATGTGTTTACTACCTCTTACCAATACAAATACATATGAGGTCTGTTTTCTTTTACTGTATATCAGGCTTTTTGTTAGGCTTTAATATTTTTATTGTTTACTTTTTTTTGCCAACAGTTTTCTTTTGTTGTTTATTACTTTAATCATTATTCTCATCATTATTATGTTTACTACTTAAATGTATCATTTTTATTTTATTATTTTACTACTCTTCAGTTATTCTTGCTCTTAAATTATAAGGTGGTGGGTTGGCTTCCTTTTTTTTGTTTGCTAAACAAACTAAAACACTTATAAATTTATATAGAAACTCTTACATACCTTATCTTCTGCTTCTTCGGCTCTTTCCTCTGCCTCTATAACTCTTTGTTCCAGCTCTAGTAACTGTAATGATAAACAAAACGAAGAGAGTATGAAGTTAGTTAAAGCCATGAGAGGAGAGTTATTAATAATGTTAATCATAGAAATATTTATGTCTGTATTAATAATCATAAAAAGGAAGTCATGTGTGAGTTTATGATAAAAAACTAATGGTTGTTTGTAAATAATTGAAAAAGGCATTTAAGAAGAAAGATGTCCGAATAAGTAAAGATGCCATATTGAAGAGTATTTAAGAGAATAATGAAAAAGTAAGAAAATTAAAAAAAAAAAAAATTAAACAAGTTTTTAAAGGATTTTAAAAGTTAAAAAGAAGGTTTTTATTAAATAAATTGTTAACAAAAAATATTTAAAATAAAATTAAAAATAAAATAAAAATATTTTATTAATTTTATAAGATTTTTTTTTTGTTTTTTTTTTTAATTTTTTAATTTTCGGCCAGTTTCGTTTTAAATAAAATTAGCCAAATGTTAAGAAGTTTGATAATTATTGTAATTTATTTAATTTTTCATTGATTTCTTAAAATTTTTGTGCAGTTTTGAAATTTTCGCGCAGTTTCGGTTATATAAAACACTATAAAAAATCAACAAAAATTGCAATTTTTCTATTATTTCATCATTATCATTATTTTTCAAAGAAATTTTTTTATATTTTTTTTTTGATTTAAAAAAATTTTCGGTCAGTTTCGGTTATAAAAATTGTAACAAAATATTAAGAATTTTTTTATATTTTGCCAAAAAAAATTTAATTGCTTGCATTTTCTTAAGTATTGAAGCAATTTTTTAATGTTTTGACAAACTTTTAAAAATTTTCGCGCAATTTCGGTTATACGAAACCCTAGACCAAATCAACAAAAATTTAATTTTCAATATTTCTACACTATTTTCATTATTTGTCACATAGTTTTGTAAATTTTTTCGACTTTAAAAAATTTTCGCGCGGTTTCGGTTATAAAAAATCTAGCGAAATATTAATAAATTTATTATATTTTGCCAAAAAAATTTAATTGTTTACATTTTCTTAAGTATTTAAGCAATTTTTTTAATGTTTTGGCAAACTTTTAAAATTTTCGCGCAGTTTCGGTTATATAAAGCACTTTAGAAAACCAACAAAAATTGAAATTTTTTATCATTTTATTATTATTATTATTATTATTATTATTATTATTATTATTATTATTATTATTATTTTACAAAGAAATTTTTATATTTTTTTCGACTTTTAAAAATTTTCGGCCAGTTTCGGTTATAAAAAATTTAGCAAAATATTAAAAAAAAAAATTGTTATATTTTGCTAAAAAAATCAATTGCTTTTATTTTTTTAAGTTTTAAATATTTTTTTTTATGTTTTTGCTCAATTTTAAAAATTTCGCGCAGTTTCGGTTATAGAAAATCTTAATATAAAATGGCCGGAAATTTATAATTTTTTAATTGCTTACATCTTCTTAAGGTTTTAAAGTGATTTTAAGTAGTTTTGTACAGTTTTAAAATTTTTCGCGCAGTTTCGGCCAAAATAATCCTAACAAAAAATGGACAAAAATTCAAAATTTTTTAATCGTATACATTTTTCTAAAGTTTTTCAGTGATTTTTAATATTTTTTTACAATTTTGAAAATTTTCGCGCAGTTTCGGCTAAAAAAATCTATTAAAAAGCGGTAAAAAATTTAAAATTGTTTACTTTTCTAAAACTCACTTTAATTATCAGGTGTTTTGTAGAACTTTTTAAGTGATTTTAATTATTTTCGCTTTGTTTTAAAATTTTCGCGCAGTTTCGGTTATAAAAATTTTTAATAAAAATTAGCCAGAAATTAATAACTTTTTAAGAAACATAATTTTCTAAAGTGTTCAAGTTATTTTAATGTATTTTTTCAAATTTTAAAAATTTTCGCGCAGTTTCGGTTATAAAAAATCTTTATAAAAATTAGCCAGATATTAATAACTTTTTAAGAAACATAATTTTCTAAAGTTTTCAAGTGATTTTAATATATTTTTTCATATTTTAAAAATTTTCGCGCAGTTTCGGCCAACCAAATTTTTACAAAAATTGCTCCAAAATTTATGATTTTTTAATAGCAACAATTTTTCTTACGATTTTAAGTGTTTAAATATGTTTAAAAACAGTTTTAATTTTTTCGCGCAGTTTCGGTCATACAAAAATTTAGTAAAACTAATCTGAATTTTAAAATCTTTTTCACTAAAAATCCATATAATAAGATTTTATCACAATTTTATTATTTTTAAGAAGTTAAGAAAATTTTTAAATTTTCGGCCAGTTTCGGTTATAAAAATTTCCACCAAATAATTGACATTTTATTGAATTTTTCAATGCATTTTTAATTAATTCTATTTCCTCATAATTTTAATATATTTTAAAAGTTTTTTTGATCAGTTTAAATTTTCGCGCAGTTTCGGCTATAAATAATACTTTGTTTTTACAAAAACTTTGGCATTTATTTTGTATTTTTGTTATGTTTTCAAGTAATTAAAGTTTTTTGAGCTTTGAAATGTAATTTTTTGTAACTTTAAAAATTTTCGCGCAGTTTCTGTTATAAAGTATAGGATAATTTTCAAAGAAATTCATTATTTTTTTTATTTATGTTATATTTTGTATTTACTGATTACTTTTTTTTTATAATTTCAAGGAATTTTTTGAAAATTTAAAAATTTTCGCGCAGTTTCGGTTATAAAAATTTTAGAGGAAAATAAGCAAAATTATTTTTTAAATTTATTTTTACAAGCCTTTAAATATTTTTACTTAATTTTTTGGATTTTTAAGAACTTTAAAGATTTTCGGTCAGTTTCGGCTAAAAATATTTTGGAATTTTTTTTCAAAATTTTAAAAATTTTCACTGGTTTTTCAGTTTTTAGGTATTTTTTTTAATTAAAAATTATTTAAATTTGATTTTTTTTGTCATTAAAAATTTTTCGGTCAGTTTCGGCTATAAAATTTTTTTGAAAATTTTGTTAAAATTTAACAATTTTTTATCACTTTCTTAGTTTAAGGTATTTTATTCAATTTAAAATTATTTTAATGTGATTTTCTGCGATTAGAAATTTTTCGGTCAGTTTCGGTTATAAGCGATTTGGATAATTCTTTCAAAATTTTAGAATTTTTAGTTGGTTTCTTAGTTTTTAGGTATTTTCTTAAATTTAAAATTAATTAAAGAGAGAATTTTCGTCTTCAAAAATTTTTCGGTCAGTTTCGGCTATAAATAATTTTGAAAATTTTGCTTAAATTTTAAAAATTTTAATTATTTTCTTAGTTTAAAGGCATTTTTTTTTTTAATTTAAAATTATTTTAAGGGAGAATTTTCATTACTAAAAATTTTCGGTCAGTTTCGGCTATAAATAATTTGAAGAATTTCTTAGTTTTTAGTTATTTTCTTTAATTCTAAATTATTTTTAGGACGAATTTTTGTCTTTAAAAATTTTTCGGTCAGTTTCGGCTATAAATAATTTTGAAAATGTTGCTTAAATTTTACAATTTTTAATTTATTTCTTAGTTCAAGGGCCTTTTTTTAATTTAAAATTATTTTAAAGGAGAATTTTCATCACTAAAAATTTTTCGGTCAGTTTCGGCTAAAAATAATTTAGAACATTTTTTTAAAATTTGAAAATTTTTCATTGGTTTCTTAGTTTTTAGTTATTTTCTTTAATTCTAAATTATTTTAAGGACGAATTTTTGTCTTTAAAAATTTTTCGGTCAGTTTCGGCTATAAAATTTTTGTTGAAAATTTTGCTAAATTTACAAATTTTGTACCAATTTCTTAGTTTTAAGGTATTTCCTTTAATTTAAAATTATTTTAAGGCAGAATTTTCATCATGAAAAATTTTCGGTCAGTTTCGGCTATAAATAATTTGGAGAATTATTCCAAAATTTTAAAACTTTTCACTGGTTTCATAATATTTAAATATTTTCTTTAATTACAAATTATTTTAATGAGATTTTTTGCGATTAAAAAATTTTCGGTCAGTTTCGGCTATAAATTTTTTTTTGAAAATTTTGTAAAATTTTAACGAAATTTTAGTTTATTTTATTTTAATTAATTTTAAAGCCGAATTTTCATCATTAACATTTTTTTCGGCAAGTTTTGGTTATAAAAAAAAATTAAGAAAATATTTGGAAATTATTTTTTAAATTTATTTTTTGTTACTTTATTTTTCTTTTAAGATCTATTTCTGAAATTTCGGTCAGTTTATGTTATTTTTTTTCCTATTAAAAATTTTAAAATGTCCTGCTGAAAAGGGAAATTCTAATAATTTCCCTTTTTGTTGTCAATGTATGTGTAAGGTGGTTAACTGTGTCTTTAGTAAAAGGGAAATTTATGTTTAGCCAAGACAACCTCCACTTAAGTAAAAGGTGTATTGCTTTGCTTAGTTTAGCTACTCGCATGAAGAGGGCGCTCTTAAATATTTTAATCAAATCTTTTAAAACGAAGAGTTTTTCAAAGTTTTTTCTTTAATTTAAAAAGACTTCTAAGGTTCGGAAAATATTTTCAAGAAAAATAATAACAATTTTTGTTTATTTTAAATATTTCAAAAGAAAATCTTTGAGGATGTTTTTTAATTTTTAAAACAAAATTTTAAAAACATTTTTTAATGAATTTTCTTTGCTCCTTCCTTTTGTTTTATTTTATTTTTCTAATTGGTCATTTAAAAAAATTTTAATTTTACTTGTTATAATGTGAAATATTTTCCCCAAAAATATTAAACGTTTTTAAAATGTCCTCTTGCACTTTACTTCATTTTTAAATTATTGTTTATTGCAATTAAATGCCAATATTTTAGCACATCTGTTTATGACACTTTTACTTTATTAACAATTCATAGTTTGAAATAAAAACAGCTACAAAAAAGTTAAATTTAATGTTTATTTATAGGAATTTATTTTAACAATAAGCAGACCAACAAAAAAGAGTTGTTGTTAAATTATTTTCGTATTTAATAAAACTAAAGGACAATTTATTTAAAAATAAATTTTTAAAAATAACAAAATAATTAAGATAATTTAAAGAAAAGATATCTAAATTTATAATTTATTTATCTATTAAACTTTTAAACAATAAAATAAATTTATTAATTTTTGTTTAAACCATTAAAATAAATATTTTTTTTTTTTTAATTAAAAATTTTATTTTCCAATGAAAATTCTAAGGATTCTCATGCACTTGTATATGAAAAATTAAAAGTATTTAAAAGCTTAAGGTCTAGGCTTTTATTTTTAATTGAATTCCTATTAAAAACTGTTTTGGTTTAAAAGTTATTACATTTTTTCTAAATTAACTTCCGAATTAATATTAATCATACGTCAGGGTGTTTTAATTTTGAAAAGTGTCCAATTTTCTTAGTTTTTGTTTACAAATTAAAGTTTTTCCTATAATTAATAATAATTTAAAGTGAAAGGTATTTGTAGCAATTAACAAAAATAAAAAACTAAACTACTTGTTTAAAAATAAAAAAAATTAATTTAATTTTTTAAGTCAACTTTTTGTATAATAAAAAATAAAAATATTTTTTCAGTCTTCAAAATAATACCAAATATAATAAACCTTATTATTATATAATAAACATCATTATTATATATTTAAATATCATAGAATATTTAAAGAATTTATTTTTTTTGTACGTCAATGAAGCTAAAAAATAAAAATTTTAGTTTTAGAAAATTTATTTTGAATAAAAAAATTTAAACAGTAAAGTTCTTTCTGTATAAGAAAACTTAAAACTACTATAAACTACAAAGTCTTAGCTTTAATATACCATTTATTCTATTACCTTAACGTTATTAGTTACAAAGTTATGTTAATTAATTTAACACAATCTTTTAATTTAATATTAATCATACTAAAATTACTTAAACATTTTTATTAAAATTTATAATTTTCTACTTTAAGTAAAGACAGTTTCAATTTAATTTGAATATAAATGCAAAATTTTTATTCCTTTTTAGCTAAAATTTCTTAAAAAAAAAAAAAAAAATAAAAAAATTAATTGGAATTATTTTTTCAATTATTTTTTTAAAATATTATTATAACGTAAGTATGCCTTTATTATATATCATTTAAAAGCTAGAAACTTCAACTATCATAAATATTTTTATTTGCTTTTCTACCTTTAACCATTTAAAAGTTATTTTAATATTTCTAACATAAACTCTGAATTAATATTAATCATACGTTATAGTGACTAAATTTATACTTTTTTAAATTTTAAAGCTTTTGTTAAAAATTAAAGAAGTTTTTTTAACTTCAATAGATAACTAACAACAAACATCAAATTTTTTTTATAAAATGTTTTCCTAAATTTTATTTATTTCCTTTTTTTTTTTTTTTGTTTAAATATTTTTATAATCAATCATTAAAATAATTTTTTTTTTTTCATAAAAAAAAAAAAACAATGATAAATTACTTAACCAACCTTTTTACTACAAAATCATAATCAATATTAAAATATATAAAAGCCTACCCTCTATTAAATGTTTAAACACCAAAAAAAAAAAAAAAAACTTAAAAAATTCACACATGCTACACCTTCCGAAAAAAAAACCGTTAACACGCATATGTTAAACTTTTCTTTATAAAAAAAAGTAAACTGTTAAGGTTGGGTATACAACCAAACTTATTTTAATTTGAATTTTTTTCCTTACCTCCAACAATTTAAAGTGTTTTTTTCTCTTTAATATTATAAAAGCATATTTAACACAATTTTTGTTAAATTTAATCTGCTTAAATATTTCTACTCTCTACTAAAAAGTATTTAAATTTAATATAAAGACTAAAAATATAATTTACCTACATTTTAACTAAATACAAACACGAACTAATTTTAGCTAAAGCGGAAGTTTTTCTGTCAGTTTTTTCTCCTACTCTTCCTTTATATTTTTAAACCACTAAGGGAATGTCGTGTTAGGCTTAATTTTGGAAGCATTTTCAATAACTTGACTCTTAAGTTTAGGTATTAATGGAAATATTTGCTTTTAATATTATCAATATAAAAACGTAAATATCAACAACAATATAAAAATCATGATAGCAGGCGTTAATAGCAAGCTAAAAAAAAGAAAAAAAAAAGAAAAAATAAAAAACATTTAAAATGTTTTTTATATTTTTAGTGACTAAGGAAAAATTGGCTAAAAGCTCAGCCATCAAAAAGCAACAATTAATCACTCAAGTGTTTGGCATTTTGATAAAAATGAAAGATAGATAAATAAAATGAAAGGTAGACATAGAAAACTTGAATATGCTACAGAAAAACACTAGAAAATAAAGTTTATAATCTGGACTATAGATTATAGTCTGGACTATAGTTTATAGTCTGGACTATAGTCTGTAGTCCGGACTATAGTTTATAGTCTAGGCTATAGTCTTTAGTCTGGATTATAGTTTATCTGAACTATAGTCTATAATCTGGATCATAGTTTATAGTCTGGACTACAGTTTATTGTCTGGACTATAGTTTATAATCTGGACTATAGTTTATAGTCTGGACTATAGTTTATAGTCTGGACTAAAGTTTATAGTCTGGACTATAGTTTATAATCTGGACTATAGTTTATAATCTGAACTATATTTTATAGTCTGGACTATAAATTAAAGTCTGGACTATAGTTTATAGTTTGGACTATAATTTATAGTCTGGACTATAAATTATAGTCTGGACTATAGTTTATAGTCTGGACTATAAATTTTAGTCTGGACTATAGTTTATAGTCTGGACTATAGCTTATAGCCTGGACTATAGTTTATAGTCTGGACTATAGTCTATAGTCTGAACTATAGTTTATAATCTGGACTATAGTTTATAATCTGAACTATATTTTATAGTCTGGACTATAAATTAAAGTCTGGACTATAGTTTATAGTTCGGACTATAGTTTGTAGTCTGGACTATAGTTTATAGTCTGGACTACAGTTTATAATCTGGACTATAGTTTATAATCTGAACTATATTTTATAGTCTGGACTATAAATTAAAGTCTGGACTATAGTTTATAGTCTGGACTATAGTTTATAGTCTGGAATATAGTTTATTGTCTGGAATACAGTTTATAGTCTGGACTATAGTTTATGGTCTTCACTTTTGTCTATAGTATGGAGTATAGTTTATAGTATGGACTATAGTTTATAGTCTGAGCTATAGTTTGTAGTCTTGACTATAGTTTATAATCTAAGCAATATTTTGTAGTCTGGACTATTGTTTGTAGCCTGGACTATAGTTTGTAGTCTGGACTATAGTTTGTAGTCTGGACTATAGTTTATAGTCTGAGCTATAGTTTACAGTCTGGACTATAGTTTATTGTATGGACTATAGTTGATAGTCTAAGCTATAGTTTATAGTTTATTATTATTGTTTGTAGCCTGGACTATAGTTTGTAGTCTGGACTATAGTTTATAGTCTGGACTATAGTATATAGTCTGGACTATAGTTTATAGTCTGAGCTATAGTTTATAGTCTGGACTATAGTTTATAGTATGGACTATAGTTTATAGTATGGATTATAGTTTATAGTCTGAGCAATAGTTTATACTCTGGACTATAGTTTATAGTCTGAGCTATAGTTTATAGTCTGGACTATAGTTTATAGTATGGCCTATAGTTTATAGTCTGAGCTATATTTTATAGTCTGGACTATAGTTTATAGTCTAAGCTACAGTTTATAGTCTGGACTATAAATAATAGTCTAAGCTTTAGTTTATAGTCTGGACAATTGTTTGTAGCCTAAGCTTTAGTTTATAGTCTGGACTATAGATTATAGTCTGAGCTATAGTTTATAGTCTCGACTATAGATTATAGTCTGGACTATAGTTTATAGTATGGACTATAGTTTATAGTCTGAGCTATAGTTTATAATATGGACTATAGTTTAAAGTCTGAGCTATAGTTATAGTCTGGACTATAGTTTGTGATATGGACTACGGTTTATAGTCTGAGCTATAGTTTATAGTCTGGACTATAGTTTATCGTCTGGACTATAGTTTATAGTCTGAGCTATAGTTTATAGTCTGGACTATAGTTTATAGTATGGACTTTAGTTTGTAGTCTGGACTATAGTTTATTGTTTGGAGTATGGTTTGTTGCCTGGACTATACTTTATAATCTGAGTTATAGTTTATAGTCTGGACTTTATTCTATAGTCTGGATTGGAGTCTGTAATCTCTACCATAGTCCACAGTCTGTTTTATATTTTATTTGATCATTTTCTATTTTTTTTATTATTGTTACCAATTTTATGCTTGAATCAATATGCTGCTTAGAAATTCCTAAAAATCATGCAAAATTGTTTACAAAACAACTTTAAATTAAAGTTAAGAAAACCGATATTTTTACAACAATAACAACAAAAAACATTGAGGAAATGTTGTTGAATGATTGTAGCTGTTGAAAAGAGCCTCAGCCTTAAAATATGCTTAACTTTTTGCTTGTTTATATTTAGGTATACATAAACAAAAATTATGTTAACGTTTTAGGCACTCAAACCAAACAACAACAATATGCTGCCTGTTTTTTTTTTTATTTAAAGGGGGGAGGGCTGGATTTTATTTAACTGTCAATGTCAACATTGTTTTTTTTTGTTTGTTATTTTTAAATTTTTGTAATTTTATTTAAATATTGTGACCTAAAAAAAAAAAAAATAATAAGAGAATGAAAGCAAGTTTTATTTAGTTTATTTTAAATATTTTTTTTCGGGCTGGAATTTGTGTTTGATTGTATTTTTTTTTTATTTTGTTATGTAGGTAGGTGTATTTGGTTTTAAGTGACTGTTTAGGCAGAGGAGTGGTGGTTAGATAAGAGGGAGAGTAGAGGTTTTTGAAGTTTGGAAGAGGAGAAGATAGATAGCAGAAGTAAATATTTACTTTACTTTAATTTATTTTTATTTACTGTTTAATATTTTTAAAGATTTTGTTATTTTGATTAAAATAAATTAATAAATAAAAAAGAAAAAATGTAAAAAAATTTAATTAATTTGTCAAAAAAAAAAAAAAAAAAATAATAATTTAATTTTTTTATTTTAATTTTATTTAATTATTCCCTTTAGTTTTATCTTTTTTTATTAAACATTTAACTTTTTAATTAGAAAGAGAGAATTTTTTAATTTAAATTTTATGGTCTCTTGGACGTATGATTAATATTAATTAAGAGGTTGTGTGAGAAAAATAGCTGTAACTAGAAATCTATTCAAGATATTAAATTTATTTAATAAGCAAAAGAAAGCTTGGTGTTTTAGCTCTTAATAAGTGTTAAATTTTAGGTAAAGTAACTAAAATATAAAAATTTTGGTATTTGAATTACAAATTTTAAAATTTTTAAATTAAAAATTTAAGAAAATTTAAAAATAAATTTATTTCAGGAAGAATATTATTAAAATGAAGATGAATTTTTAAATAAAAAAAGAAATAAAAATTTAATTAAAAAAAAAAAAAAAAAATAAATAAAAAAAAAAAATAATTTTAAAAATTTATTTAAAATTTAAAAATGTTTTTTTTTTCTTAATTTTTTATTATTTTTTTTTTTTAATAATTCCCTTCAGTTTTATTTTTTTTAATTAAAAATTTAATGTTTTAGTTAGAAAGAGTGAATTTTTTAATTTTAATTTTGAGTCACCTGAACGTATGATTAATATTAATTAAGAAGTTGTTTTAGAAAAAATGTTATAACTACAAAACTAATAAAGGTTTTTCAATTTAATAAAAAACAAATGAAAGCTATGTCTTACAGCCTTCAAATAAATGATATATCTTTTATATGACATTATCAAAATATAAAAATTTTGGTATTTGAATTAAAAATTTTAAAATTCTTAAATTAAAAATTTAAGAAAATTATTAATATGTATTAACATTTTTATAAAATAAATTTATTTTAGGAAGAATATTATTAATCCTAAGTTAAATTTTTTAAACTTATATATTTTTTTGTATTATTTTGGCATTATTTTAGGGTATTTTTTGGAATATTTTTTAGTTTAATTTATTTTTATTTACTTGCTTTTAAGGTCTAACATTTTTTTGTCACTTAGCCAATGAAATGTTTTCTTTTACTTTTTTTTACGCCTTTTTATGGGCCTTTTAAAATTTTGTTTAGTTTAAAATTTATTTTATTATTTTAATTGTTTTTCCAAACAAGTCTTTAAAATTTATTTCTGTATATATTTTTTGAAATTTTTTTCTGTAGTATTTTTTTTGTCATTAGTTTGTTGTTTGAAAAAATATTTCTGTAAACAGCAACATAAAGTTTTATTTATATGTTTTTCTATATTTTTCTAGTGTGTGTCAAGTGTTGTATATATAAAAAACTTATGCGGTCATGTGTCAAAAAGCCTCATTTAAAGGAAAAAAATAATAAAAAAAGTCTAAATAAAATTTTATGTAGAAAATGTCAAGTAGTTTTAATACGCTAAAGAGGTTTACCCTCTTTATATTACAACCATAAATAAATACTTATTTCTAGAAAACTTCTAAAATAAAAATATTAAAATAAAATAAATTTTCTTTAATTTATTTTATTTTAAATATTTTTTTTAATAAATTTTTGTATTTTAAGACCTTTTTGTATTAAGACAAATATATTTACTTCCTTTGAGGATTTTCTACAACCTCAAAACAATTGACACCAATTCCCTGTATTCTTTTGCTTAAAATAATAAAAAAAATATAAAAATAAAAAACATTTTTTACAAGTATAAGGCGGAGTATAGTAGCAACACCTTTTTTTCTATATGATTTTGCTTTAAAAGTGTTGTTGCACTTGGCCATTGGCAAAAAAATATACTCATATTTCTTATTATATTTCTGTAAAAATACTCTTAGGCAAACTTACTGCAATTGTTCTAGATTATTTATAGCCTTACAGCAGCAGTAAAACTAAGAAAAATTCATATAAACTGAGAGAAAAAATAATTTTTTATTTGTACTAAAAAACAAACCAGGTTAATGATAAAAAACTTTTTTTATTTGTTTGGTTAAAAAAACCCACAAGTTTTCTTTATTTTTTTATTTGTATAGAAATGTTAATATTAGTTGGTAGCCCATTTAACTATTGTTGAGTTTTACAAGGTCATTATATCTTCAACAACAGCGAGAATAGAGAATCTCATTAGAGAAAGTTAAAATAAATGTCAACTTAAAAAAAATAATATTAAAAATAGAATAAAATACTTAAAGGAAATAAATATTAAGATACAGAAAATTAAAAAAAAAAAAAATTATATAAAAAAATCTAATTCAACTTAAAATAAAATTAAAAAAAAAAATTAAAAAGAAATTTTAATTTTTTATTAAATTTTATTAAATTTAATTAAAATTTTTAAGGAGTTTTAAGCCCTCAAAATTAGTCTTAAATAATAATTAATCATATACCATTAAAAAATCTTAACATTTATTACTAGAAATTCAGAAAAAAATTAAAATTAAATTAAACCACACTTGGCGTATGATTATTATTAATTCAGAGTTTATTTAAGAAAACTGGAGGTAACTAAAAAACTAATGAAGAAATTAAAATCAATTAAAATGTTATTGAAAGCCAACATTTCAAGGAACTATAAAATATTTATTTAAAGAATTTATAAAAAATTTTCTTGAACAAAAAATTTTTTTAAACAAAAATTTTTCAAAAAAAATTTAAAAAAAAAAAAAAAAAAAATTCAAGAGTTTTTCAGCATATAAATTAATTCATTTGCTTATAAAAAAAAATTTAAAAAACTAAATTTTTTATTGCAAATAGCAAAAAATTTCATATATTAATTAGGTTCATTTGGCCGTATGATTTATATTAATTCAGAGGATAAGTTATATAAATGGCTATAACTCAAAAACTAAAAAACCTATGGAATTTATTTAAAGGGCATATAAAGGCCAACATTTCAAAAAAATTAAAAATATTTATTTAACAAAAATCTAAAAACATTTCTTTAACAAAACATTTTTTTAAACAAAATTTAAAAATAAAAAAAAAAAATATTTTAAATGAAAATAAAATTAAAACATTTATTTTAGAAGTATTAAGGCTTATAAATTAATTAAATTTAAGATAAAAAATATAAAATTTTAACAGCTTGATTTTTTTTTTTTAGAAATAGCAAAAATTTTACATTTCAATTTGAAACAACTTAGCGTATGATTGATATAAATTCAGAGGTTAAGTTCGAAAAATTGTTATAACTCAAAAACTAAAAAACGTATTGATTTCATTTAAACTACAAATGAAAGATAACATTTTAGAGAACTGAATAACATACATTTAAAAAATTTCTAAAAAGTTTTCTTTAACAACAAATTTTTTAAGCAAAAATTTTTAAATAAAAAAAAAAAAAAAATGAAAACTATTTTTTATGAATAAATTAAATTTAAGATAAATAATACAAAATTAAAAAACTAGTTTTTTTTTTATTCGAAATAGCAAATAATTTAATATTTAAATTTTATACAACCCTGCGTATGATTGATATTAATCCAGAGGTTTTGTTAAAAAAATTAATATAACGCAAGAACTAAAAAAGCTTTTGATTTAGTTTAAAAGGTAAATGAAAGCCAGCATTTCAAACAAATTAAAAATATTTATTTTACAAATTTTCAAAAAGTTTTCTTTAACAAAAAATTTTTTTAACAAAATTGTTTAATAAAAAAAAAAATAAATTTAAATGAAAATAAAATTAAAACAATTTTTTTGAAGACTTAAGGCTTATAAATAAATTAAATTTAAAATAAACAATATAAAATTACCATAAATTGATTTTTTTTTTTAAGAAAAGTTTTTAAAACTTTGCGTATGATTGATTTTATTTCAGAGGTTAAGTTATAAAAATTACTATAACTCAAAAACTAAAAAAGTTATTGATTTCATTTAAAAGGCAAATGAAAGCCAACACCTCAAAAAACTTAACGATATTTATTTAAAAAATAACTGGAAATTTTTCTTTAACAAAAAATTTTTTTAAACAAGATTTTTTAATTAAAAAAAAAAAAAAAAAAAAAAATAATAATATTTTAAACGAAAATAAATTTAAAAATTTTTTGTTAGAAGTTCTAAGGCACTTAATTAATTAGATTTCAAATAAATATAGCAAAATTAGAAAAACTACATTGAAATAGCAAATAATTTTATATTTAAATTTCAAACAACTTTGCGTATGATTGATATTAATTCAGAGGTTAAGTTAGATAAATTGCTATAATTTAGAAACCAAAATAACTTTATATTTAATTTAAATGGCAAATGAAAGCCAACACTTCAAAGATCCTAAAATATTTTTTTGAAAAATATCTAAAGCTTTTTCTTTAACAAAAAAATTTGTTAAACCAAAATTTTTAATTAAAAAAATTGTTTAAACCAAAATCAAATTAAAAATATATATATTTTTTTAAGTTCTAAGGCTCATCAATTAACAAAATTTCAGATTATTTATAATCTATTTTAAATTCTTAATTGAAATGGTAATTAACATATATTTTAATTTTGTTCGCCTTTACGTATGATTAATATTAATTCAGAGATTAAATCAGAAAAATTAGTATAACTACGAAAGTAAAAAATCTATTGATTTCATTTAAAGTACAAATGAAAGATTATATTTCAGACAACTTAATAGTATTTAATTTAAAATTATTTAAATATTTTCGTAGAACAAAATATTGTTTAAAATTACAAATTTCAAATTCTAAAAATTTTTAAAGAAATTTTCAAATTAATTAAAAATATTTTTTTTGCAGAAGTTTTAAAGCAAACAAATTAACTGTTATGCAATAAAGATTAAATGATTCTTTTTTTATTTAGTTTTTTATTAAAAAAATTTAATAATTTTATATTTTAATTTGTTTCGCCCTGGCGTATGATTAATATTAATTCACAGGTTTGATCAGAAAAATTTATATTACTCCAAAACTAAAAGACTTATAGATTCCGTTTTAACTGCAAATGAAAGCCAACATTTTATACAATTTTGTTGTTTAGTTAATAATGAAATAAAATTATTAATTTTTATTTAGAAGTAGTTTAAACTTTAAATATTATAATTTCAGCCACTATAACGTATGATTAATATTAATTCAGAGGTTAATTTACAAAAAATGCTATAACTTTAAAACCTTTAAGGCTATAGAGTTAAATTAAAAGATAAATTAAAGCTTATAATTTAGGTATTATACTAAAATTGGTTTGAGAATTTTTTCTTAATTAAAGTAAAAGAATTTTTATATGAAACAAAAAGAAAAAAAAAAATTACTTCAAATATTTTTTTCTTTTTAATATATTTTTGATTTATTTAATTTTTAAATCCTTTATTTAATAATAAATTCTTTTACATAATTCTAGCTGTCTACCAATACAGTATTATTAAGTATTTTTAATTCTTTTGTGGTTTAAACATCCTCTGTTTCTTTTTTGTGTTATAAAATAAAATTTTAATCAAATGACTGCTGGGCTGATAATGTAATTTATTTAAATATAAATTAATTAATATTTATATTAAAAACAATACAATTTATATAAATAATAAATGAACAGAATTAAATGCAAAAAAGAAAAATTAATATAAAGAAAAACGATTTGTAATTATAAATTTAAAGTTACATATAAAAGGTCATAACAAATTACTAAAAGGCTTATGATTAATAATAATTATTTAGTTAATAATTATAGCAGAAAGATAAACAAGGGATTATAAATTTTATACAAAATATAATAAATAAAGTTTAAATGTGAAGCATTTAAACAAAATGAAAAATAAATTAAAAATTAGAAAAAAATATTTTTAAATTTATTTTTAAATTAATTTTATTATTTAGTTATTAACATATTTTCAGACTTATTTATAATTATTTGAAATCTTTCAAATCTTAGCTTTTATTAGCTTTTTAATTTTTAAAAATATCTCTTAAGGTTCTTGAGTTATGAAGGATTTTGTCTGGTAACCTACTAATTAATATTAATCATACGTTCAAGGGGACAATTTTTTATTTTTAAAAATTTCTAGTTTTTAAAATAAAATTTATATTTTTGGCTAAAGTTTATGTTAAATATAAGAATTAAGCAGTATTTTATTCCTATAACTTTGGTTTTAATATTTTTTTAACATAATTTTTTTTTGAAAAAAATTTTTTGAATTTTTTTCTTACAAAATTTAATTTCTTTTTATGTTAATTGTTTAATAAAATTTATTTTATTTTTATTTTTAAAAAATAAATAGCTTCAATAAAAACTGCTTATTGTTTATCATCATGATGTATTATTTTAAATATAAATGAATTATTCATAACTTTTAGTAATAAATACTTTGCTGTTCTAGCTGAAATATATATTTTCTAGGGTAAATATAACAAACACTTTAGCTAGAAGACTCTCATAATTCACTTCCTTTAACTCATATTATGCAGTAATATTTTTTTTCAAAAGCCTATATAACAAACGAATATATGAAAACTTATTAAATATTCACATTTAGTTAAACCCAAACAAAGTTAAAGTTTAAGAACGCGTAAAGTATGTTTTATATATAAGGAGACAGTCACTGACTGGCAAAAGGTTATATGTTTATAAAGAGTAAAGGAAAAACAAAATATGCCAAAGTAAGCAGTCTTTTACTATAAGTTATATATAAATAAATTTATAGTTTGAAAACAGGGTTAAATATTCAACAACATTTAAATTAGCATAATAATATTGTAGAAGTTTTAGCTTGTCAAATACACTTTCATGTTTAAGTTATGTTAAAATAAAAGGGCGATAGAGAAATAAAGGGAAGAAGGAGGAAAACAACAGCTATGGATTTCTTAGATTTTTATTTTTTTTAACATAAAGAAAGACCCTCTTTGTAAAATCAAGATTATTATTTTTTTATATAATATAGTGTTTTAAAATTATGTTAAATAGATTTTTGATATCAGCATTATAAAAATAAGCTAATAAATAAAGCTTTAAGGAAGTTTAGAAATAAAAGATAAAATATTTTTAAAGCAAATAAAATATAAATAAAAAAAAAAAAAAAAATAATAATAATTAATTAAATTAAATTAATTAAAAATTAAAAAATTCCGAGAACTAGAAATTTATTTTTTGAAATTATTACACTTTAAACAGCAAGGATATAAAATTCCTTGGAATTTTTATTTCATCAAGATTTATAATATTTTTATTTTATAAAAAAACAAAATTGAAAAAAATATTTCTTTGAAATTTAAGTTAAATTTGTTCAACAAAATTTTTAATTAATTATAAAATTCTTATTTATATAAAAGTATGATTTGTTGGCTTTAATTGACAGTTAAAGGTTTTAAAAAATATTTAAAATGTAAAAAGTTATAGCAATTTGTCTAGCCCAACCTCTTAATTAATATTAATCATACGCTACTGGGGACAAAAATTAATTTTGTATTTTTTTGGGATTTTGTAAGAAATTTCATATATATTTTTTGATTAAATTGAAGATAATTAGAGAGTTTTTAACTAGACTTAACCACTTTACTTAAAATTTGATTAAAAATAATAATAATAAATAAATAAATAAACAAATAATATTATTATTTCGGAAATAAAAAGAATTTAAAAATTAAGTGAAACAGGAAATTTTATAAAATTTTTGCATTTGAAAAAGTAAGTAATTAATATTAAGAGGAATTTTTATGTTACCAGGATTTATAATATTTTAATTTTATTAAAAACAGAAAATTGAAAATATATTTTTTTTGAAATTTAAGATAAATTTGTTTAATAAAATTTCTTATTAATTATATAATTCTTGTTTATATAAAAGCCTGATTTGTTGGCTTTCATAAACCGTTTAAATTTTAAAAATATGTTTAAAATGTAAAAAGTTATAGCAATTTTTCTAAACCAGCCTCTTAATTAATATTAATCATACGCTACTGGGGACAAAAATTTATTTTTAAATTTTTTGTCTTTTTGTAAAAAATGTTGAATATGTTTTTCTGATTGAATTAAAGATAATCAGATAGTTTTCAATTAGACCTTTTACTTTAAAATTACACTGGAAAAAAATATTTATTTTTTTTTTTTCAAAAATAAAAATATTAAATAAAAGATTCTAGAATTAAGTAAAATAGAAAATTTTATATAAATTACAAGAAATAAATAAACCTACAATTAAAATTTAGAGGAATTTTTATTTTATCAAGATTTTTAATATTTTTTATTAGAAAAGAAAAGTGAAGAAAATATTTTTTTGAAATTTAAGACAAATTTCTTTAATAAAATTTCTAACTAATTATGGGATTCTTTTTTTAATATAAAAGCCTGCTATGTTGGCTTTTATTTAACATTTAAATCTTTAAAAAATATATAAAATGTAAAAAGTTATAACAATTTTTCTAACCCAACCTCTTAATTAATTTCAATCATATGTCCATAACCCCAAAAATTATTTTTTTAATTGTTATCGTTTCCAGAAAAAAAATTTTAATATTTTTTTTTTGTGTTAATTTTGGATAATTAAAGAGTTTTCAACCACATTTAATTTAAGTCTTGATAATCATAAGAACAAATTTAAATTTCGAATTATTAAAATTGTAAAAATTAATTCTTATGTTTTGTAGCGAAATTTTAATATATTTTCTTTAAATTATTTATTGATTTGAATTTTATGTAAAACCTTAAAGTCTTGGCTTTTATTAACCATTTAAATTTTTAAAAAATATTTAAAATGTAAAAAGTTATAGCAATTTCTCTAAACCAATCTCTTAATTAATATCAATCATACGTCCCTATGGACAGAAATTAATTGTCAAATATTTTGCCTTTTTGGTAGGGAATTTTTAATACAATTTCTGATTATATCAAGTATACATCTAGAATCTTAAACTAGATTAAATTATAAGTCTTCTAAAGTCTGAAATAAATTTAAAAATTTAATTTAAAAAAATTTGAAAAATTAATTTTTAAATTTTATGTAAAATTTTTATATTTTTTCTTTACCACTATTAAGTAAAAATGTATTTTATATAAAAGCTTAAAGTCTTAGCTTTGAGTAGTTGTTTTAATTTGAACAAAATATTTAACCGTTAAAAAGTTATAACAATTTTTGTAAACTAACCTCTTAGTTAATAACAATCATACGTTAGAGAAAATAATTTAGCAATTTTTTACCTTTTGGGGAGGAATTTTTAATACAAAATTTCTGACCAAATCAAAAATAAATATAAAGTCTTAAGCTAGATTTAATTTAGAGTCTTCTTAAGACTTAGAAAAACCTACAATCAGAAATGTTTAAAAATTAAAAGAATTTATTCTTTAGTTTTATATAAAATTTTTACATATTTTCTTGCTAATTTTTATTAGAAAACATTTTGCTTTAAAGCTTCAAGTCTTGGCTTTGATTAATTGTTTAAATTTTTGAAAAATATTTAATCTTAAAAAAGTTATAGCAATTTTCTTTAACTAAACTCTTAATTAATATCAATCATACGTTACACTGCACGAAATTATTTGTTTAAATTTTTATCATTTTATTTAGGAAATTCAATAAATATGAAACAGTATTATATATTAGTTAATTTTATACCTTTAAGTTTTAGTTAAACTGCTTACTTTTAGCCTTCGTATATGGCAAATCTGATTCATTATATAATTTTTTTATTTTCAATTAATTTTTTATCAGTTTTTTTTTATTTTTTATTTCATTTATTTTAAATAATTATTTATATAAACAACTACGATTTGTTTAAAATACTCTCACCCACACATACAATTTTTATAAATAAAAACAAATTTATATAAATTTAAAATATTTTAACATTATGTCCTTATAAATATTATGTAATTAATCACACAATAATAATCATATTTAATTACATATAATAATGTTTTGTAACATTATATTATAATCACTATTTAAATAACAATTTACACATGATAAAAAAAAAAATACTAAAATAAAATAAAAAACAACTCTTAAATAAAAATTCATTATTATTTAAATTATAATTAAATTTTAATTATAAAATGTCAGATTAATTTAGTAAAAGATTAATATATTTGTAAACAGAATTATTATAATAAAATAATTAAATAAAATAATGAAATTATAAAAAATTATTAAAGAAAATCATAAAGGGAAAAGTAATAATAAAAAGTAATAATGTAGAGCGTATGATTAATATTAATTAAGAGGTAATTAAAGAAAAATTACAATAACTTTGTATAAAAGGGATATAATTTAAAGATTTAAATTAAAATAAAAAATAAACATTTAAGGCTTTTGATTGATTGATTATTAAAGATAATTAAAATCTTATAAAGTTTCTAAAATTTATATTTAAAATTTAAATATTTTCAAAATTATTTTTTATAATTTTTTAAAAATTATTTTTAATATTTTAAATTAATTTATGGATAATTTGTATATTCATTACTTAAAGAATAAATAGTTTATAAAGATTTAATGAAATAATTTAAGCAAAATATTAAAAAATAAAGCAAAAGTAGAAAAATACCTAGAGCGTATGATTGATATTAATTAAGAGGTAAACAAATAGCAAGAAATCAATAAAAGAAACAAGAATTATAATAAAAATATTATTTAAGCCTTTACTTTTATCAAGAAAATATTAAACTATTCGATTTTGATAACTAGAGCGTATGATTAATCAAGCACCCGAAAACGTTTTATTTTTATTTTTCAATCAAAATAAATATCTTTAATGTTCAAAATGTTTTTTCATTTGTTGAAAAAAATATGTGAGGGATTTTTATTTTTAAAATAAATATCCATCAATGATGAAAAAAATAAATATCTTTTACGATAAATATCTTTAACGATAAATATCAGTTCGAAAAAAATTTCAAATGATTGTTTTTTTATTCATACTTTTGTTTTGTTTTCAAAATATTTTTTTATTCAAATGAAATTGTTGTTGTTTAGAATTTTTTCCATCCGATGAAAAAAGTTCAAAATAATTTTCAACTTTTGAAATAAATATCACAAAAGATATTTATATTTTTATTTCCATCATGATGAAAAAAATTAAAATATTGATGAAAATAAAAAAAATCATGATGGATTTTTATAATTTTTTGAACATTAAAGATTGTTTTTCGATTGAAATAAATATAAAAAGATTGTTTTTTTAGTATTAAAATCCGGTCTCTGTGATTAATATTAATTATGAAGTAATTTAAGAAAAAGTTGTATAACTTTTGTCACAAAAGAGATAATTAAAAGATTATAAAGGTATTAAAAATACCAGAATTAAGGCTTTAATAAATGCTTATATTGAAAAAGAAAAAGATTTTAATTTTGTTCAAAATTTGTCCTTAAAAATTAAAAAAAGAATTACAGATTATATTTTTTATATTTAAATTTAATTTATGGAGCTTTAAAGGCAGATAATAATTTAATTTATCAAAAACTTTATATTTTAAATAAAAATGTTTAAAACATAAAGAAATTTATATTCAAATTTATGCCAAAAGTATAAAAAATAATTTAAATACCTACAGCGTATGATTAATATTAATTATGAAGTAACTTTAAATAAAGTAACATAACTTTGTTTATAAAATGAATATTAAAATAACTTTTTGGCAATTTAAAAGTCATTACTAAAGGCTTTAAATAGCTCTAAATATAAAGTAAGTATCGTAGGAAAAAAATTCTTAAAATTCTGTTTAAAGTTTAAATAATTTTTTTCTTTAGAATTTATGTTTTAACAAGTTCCTATTTTTGAAATTGTTTAAAATTTGCTTTATTTCTAATTATTATTTATTATCTACTTTAACCATATTTCTCTTTCCCCTAGGAGCCTTTATAATTTTCCTTTGCTAATTACCTTAGTTTCTCTAACATTTAATGCGTTTTTCTTTTTGATTAAATTATCAAATTTTGCAAATCTCTAGTTACATATGATTTGATTTTATTTATGCACAAAAGGTGAATAAAAGCTGAGTGCCTAATGGTGTATAAGCCAATGGTGACTTTTAATTCGAGGCTGAAAATTAAATGCAATTACTTTAGGCGTTGACTTTGGCATTTAATATTAAAAAAGTAACATGATGATGACAACATGCAAGTTGTTAAATTAAAATAAAAATAAAGGAAACATTAGTAAGAGTTAAAATAAATATAATAAAAAGATAAAGCAACAAAATTTATATAACGAAAATAATTCCCAAAAAATGATTTTTTTTTTTTTTTTTCAAAAAATTGAAGGAATTTTTAAGGGATTAAATTTGGGAGATATTTATTTTATAGGGTTTTTTATTTAAAATTGATTTAGTTTTAAACATTTTTATATTTTAAATGTTTTAAAAGGAATTTTTAAATTTATTTTTTTTTTACACTAGAGCGTATGATTATTATTAATTATGGTGCTTTTTCACTAAATCAATTGTAATTTCTTTACTAATAAGGCTAAATTAAAAATTTAAAAATTATTCTTTAGATAACATTCAAGGCTTAAATTTTACTGAAAAAAATGTTGGGGTTAAGAAATAAAAATTTAAAAAATTTTAATTGCAAAATTTTTATTTTAATCCAAAAATTAAAAAATTATTTTAAAAATTTATTAAATCCATATAAATGCTAAATATTTTATTTATTTAGTTTATTTAATATTATCTCTATATATTTTTTAATTATTTAATGTATTTTTCAATTTAATTTTTATGTACTCCGTGACGTATGATTATTATTAATTAGGGACCTTTTTCATTAAATAAATTGTAATTTCTTTAATATTAAAGCTAAAAGAAAAATTTAAAAGGGATTTAATAGAAAACCTTTAAGGCTTTAATTTAAATGAAAAAAAATTGGGGTCAGGGAATAAAATTTTTAAAAAATTTAACTGTAACTGAAAAAAAAAAAAAAATATTTTTTTTATTTCTCTCCTTCAAAATTTAATAAACTATTTTAAAAATTAATTTAACCCCTTTAATGGCAAACATTATATTTATTTAGTTTATTTAATATTATCTCTATAGGATTTATAATATTTTAAGGTACTTTTTCAATTTATTTTTGTGTACTCTGTGACATATGATTATTATTAATTATGGTCCTTTTGCATAAAATCAATTGTTATTTCTTCAATATTGAAACTAAAAGAAAAATTTAAAAGGGATTTATTAGAAAACCTTTAAGGCTTTAATTTTAGTGAAAAAAATTAGCGTTAGCAAATAAAAATTTTCAAAACTTGAACTGCAAACAAATTTTTATTATTATTATTTTTTTTTCCAAAAACTTAAAAATAATTTTAAAAATAATTTTAATCCGTTTAATTTCTAAGAATTATATTAATTTACTTTATGTGATATTATTTTTATGTGATTTTTAATTATTTAAAGTATTTTTTAATTTAATTTTTTTGTGTTCTGGAGCGTATGATTAATATTAATTAATGACTTTTTCCACTAAATCCCTTGTTATTTCTTTAATATTAAATCTAAAAGAAAAATTTAAAAAGAATTCAATAGAAAACTTTTAAGGCTTTAGTTCTGCTAAAATAAACCCAAAGTCTTGAAATAAAAATTTAAAAAAATTAAAATTTCAAAAAAAAAAAAAAAAAAAAAAAAAAGAAAAAAAATATTTCAAATTAAAATTATTTTATCCAAAAAATTAATTTAACCAATTTAAACACTAAAAATTTTTATTTGCGTTGTCTGTTTAATATTATTTCTGTGATTTATAATTGTTTAACTGTAAATGACAAGTCATTTGTAAATTTTTCCACTCAAAATTTATAGCATTTATAATAAATCACTAACTCAACACTTTTGAAAAAAAAGCAGAAAAACAAAAAAACCTAGCCCTTGAATAAAGCAAAAAAATTCAATCAAATTTCCATCAAATCAATGCCAAAATCAATTTTGGTTTAAACAAAAAACCCAGGTAAAGTGTTCACTACAAATACACATAACAATGACAAAGTGGTTGAACAAAACTAAAAAAATACAAACTAAATGAATGGATGTAGAAAAATTTTAATGTTATATAGAAAAAGTGGTTAGGAAACCATGACATTCAATACATTTTTAAAACCCATATGAGTACAGGACTGTTGCTTTTTAGATTTTTTTTTCAAATTAACGCTTCAATAATATTACAGAAACATTTTGTGCTATAGAATAAAGTAAATTAAAATTTAACAAAATTTCCTTCTTTCTATGCTAAATGTATTTTTGGTTTGCAAATACAAATATTTAAATAAATGACAACCCAAGGCAAATTGCATTTTCTAGCCACAAATTAGAAAAGACACATAAAAGTGAAAAATTAGTGGTAAATAACAACTCAGAGAACTGAATTTAAATTTAAATACAAATAATATTTTAATTTTATACAACATTTATTTAGTTATTCAGGTAAAAGTATTAATTGTAACCAAATGATAAACAATTTATTAAACTAAATAAAAGAAAAAAAAAAAAAAAAATGATTTTTAGTAAAAATTAAAGGCAGTGATATAATACAAAATTTAAATCATATAGACATGATATTAATTAAATAAAATAAATAAAATTTTAAGCACTTAAATTGGTTTAATTAATTTGTTTAAATTTAATTTAATTTTCTTTTTTAAATATTATTTTTGTAGATAAAATTTTTAAAATCTTGTTTCTTAAGCACAACATTTTTTTCAGTAAAATTAAAGCCTTAAAGGTTTTCTATTAAGTTCCTTTTAAATTTTTAATTTAGCTTTAATTTAAAGAAATGACAAGGGATTTAGTGAAAAAGTACCATAATTAATAATAATCATACGCTCTAGTGTAAAAAAAAAATAAAATGAAAAATTACTTTTAAAAGCATTTAAGATATAAAAATGTTTAAAACTAAATCTATTTTAAATAAAAAACGCTATAAAATATATATCTCCCAAATTTAATCCCTTAAAATTCCTAAAATTTTTTGGAAAAAGAAAATTTAAAAATTTATTTTTTAGGAATTATTTTCGTATACAAATTTTGATTCTTTATTTTTTATTCCATTTATTTTAATTCTTAAGAGTAATAATCTTTTCCTTATTTTTATTTTAATTTAACAACTTGCCTGTTGTCATCATCATGTTACTTTTTTAATATTAAATGCCAAAGTCAACGCCTAAAGTAATTGCATTTAATTTTCAGCCTAGAATTAAAAGTTACCATTAGCTTATACACCAGTAGGCACTCAGCTTTTACTCACCTTTTGTGCATAAATAAAATCAAATCAAATGTAACTAGAGATTTTCAAAATTAAGTTAAATTTTCATAAAGGAAAAACGCATTAAATGTTAGAGAAATTAAGGTAATTAGCAAAGCAAAATTATAAAAGCTCTTAGGGAAAAGAGAAATATGATTAAGAAGATAATAAATTAAAGTAGGAAATAAAGTAAATTATAAATAATTTCAGAAATAGGAAATTGTTTTATAAGAGAAAAATAAATGTAAAAAAAACATTTAAATAAAAATATTAAATAAGAAAATTATTATTAAAATAAAAAAATTTCCTGAGATTTTTGAGGGATTTAATAAGAATAATAATCTCATTACAAAGCCTTATTAGTAGGCTTTCAAATAGTGTTTAATATTAATTAATTTCAAAAGCAAAAATTTATTTTAAACCATAAAAAAAAAATTAAAATAAAATAATATTTAAAAATATTTTTTTTGGATTTTAAAGCAAAATTTTGAAAAGATAATACATTTATGAAAATTAGTAATAAACTCTTGTCAAAGCCTTGTTTGTGGGCTTTCAAATGGCATTCCAGTTTTTTAAATATTTTACTTTAGACAAAAGTTATAACAGTTTTTGTTTAATTACTCAATAATTAATATTAGTCATACGCTCTATGTATTAAGTACCATTTTTCACATTTTCTTCATAATTTTGAAATTTTTGTGCACAATTATATGTAATTTATTAATTTCTGGGTTAAATAAACTATAAGTTGCTATTAATATTAATTAAATACATTTTATATAAATTAAAATATTCAAAATAAAATCTAAAACTAAATTAAATTTTTTAAAGGAAAAAAAATTGGGATAAAAAATACGTTTTGAGATTTATTAATAAATTAATGTTAAAGCCTTGTTAACAGACTTCAAAAGAGCATTCAAATGAAATTAATTTCAAAAGCGAAATTTTATTTTAAAGCAAAAGGAAAGATATAAAAAAATAGTTTCTCAGAATTTGAAAGAAATTTTAAAAAATATAAAACTTTTCTGGAAATTAATAATTATGATATGGTAAAGCCTAGTTAGTTGGCTTCGAAAGGGCGTTTAAATTTTTGAAGTATTTTTCTTAAAACAGAATTTATAATTTTTTTTGTATAAATACTCAATAATTAATATTAATCATACGCTCTAGGTATTCAATTTAATTTTTCATATGTAATACCTACCTCATGTTAAAGCCTTATTAGTAGGCTTCCAAATGGTGTTTAAATGTCTTCACTACTTAACTTTAAACAAAAGTTATAGCAGTTTATGTTTAACAACTCAATAATTAATATCAGTCATACGATCTAGGTATTAAATATAACTTTTCATATTTTATACTTGATTTCGAAATTTTTGTATAATTTGCTTTAAAATTTTAATTAAATACAATTTATATGAAATTAAATATTAAAAATAAAATTAATTTCCAGTTTTTCAAAGAAAAATTTTGATTAAAAAATATGTTCTGAGATTAATTATTGAGCTTATTTTAAAGCCCTGTTGGTGGACTTCAGAATAGCGTTTAGAAGAAATTAATTTTAAAAGTAAAAATTTATTTTAAAACGAAAGAAAGAAATAAAATAAAAATAAAAAATTATTTTTTTAGAATTTGAAAGAAAATTTAGAAAATATAAAACTTTTCTGGAAATAAGTAATTATGTCATGGTAAAGCCTTGTTAGTTGGCTTCGAAAGAGCGTTTAAATTTCTTTACTACTTAACTTTAAACAAAAGTTATAACATTTTTTGTTTAATTAATCAATAATTAATATTAATCATACGC
The DNA here is from genome assembly GCA_951394005.1 of Protophormia terraenovae. Taxonomy (NCBI): domain Eukaryota; kingdom Metazoa; phylum Arthropoda; class Insecta; order Diptera; family Calliphoridae; genus Protophormia; species Protophormia terraenovae. Next base: position 11,278,209 of record OX596076.1, on the reverse strand, counting down.
TCTAGGTATTAAATTTTTCATATTTTATGCATAATTTTTAAGTATTTGAATATAAAAATATTTAACTTATTATTTAATTTATTTTTATTAATTAATTTTAATTAAAAAATAAAAAAATTATTGCAAAAAAAAAAAAAAAAAAAAATTATTTTTTAGTCTAGTTTTAGATGATTAGACACTAATTTCTATAGAAAATTTTGTCTTTAATTAGACACAAATTTCTATAGAAAATTTTGTCTTTAATTAGACACAAATTTCTATAGAAGATTTTGCCTTTAGTTAGACACAAATTTTAATAGAAAATTTTTTATCTTTAATTAGACACAAATTTCTTAAGAAAAATTTTTTTTTTAGAAAATTATTTTTTTTTTTAGATTTTTTATACTAAAATTGTTGAAAGTTCGTTTGTTTTGTTTATGGCTTTGATACCTTAAAGTGTTGTTGTTTATACATTTATCCTCCTTTTTGCCAAAGTTATAAACAATTTTCTCTTTCAAGCCCTGAATTAATATTAATCATACGTCGTGTGGCCCGAAAAATATAAATTTAATTTTTTCAATTGTTTTTCAAGGAATTTAAATTTTTTTTGGAATTATTTAAAAAGTATTTAAAGGTCTTTCAATGAATATTAAAATAATTATTTAAAAGATATAATTTTTAGACCAAAAATGCTTTTGAAAAAAAAAAAAAAAAAAATTGTTTCCTGCTGATATTTATTTTAACTATGGTGGTTATAATTTTATTAAGTTTTTGTTTTCTTTATTTTTATTATTTAAAAAATCTTTAAATATACATTATCCTTCTTATTTGTTTTAAAAAATACTGTTTGTAGATTGAAAAAAGAAACCATAATTGTTTAAGTCTATAGTTTTAATGTCATAAATGTTCAACACTAATGATAATGGCGCCTCATATTTATGCCACAGTAGATCTTGTGCCTCATTATCCTTATGCCTTACAACAGTAAGTAACTTAAAAAATATTCTACCATTAATGCATTACCATTTAATGGCTTCTTTCTTCAGAATCAGTGGATGGTTACAGAATGGTTGCATTTTAATTGCTTTTTTATGCAAACAAACTTAATGTTTTTAATAATAAAAAAAAACACACATACACACAACAATAAAATAAAGAGACAATACCCGGCTGTAAAAAAAAAACATTAATTAAAAATTAAATGACCAAGCATATGGTCAAGTAGAGGGTGGATCATCATCAAACAACAACTTATTATATGATTGTTATATAAAAGTACTTACAATAACTTTAGTCCTGCTCTTTAATAATTGTAAAGAGGGGCAATTAAAATTATTGACTATCTTTTTTTTTTTTTCTTTAAACAAGCAAATAAATAATAAAAACAATATTTCAAAGATTTATGGTAAAAATAAATAAAAATAAAATTTAAATTTTTTGGTGAACAAAAATTAATAATTTTTTTTTTTTCTTTTTAATTGTCCTGGCATTTTTGTTGGCATCATCATATAGCACATCATATTTAATTATAGTCCACAGACATCAAGCAACAAGCTCTTACATGGCCACCCATTTCAAACATTTGTAAACAAGAGATTTCATAGAAAAATATCAGCACAATAACCTCTCTTCTACTACTACAACGTCAACACCCTAGTTAATCCCTCTAAAGTATTTCTAGCTTAATGTAATATTTGTTACAAAAAAATATTACTCCTCCCAAGCAGCCTTCCCTGTTTGACTACCAACAGTCTCTGGCTCTTCTCATATCAAATTCATGTAATAATTTATCATTGTCATGTACAGTTTTATATACCCTAGAGAGATTCCTATATGTTGTCGTTTTGCAGTTATTTTCTTTTTCTGATGTTGCCTGGTTTCTGTATTATTAAAATCCATAAAACGAGAAAGTATTTTGCTAACGTATTGAAATGAATACAAGGTGTAAAATTCTAAAAAAAGACAATTTAAATTATTACACAAAAATTTTAAGAAGAGATGTTTATGACAATTACTTTAATAATCAATAAATAAAGCATCAAATTTGAGAAAAATATGCAAAAGAAATTTGAAAAAATATGGAAAACCCTAGAAGATATGATAAAATATAAATTTGTATTACCGAACGTATGATTAATATTAATTATTGTCTTTTTAAACAAATTATAAAATAACTTTTGTTATAGAATTCTTAGAACAATTTTGAAAAATGTTTTTAAAAGCCTATACTACAAGGTATTTAATTTATTTAAAAACAATTTTATGTAGCTTAAAATCTATTAAGAATTTTTATTGAAATTCTGGAGTTCATAATTTTTTTCTTCTATTCCATAATAATCAAGAAGTAATGATAAAAAATTGAGTTAAATTTGTAAAAGAAAATATTAGAAATAATGAAAAACTAAGGAGTTATTTGAAATAATAAATTTGTATAACACAACGTATGATTAATATTAATTATTGTGTTTTTAAACTAAATATAAAATAACTTTTGTTATAGAATTCTTAGAACAATTTTGAAAACTGGTTTGAAAAGCCTATACTTCAAGGTATATAATTTAATTTAAAAACAATATTTTATTGCTAAAATTCTATTAAGAATTTTTATTTAAATTCTAGAATTAATAATTTTTTTCTTATATTGCATAATAATTAATAAATAAGGCACAAAATTTTAGTAAAATATTCAAAATAAAATTGAAAAAATGTGGAAAAATCTAGAACATATGATAAATAATATATTGGTATAACACCACGTATGATTAATATTAATTATTGTCTTTTTAAACAAATTTTAAAATAACTTTTGTTATAGAATTCTTAGATCAATTTTGAAAACGGTTTTAAAAAGCCTACACTTCAAGGTATTTAATTTATTTAAAAACAATTTTATGTAGCTTAAAATCTATTAAGAATTTTTATTTAAATTCTAGAATTAATAATTTGTTTCTTATATTCCATAATAATCAATAAATAAGACACAAAAATTTAGTGACATGGGCAAAAGAAAATTGAAAAATTATGGAAAAATTTAGAAAATAAGATAAATAATATATTGGTATAACACCACGTATGATTAATATTAATTATAGTCTTTTAAAACAAATTATAAAATAACTTTTGTTATAGAATTCTTAGAACAATTTTTGAAAAAAGTTTTAAAAGCCAACACTCTAAGGTATTTAATTTACTTAAAAATACATTTTATGATGCTTAAAATCTTGGATATTTGATAAAAGGTAATCAGAAATTGTTAGACAAACAGCTATAATCCCCATAAAATATTCATTCATTTGAATCTTTCTTTTTTTGGAAAAACTTATGGAAAGTTTCTTTGTTTTGTTTATGATTTTAATACTTTAAAGTGTTGTTGTTATATGAAATTTTTAGAATTCGTTTATTTACTTTTTTGCCAAAGTTATACACAATTTGCCATTGCAAGTCCTGAATTAATATTAATCATACGTCAAGTGTTGTTAAAAATAAAAATTAAATTTTTTCGGTTGTTTTTAAAGGATTTTTAATATTTTTTTTTTTTTTTTTTTGAATTCTTAAAAAAGTATTTAAAGCTGTTTTAATAATGTTTGAAATGATTTCTTAAAAATTTAATTTTGAGTTAAAAAATCATTTAAAAATTTCATGTAAAAAAATTCATTTAAAAAATTCGTTGAAAAAAATATAATGTTGATGCTACATTTGAAGTAAATGTTTAGGTTAGGTAAGGTTCAATGGTTAGTCCTCTATAATCGTAAGAAAACAGCTCACTTGGGTCCTGTTGATCCCATAGTGTTACTCTAAGAAATCACATGAATATATTAAAGTGCAAGTCTAACCATCTGACGCTTATATAAAGGAGTAGACAGATCGGTTAATACATGAATATACGAACAAACTAAGTAGAACGTTGTAATGTTCTTTAATTCAAATCCTGCAGTAGTCAGTATAAGGGAGTTCTAATCTTTTAGAATGATGTGCTTCAGCAATACAGTGCCCTTTAACAACGGCCACAAGGGCCCATAGCTAACATCTTGATATTCCCAAGATGAAGTACGTACGAGATTCATCATAATGAGGCCAAATCTATTTTAAAGTAGATCTCGATAAATATTACAGTATTCTAGATCTGCAAGATGATAGCGGCATACCAAACATTTGGTCCGTTTCCTCCCTACTAAGGATGGAACCACCTTTATCTAGGCCATCCGTAATAAGATTACCCGGGGTAATTGTATGACTCCTTACCTAGATCAACTCTAGGTTTGAATGTCTCGCCATTTCATTTAGAAATGCCAGGTATTCATGTATCAACTCGGATGTTAAAAAGACACCAGAAAGAGATTTAATCGCGACTTTACAATCCTTCCAAATATGGATATCCACTCCGAATACTTTGTAGTACCTTAACCATTTTATAGCCGAAATCTCTGCTTGAAGAACACTGCTGGGATTTGGGAGTTTGAAGAAGATATTCTTCCTGAATGCGGGAATATAGACACCACCCTTATCTCATTCGACAGATAGATCCCTCAGTGTAGATCTCATCGATCCAATTTTTCTTCTCTCTAGGGAAACACAATGGGCCACATTGGGCCTCCAATTAAACTAGCTAAGTTTGACGAGCTGCCCACGCAACGTAACCTACTTCGCACTATTTGACACTTTTAACTCAATCCCGTTTAGGCAAGGAAGTGGGAAAGATGGAATGTCGTATCTCCTTGAAAAGAGAACAAGATCTGTTTTTCCTGGACTGATACTTAGGCAGCAATCTATACTCCATTTGTTGAGTAGGCCTATTACAGTCTGCAGACGGTGGGATATGGTATGCAGATATTTGCCAGATACATCCACTGCAACGTCGTTCGCATATGCGATAGTTTTAAACTTCAAGGAATCAAGTTCCATGAGCAATAGGTTCACGGCAATATTCCAAAGCAGTGGAGATAAAACTCTCCCCTGTGGACTGCCCCTGTTTGCTACTCTGTAGATGGTAGCCGCTCCCATAGTGGAGGTTATAACTTTATTGATTAAAAGTCTATCCAGAGCCAATCTGATTGCCTCTGAACCATATTATTAAAAGCTCTATCTATATCAAGGAAAGTCACTAATGCATATTTTCTATGCTCGTGAGCATTTCCTAAATACCCTACAAGCGCATATATACGTGTGGGGAAGCATACAGTAGGTCAACGTCGATTGTTCTACGGAGGTATAGATCAATCAACCTTTTCAATGTTTTCAAAATAAAAGATGAAAAACTTATAGGTCTAAAGTTCTACGGTCTCGTGTGAGAGGTCTAACCCCTCTTTAAGATAAAGAACAATCTTCCTTTAGGCCAAGACTATGGAATATAAGAGCATGTTAAACATGCAGGAACCGTACTAGCCAAGGAACAATTTAATACTCATAAGGGGGCTTAAAGCAGGGTATCTTTGATATAAAAAAATTAATAAAAAAAAAATATATATTTTTATTAATTTTTTTTTTTTTTTAAATTTATTTTTTCCCAAAAATTTCTTTTAAAACCTAATTATTTTTTAACACCCTATAAAACCTTGAAATGTTGGCTTGCATTTGCATTTGATTTCATTTTTCTACATAAAAAACTAAAAATGTTATAACACTTTAAGTAAATTAACCTCTGAATTAATATCAATCATACGCTAAGTATAACAAATTTTTTTATCTTTAAATTTCTTTAAATTTACTTAAAAAAATTAAACATTTTCCTTCAACAAATAATAACCAATGAAAAATATTAGCTATTATTACAATAAAATTCTAGTTTTCCTTTGGAAATTCGACACTTAAAGCTTTTAATACTTTTTTCTGCTTTAGAAATTCATTACTTGTTAAACAATTAAAGGTTTACATAAAAATATCTATGAATTAAATACTTAAGGAGGAAGCAATTGCTGTGTCCAATAAACAGAGGGTGTTACAAATAAAAAGTAATGTTGTATATATTTTGTTGGTAATTAACATTAGTTTAACTGTGTAAAACTAAATGTTTGGCCAATAATATTGTTTTGTTTTGATTGCCGCTCTATTTACTTCTTTGTTTAGGTTAATCATACAACATTAAAGCAAACTTTTAAGGGGAGTTACTATTGTTTTTAAAGGGATTTCTTTTTTCCTTTTTGGTTATTTGTTTTAAGCCCTCAATTAATGGAAATGTTAAGACAATTGTAGCTGTCATTACTTAGAAACAAAATTTACTAAATTTATATAGGGATTTAATTAGACAAACAATATTGAAATATTTTCTATTTTCTTAAATGGTATTTGGTGATTTTTGTTAAAGAAAAAGGAAGTTGAAATTAGCAAATAGAAAAAATATTAAATTGAAAAAAAAAAAAAAAAAAATAAAAATATATAATAAAATATTTATTGCTTTTATGGAGGGAATTAAAATACACAAAAGTAATAAAATTCTTTCCTAAAAAAAAAAAAAAAAAAAAATTAAATTAAATTAAAAAAAAAAAGAAAAAAAAAAATTCATTAATTTTCCTAAAAAAATTTATAATTTTGATTCTCTTTAAAATATATTAAATTTATTGGTTTCATATTTATAAATATTTTTCTAAATATTAAAAATTGTGTATAAATTTTAAATAAATTAATGTTTAAGTTTTTTCTTATACCAGACGTATGATTAATATTAATTAAGAGCTAATTTTACTTAAACCCTTATAACTTTTTTATTAAAAATCATATTTCAATTGTAAAAACTTCAAAAGAAAGAAGATACATTGTAGATTCAAATAAAATTATCCAACTTAAAGGCCTTCTAACAAAATATTAGAAAAAATGCCAAGGAAATATAAAATTAGAATTTAATATTTTTCAACAATTGTTTTCTTTATGAATTTTTAAACAATTTTAACTGAGATTCTTTACTCTTTGGTAAAACTGCATTACATAAATTTTCTAATAAAAATAAAAAAAAAATTTTTTTTTTGAAAATTTTTCATAAAATTTTTATAATTTTATTTTTATTTAATAAATATATTAAACCTTTTAATTCTAAATTGATAAATATTACACTAAAGATTTAAATTTTTTTTATAAATTTTAAATAAATGAATATTTAAATAACCTGTTATACTATGCGTATGATTAATATTAATTAAGAGATAGTTTTACTTAAACCTTCATAACTTTTTTAATATAAAACATATTTTAAGCATATAAACCTTAAACAAAAGTAGATCAATTGCTGCTATAAAAAACATCTCTTAACTAGAGGGTCCCCTAACAAAATATTAGACAAAAACCCAGGCAAAATCTAGTAAAAAAAATTATTACTCTTTTTCTTTAATATTTTTTCTAAAAATTTATACAATTTAACTTGATATTCCTTGTGAAACAGTATTACAATAAACTTAAAAAAAAAAAAAAAAATTATTTTAAATAAATTATTACAAAATTTCTATAAAAAATCTAAAAAAAATATGAATTTTCTTAAAATTTTTGTACATATTTGTTTAGTTTATCCAAGAATTTATTAATACTATTTGAAACCATAATTTCTTATATTTTTGACTATAATTTATATAAATATTTCAGCTTAATTATAAGAGAAGTTAAGAGGTTTTAAATAAGACAATTTAAAGAAAAAATATTATTTGTATTCTTCCCAATTTTCTTCATTTTTCTTATTAATTTTTATTATTAAATTATTCCACATTTAATTTATTTTAATAAACAGCATTCAAATTATTAAAATATTAAACGATTATGCTTTAATTTTAATTTAAATAATTTTTTAAGAGAGACGTATGATTAATATTAATTAAGTAATAGTTTTATAAAATCTTTTATAACTTTTTTGTTTTTTAACTATTTTAATTATTAATTTTTCCTATAAAAGCCAACAATTGAGGCTTTTAAATTAAATTAAATGAAATATTCAATTGAGAACTTAAGACTGTTTTTAAAGAAATCAAATCATAATAATTATTTTCTTAATATTATAATTTTTGTTTTATTTTCTTTTAAAAATACATTTTCTAAGAATTTTTGAAATATTAAAATAAATTATAAAATTCCTTGTTAATTTTCATTATTTTTTATGCCTCTTTAATAAAGAAAAGTTTGAGATTTTTTTTTTTAATTTAAAATTTTCTTTTTAATAGTTATGTTTTCTCTTAATACTTAAGACTTTGTTGCTATGGTTTTTTTTGCTTAAGAGGATATTGTCAGTAATATTATATGCTTACGTTCAATTAACTTAAATTGCTAACAATTAAGTTAATTAAAACTAAAAACCAAAACATTTTATGCATAAAATAGATGATTAAAGGTAATTTCTTTTTCTTAGATATTTAAGTAATTTAAACAATTTTTTCAGGGGAAAACTGCTAACAAAAATCATTATTTCTTTTTATGCTTTTACAGCCTTAAGTCTCATAAATAGACCTAGTGGCTTAGTAAAATATTTCTGCCAAGTATATGTCTTGTGTTAAGCTTGTCTAGCTCATTAAGTTAATTGCAAAACATAAATTATCACACTCACTTGTTTTAGTTTATTTGGTAAAGAAAAAAAGAAAAAAATTCTTAAGAGAGTTCTTGGGGGATAAGATACTTAAAGAATGTTAAAGATTTAGGTTTTTTATTAACAATCTTTGCTCTAGTAAAGTTTTGTTTTTTTTTTTTATATATATAAAGGAAAATTTATTTTTTTTTCTGCTTTATTTTTAGTTATTTTCATTACATTTGAAAATAATTTGGCCCAGCATTCAAGGTCATTTAGAGTTGTCATTTTTAATTCATGTCTTTTATTATTAGGACTCTATAAAATAAGAAGAAAAAAAATGTCTTTGTTAAATCCTTATTTCAACATAAAATCCCCTAGCATATGACCTTGTCGTTTCAAGACAAGACATGTTTGAAATTAATAATAATTTATGGTCTTTTGCTACATTAGGGAATAAGTGATGATAGCAACCAAAGCAAAAAATTTTTGAAAACGCAAAACAAGCCTAAATTCTTTAAGAATATTAAAGGAATTTTATGTAAATATAGGAATTTAAGCAGAAAATTAATCAATCTTTAAATAAAGTCTAAAAATTTAGACCAAAAATTCCTATATTAAAGGAATTTTCATAGAAAATTTTGAATTTATTTAAAGGAGCAATAAAAAGTATAATTAATATTAATCAATAACATTCTTGGTTTGAAGAATAAATTAAAAAATTTGATTTAAATTATTATTATTATTATTATTATTATTATTATTATTATTATTATTATTATTATTATTATTATTATTATTATTATTATTATTTTTATACAAATTCTTTGGCTAAAAGTTATTGTGATTCCATTAAGAAATTTTAATTTTGGACAAGAATTTGAGAGAAATTTTAATTTATATAAATTTGTCATACTAAACGTATGATTAATATTAATTAAGAGGTAGTTTTATTTAAATCATTATAACTTGCTTCATTTTAAAGCCAAATTCTTCAAATAAACTGCAAACAAAAGTAGTTATATCAAGGCTTCAAAAAGTGTTACCAAAAGTGAGGGCTACTTAACAAAGTTTTGGAAAAAAATTAGAAACAAAAGAATAAAATTAAAAAAATAAAAATATTTTTTAAATAAATTTTCTAAAAATACTTTTGATACCAAAAATTTCAAAATATTGTGTTTTATTGAAATAAGCATTTACAAAACTAATTTCATATTTGGAAATTTCTAAAATTATAGAATTTTTTCAATTTTAAAAACATTTTTTTAAACATTTTTCTTTTTATTTTTTCTAAAATATTTTTAATTATGGCTTTTTTTGTTTCTCATTTTAATTCTTAAGCAATAAATTAATGTAATTTGTTACAAAATATTTAATTTTTATTAAGAATTTCTTAGAAATTTAAATTTATATCATTTGGTCATAAGAGGCGTATGATTGATATTAATTAAGAGGTAGTTTTACTTAAATCACTAAACGCCTTAAACGACATTACCAAAAATAAAGGTTACTTAACAAAGTTTTAGAAAAAAATTAGAAACAAAAGAAAAAATTAAAAACAATAAAAATTATTTTTAATTAATTTCTAAAAATATTATAACAAAATTTTAAAATCTTGAGAACTGTATAAATAAGCAATTACAAAATTAATTTCGTATTTTGAAATTTCTAAAATTACAGAATTTTTTAAATTTAAAAAAAAAAAAAAATTGTTTTTAAACATTTTTCTTTTTATTTTTCCAAAAATATGTTTAATTATGGTTTTTCTTTTTTTTATTTTAATTTCTGAGAAATAAATTAATGTAATCTTATTAAAAAATATTTTGTTTTTGTAAAGAATTTTCTAGAAATTTAATTTTTTATGAATTTGTTATACTGGACGTATGATTAATATTAATTAAAAGGTTTTTGTAAAAAATCGCAATAACTTTCTTAATTAAAAAGCTAAATTCATCAAACAAACTGCAATTAAAAGTAATGTCTTAAGACTTCCAACGATATTACCAAAATTAAAAGTTACTTAACAAAGTTTTGGTTAATAATTGATCCAAAAGAAAAATTTATAAAAATATTTTTTTTTTAAAAATACTTTTTATACAAAAATTTAAAAATATTTTATACTATAGAAATTAGCATTCACAAACCTAATTTCGTATTTAGACATTTTTTAAAATTAAAGCTTGTTTAAATTTTTATAAATTTCTAAAATATTTTTTTATATTTATTTTACTCAAATAATTTGTATTATGACCTTCCACCTTTTAATGTAGTTCTTCAGCAATAAATTAATTTAATTCTGTTAAAATTTATTTAATTTTTATGAAGAATTTCCTAGAAATTTATATCTATATAAATTTGGCATACTTGACGTATGATTAATATTAATTAAGAGGTAGTTTCACTTAAATCATGATAACTTTCTTAATTTTAAAGCTAAATTAATGAAATAAACTGCAATTAAAAGTAGTTATCTTAAGACGTCCAACGTTATTGCCAAAAGCAAAGTTTACTTAACAATGTTTCGGTTAAAAATGTATATAAAAGAAAAATTTATAAAACTATTTTTTAAATAAATTTTTTTAAAACACTTTTTATACAAAATTTCAAAATATTTAGTACTATAAAAATAAGCAATTACAAAACTAATTTCGTATTTAAAAAATTTCCAAAATTATGGCACTTTTTACATTTTTAGAAATTTTTTAAATATTTTTTCTTATTAATTTTCCAAAAATATTTTTAATAATGGCTTTTCTTTTTTAAATTTTAATTCTTGAGCAATAAATTAATGTATTTTTTTATAACATATTTAATTTTTTTTAAGAATTTCCTAGAAATTTAAATTTTAATGAATTTGTTATACTTGACGTATGATTAATATTAATTAAGAGGTAGTTTTAATTAAATCATGATAACTTTCTTAATTTCGAAGCCAAAATCATCAAATAAACTGCAATCAAAAGTAGATATATTATAGCTTCTAACGATATTACCTAAAGTAAAGGTTACTAAACAAAGTTATGGACAAAATTTGATCGAAAATGATAAATAAAAAATATATATTTTAAATTAATTTTCCAAAAATTTTATTTTAATAAAAATTTAAATTTTTACTTAAAGAAAAGGCTTATGGTCGCTAATTTGTTATAAATTTAAAGTTTGTTTCCCTCTATGGAAACTTTAAAAATTTTAATAATTTTTTGTTTTCAAAATTAAAAAAAATTAAAAAAATATTTTAATTTATGTCTTTCCTTTTGTATGTAATTCTATGGCCACAAATAAATGTAATTCCATTTAAAATTTTTGAATTTTTATAAAGAATTTCCCAGAATTTTTAATTTTTATAAATTTGTCATACTTGAGGTATGATTAATATTAATTAAGAGGTTGTTGCACTTAAATCATGATAACTTTCTTAATTTTGGAGCTAAAATCATAAAATACATTGTATTTGAAAGCAAAGATGTCAAGGCTTTTAATGACATTTCTTAAAGTAAAGGTTATCTAAGAAAGTTTGGGAACAAATTAAAGAAAAACTAAAATAAAATTTAAATTAAAATTTATTTTTTCTTTTTGTTTTATTTTTGTAAACTCTTTTTAAATATTTTTAAGGATCTACCTTAGGTCTTTATAAAAATCATTAATAAAAACTTTTTTTTAACTTTATAGACAGAATTTCATACCTTTTATTATAATTAAATTAATCCTATTTAAGAATTTGAACTTCCAAAACGCTTGATACGTGCTTATATTAAAAAATTTATATCATTAAGTTTAATTTAAAATTTAAATAAAATAAATTTTTTTATCCCCAGGATTTAAAACAAATCTTTTTTTTTTCTTTTTTATAACTTAATACGGTATTTCCCCTATAAATTTGCCAATTTATTTACTTGCAAAATAGACAAAAAAATAAATTTCTTTCCTTATGAAAAAGATCAGCTTAAAACTCAATTATTATGATGATGTTAAGGCAGCTACTTAACTTCATAAAATTACCTAATTTATGAGTTTATTAAAAAAGAATTTAAGCTTTAAACACCATCAACGTATTGCTTGGTTTAATCTTAAACTCTTAAAAAATATTACTTTTAAATCCTGTAACATTATGCTGCTATTTAATGCTTCACAAAAAGGAAACAAAAAACAAACAAATAGACTAGAAAAAAATCAAACTCCTTAAAAAAAAGCACAAGTTAAGCTTAATTTTTAGCTATAAGTTTAACTATATAAAGGCCTAAGAAATAAAGAGCAGGGGAGTATGACATTAAACCAAATAATAATGACATGAAACCACGAATAATCTAAAGACTCATACTCCAATAAACAAATGAAATGAACAACTAACTAACTTCAGCCAAACACACTCATACACATACATATAAAATAGTACACACATTTATAGCAAAGATGTGAATTTGTTAGATTATTTTTTTAAAGGAGTGGGGTAAAAATTTGTCTGTCCTGCTGTCTGTCTTTTTGTGTAGCATAAACAACCACCAGCCCACCTTTGTTAAACAAAAGCTTTATATTAATCTGGGTAAGACATTATCTATGCGCACGTGAGCAAATACTTTTTGGTATTTTATACTTCTCTTTTGTTATTGTTGTTGTTTTGCTTCCAGCCCGGATGTATTCATTGTATTGTGATGAAGATTTTCGCGTATTTATTTATTTCTTTTTTTTTTTATAAATGTATTTTGCCTAAAAACATGCTTTTATTTATTGCGTGCGAATTTATAGAGCCTTGAGTATAAGTGTATGTGTGTATATGCTTGAAATTTTCCTATTTAGATTTAACGTTTTTTCTTTATTTGCGCTTTAGTAGTTTTATGTAACAATTTCGGCAGCATCACAACCAAAAATTTGTTAACTTTACCTGCAAAACAACAAAAAATATCCCAGAGTTTTTAGGGGTTTAGAGTTTTTTGTTTACTGATTTTGTTGCTGTTGTTGTTATTATTGTTAGATTTAACATGTTTTGTTATTGGTTATAAAATTGTGAATTTACGTGTATTTCCGTTTTTATTGTTCAACGCACACAAAATGTTCATTCATTCTTTCTTTACTCTCTTAGGGATTTTTTGTTAAATAGAATAAACAAATACGAAAGCAGACATGTTTTATATACAAAATAAATAAAGAGTTTAATAAAAATTTTAAATTTTAAAACTAAAAAAAATCCTATAATCATTAAAAAAATTGAAAAAAAATATTAAATTTAAAATTCAATGACAAATTTATGGCATATTTTGTTTGAAGACCTATAAAGTAATATAGCTCAATTTAAACCCTAGAATCTTAGGAATAGATAATGATTTAAATCATTTCTGTAAATTTCATAACAACAAAGTTATGAGGAATATTGTAAATCTACCCAATAATTAATAATACTCATACGTCCGGATTACCTACAACAAATTTTCATAAATAAACCTATTTCTGGCCAAAATTTAGTGAATTTTAAAGAAAATATTAATAATTGATTAAACTTTATAAAGAAATTAACAATAAATAGGGAATTTTATTGATTTTGTTTTTATTTATAAAAAAAAAAATTATTTACTTTTCATTTCAAAGACAAATTTCTGGCATATTTTGTTTGAAAGCCTATAACAAGATATAGCTCTCTTTAAAACTTAGAATGTTAGAATTAAATACTGCTTTAAATTATTTCTGTAGCTCTTAAAACAACAAAGTTATGAGGAATATTGTAAATCTTCCCCAGAATTAATATTAATCATACGTCATGATTTCCCACAGCAAATTTTCATAAACAAAGCCTTGTATTCCAAATTTTTTGTGAATTTTAAAGAAGCTTTTATTAAATCGAAAGTTTTTTATCATGAAAATTATCCAACGATCCTTCAACTGGCTTTCAGAAACTCTAGAAGAATAAACATGGACATTTTCATCGGTAAATTGTCTAACTCTTTGTTATTAACTAAACATGAGGTAAGAAATCCCACAGATATAGAACACTTGACAAACAACCTTGAGAAGTATTTTGCGGAGTCCTGAAAGGAATTTTGTCCCTGTAGTGCGAATAAAAACATCAAGCATCAAGAATGGTGGCTTAAGTATTGGAACAACTGCGGACAGGTAATAAAAAAGAGCATTAAATGTCGCACGGCATTTTAACACGGAATGTAAATGGGATACAGCCACCGCAACATCGTCTGCATATGCGACAGTTTTGTACTTCAAGGAATGAAGTTCCATTAGAATTGTGTTGATAACAATATTCCACAGAAGTGAGGATAAAACTCCACCCTGGGAAGGGCCTCGATTTGCTGCTCTATAAAAGGTAGCCGCTCCCATATTGGAGATTATGACCCTGTTGGTCAGAAGTCTCCAAATGATGCTAATAGTCTTTCCAGAGCCAAACTTAATTGCCTCCAGTGTCACATTATTAAAGGTCTCTTCTATGTCAAGAAAGGCCTATTCTCTGTGCTTAAGAGCGTTCTCTGTATACCCCACAAGCGAGTGTAACGCCGTCTCAACTGGTTGGCTTTTCATATAGGCGTGTTGGGACAGCTCAAGACTGAACAATACTTGTAGTATTTTCCAAGCTGAAATCTTTGCAGTGTCTAAAGCAGCAAGACTAATATCTATGATGCCGATATTGAAGATAGTCAGGCTACCATAAGGACACTTTGTAATATGAATACTAGATTAAAGGTGGTCAGCCGTTGTTCTCAACGAACAACACGTTTTAAAATTGAGCTGGGCACCGGGTCATAAAAATATTCAAGGTAACGAAATAACTGATGAACTAGCATGAACAGGGTTAGATATGAAATCGACTAATGCATGTGAAGACATTTATCCTGGACTATATTATATATATCGAAAAAAAAAAAAAAAAAAAAAACAAATTCAAACTGGAAGCTGATGCACTCTGGTATAACTCATCGAGATATAAGCAAACAAAGGTGTTATGGAAACCAAGGGATACAAATATATTGAGGAAAGTACTAGATAAGGAAAAGAATAAACTGAGAATGTTTGTAGATATTATTACGGGTCATAACGACTTAAAATATTTTCCTATGAAAATTGGTATATGTGATAATAATAACTGCGGTTGGTGCAGCGAGGAGGAAGAGGATACATTTTATTTCCTCTGCGAGTGTGCTGCACTATCACGCTATAGTTTTAAATATTTTGATTTTTATTTTTTTCAGAACCTAAAAGAATTAAGAGGGATAAGCCCATTAAAGATCTTGAAATTTATTAGGGAAACAAATGTTTCCAAATTTTATTTCAGCAACATAACAATCGAGTCCCTGAATAGATTGACAATGAATCAAAGGATTGACTGTAAAGTGGAGGACCCACTATGTGGAGCTTAAGGAAATTATTATACTTATATATATATATTTTTTTTCTCTATTTTTTATTTTGTTTTTTCCTTCTATCTTTATTGAGGATGAACTATGGATCAGCATCTTTGGTCTTTTCTGTGAAAATATATAAAATTTTTAAAATAAAAAAATTTTAATTTTTGAAATTTTTATTTCAAAGTCAAATTTGGGTCATACTTTGTATGGAGAATTATGAAGATATGTATGTCTATTTAAAGCCTGAAATGTTGTTAATTGATATTGTCATGAATTGTTTTCATAACTTGCATACAAACAATTTTATAGAACAAAAAGTAAATTAACCCCAGAATTAATATTAATCATACGTCATGAAAACGTTTTAACAAATTCATTAAAATGAATAGATTTTTAAGAAATTTTAAAGAAAACTAATACATTAATAATGTTTACAAACGCAATTAGCCAAGGAAGTAATTAAAACAGAAATATTTTAATTAAAATAAAAAAAATAAAATTATTAGGATTTTTTAATTTTTTTAAATTTTTATTTAAAGGCAAATTTTTTTGCTAATTTCTATAGGAGCTTATAAGAAAGTATATGCCAAATTAAAGCCTGAAGTGTATAAAATTAAATTGAAATTTCAATATTTTCATTGCTTTTATACAAAGAGTTATTTGAATAACAAAATAACTACTAGGAAGTTTATATTAATCATTCCCTTGAATAAAATTGTTTAAACATTTTCTTATTCATAAATAACTATTAAATTTTTGTTAGAAATTTTAGGAAACTAAATTATTTTATGAAATTTAATATTAAATCGTGAAAAAATTCTATAAAAATATAAAATTTTTAAAATAAAAGATATTTAATTTTAAATTTTTTTGAAATTTTTATTTTAAAGTCGAATTGGAGACATACTTTTTATAGAGGCTTATTAAGATATGTATGTGTTTTTAAAGACTGAAATGTTGTTAATTGATGTTTTCATGAATTTTTCTCATGGCTTTCACACAATCGAATTTATAGTCCTAAATGTAAATCTACCCCGGAATTAATATTAATCATACGTCATGAAAACTTTTTAATAAATTCAATAAAATTAATAGATTTTTAAGAAATTTTAAAGAAATTGATTTAATTTTTAACGCTTCCAAACGCACATCAGTCACAGAAATAATTAAAACAAAAATATTTTAATAAAAAAAGAAATAAGTAGATTTTTCAATTTTCTTAAATTTTAATTTTAAGGTATATTTTGTTGCTAATTTGTGTGGTAGCTTAAAGAAAACTATATGCCAAATTCAAGCTCAAAGTATATTTAATTAACTTCACATTCAACTGTTTTTATAGCTTTCATACAAACAAAGTTATCTGCATAACAATATAACAACTAGGAAATTTATATTAATTATTCCCTTGAATAAAATTTTTTAAATGTTACCTTATTAATAACAAAACTATTAAATCTTCACTAGAAATTTAAATACAATTAAATTATTTTATGGAATTTTATATTAAATTTGTAAGTATATAAGTATATTAAAAATTTCAAAAATTAAAAAATTTTCTATTTTTAAAAATTTTGAAATTTTTATTTTAAAGTTGAATTTGAGCCATACTTTGTATAAAGACTTATCATGATATGTATGTCTGTTTAAAGCCTGAAATGTTGTTAATTGATATTATCTTAAATTGTTCTCATGGCTTTCATACAAACAATTTTATAGGCCTAAATGTAAATCTACGCCAGAATTAATATTAATCATACGTCATGAAAACATTTTAAAAAATTCATTAAAATTAATAGTTTTTGGAGGAATTTAATAGAAAATTGATTTAATTTTTAATTAATGTTAATTTTAATATTATTTCCTTATTATCTTACCATACAATTTCCCTTTCTTTTGTTATATTCCAACATTGTATGTACATTTATAACTAATAAATAGTAAACTATTTTCTGTTTATATTTGCATGTAGAAAAATAGTCAACTGAAGGAATTATTTAACATATTTGCATATAAATGCAAATTAAAATGCGTGTGCAGTAAAATAAAAGGGAGGGAAAATGTCAATGTATGTAAATATGTAACCAATATATAGGAAATTTTTACAAAAACAAAAAAAAAAAAAAAAAAAAAAACAGCACCTCTTTTGTTAACTGTCATTATAGAGCTGTCATATTTTATTAAATCTCTACTAACGAAAGCAGGCAACTTATTTTTGCTTTATGTTAATTTTGTTGTTGTTGTTACTGCCACATGCAACAAGACTTCTCTTTCATATATTATACTTGTGCATATAATTTCCATATTTATAAATCATTTTATGATGATGTATACAATTTAATTTTAATTAATTTTCACTGTTGAAGAGTGATTAGCATAAATACATATCCACTCAAAAACATTGTTGCAACTTCAACGATAACAACAACAACAACAACGACAATAATAATTCTTGTAAATAATGAAATGCTAGTATTTTCATAAACTCGCACTCATTTTTGTATGATAATAATGAAAAAAAATATTTCTTTTTGTTCTCTGTGAATGTAATGATGTTGGTTGCAAAAATATGTTGTAGTGATTTTGTTTTAAATGCAAAAACTGATATTGAAAAGAGGATTATAATAATATAATGAAATAAATGTTGTAGTGAAATATTGATTGAATATGTAAAGAAAGATTTAAAAAAAAGAGTAAAATATTTATGAAAAAAAGCAATACAAATGACAGGAATGTTGAAATTGAAATAAAAAAAGGAATGAAAAATTATTAAATACAACCAAAAAAAAAAAAAAAAAAGAGAAAAATATTTAAAACTACCTTTATTTCTACAAAATTTAATAAACAAAAATATTTTTTTAAAGCGACGTATGATTAATATTAATTCCTGGTTAGATTTATATTTATGTCCCTAAAATTTTTTGTGTGAAAGCTGTGAAAACAATTCAAGGCAATAGCGATTCTAGACATTTTAGGCTTTAAATGGATATAAATTTTATTATAAGTCAAAATAGAAAGTATTATGGAAATTCTACTTTAAAATAAAAATTTGAAAAATTCTTGAAAAAAAAATATTTATAATTTTGAAAATTTTTAAATTTTTAACAGTACTTTTGAGGATTTAATATTAAATTCCATTAAATAATTTAAATTTTTTTATATTACAATAAAAATTTTATAAAAACCAATTTTTTTTTTTTAGTCAAGATAATAATGAATATTAATTCCCTACCATTAAGTCGATAACTTGGTTTATATAAAAGTTATACAAATAATTTTAATCGAAATAAATTAAAGACACTCTAAGCTTTAATTAAACATACAGCTTTCCATAAGCTTCCATAGAAATTAACAACAAAATATGACTCCAAAGTTAAAGAAATTAAAAATCTTAAGGAATTAAATTTTTTTTATTTTAAAGATTTTAAACTTCAGGTATTTGCATTTAGAAACAGTAAAACAAAAATAAATTTCTTTAAAATTTCCAAAAAAATCTATTAATTTTAATAAATTAAAAAAATAGTGTTCTTGACGTATGATTAATATTAATTCCGGGATAAATTTACAATTAGTTACATAACTTTGGCTGTATGAAAGTTATGGTAGCAATTCAGGGCAATAACAATTGACAACATTTAAGGCTTTAAATAGACATACATATCATTATATGTTACCGTGCAAAGTAATACTAAAGCTATATTTTAAAATAAAAATTTATAAAATCTCAAAAATAAAAAATTTATAATCTTGGAAATTTTAAATTTTTTATGGCATTTTTTCGAAGATTAATTATAAAATTCCATAAAATAATTTAATTTTCTTTACATTCCAACAAAAATTTTATAAAAATCTATTAATAGGAACCAATTAAAATGTTTTTTTAGTCAAGAGGATGAATAATATTAATTCCTCTGTAATTATACCATTATGTCGATAACTTGGTTTATATAAAAGCTATAAACAAAAAACTTTAATCGAACTGAATAGAGGACACTTTAAGCTTTAATCGAACATATAACTTTTCATAAGCTCCAATAGAAATTTACAACAAAATATGACTTCAAAGTTAAAACAATTAAAAATCTTAGAAATAAATTTTTTTTTTTTTATTTTTAAGATTTTAGTTTTCAATCGCTATTTTTAGATGATGAACATTTAAGAACAGTATAAATAAAATAAATTTCTTAAAAATTTCTTAAAAATCTATTTCTTTTAATATTAAAAAAAGTTTTCATGACGTATGATTGATATTAATTCCGGGTTAGATTTACATTTACAGCCATAACTTTATCTGTATGAAAGCTATGTTAGCAATTCAGCACTATAACAATTAACAACATTTTAGGCTTTAAATAGACATACATATCATTATAAGTTACTATACAAAATATTACAAAAATTCTACTTTAAAATAAAAATTAAAAAAAAAAAAAATCATAAAAATATAAAAATTTTAATTTTGCAAATTTTAAAATTTTTATTAGTATTTTTTAAGGTTTAAATATAAAATTCCAGAAAATAATTTAATTTCATTAACTTCAAATGAAAATTTTATAAAAATCTAAATAGTTTTTAGGACGTATGATTAATATTAATTCCTGTGTATATTTACAATTATAGCCATAACTATGTCTGTGTAAGAGCTATGGTAGCAATTTAAGGCTTAAACAATTAAAAACATTTTAGGCTTTAAAATGATATACATAACTTTATAAGTCTTGATACAAAATAGCACTCAAATTCGGCTTTAAAATAAAAATTTCTAAAATGTTCATAAAAAAAAAATAATTTTGGAAATTCTACATGTTTAAGGTATTTTTAAAAATTTAACATAAGGTTCAATGAAAAATATTTAAATTTTCTTTGTAATATCAATAAAAATTTGTTAAATATTTATTCATTTCTTAAGATTTTTAATTTAGTTAAGCCAACGTATGATTAATATTAATTACTGGACAAATTTTTTATTATATACATAAAATTGTTTGTATGAAAACTACGAAAAAGTTTCAGGCAAATAATAATTCAAGACATTCCAAGCTTTAAATTGATATGCATATTATAATAAGTTCTGGAACAAAGTATAGCTTAAATTTAGACTTAAAATAAATTTTTTGAAAATTTTAAAATAAAAATACATTTTTATTTTTAATATTTTTAATGTTTTAGTAAATTAAAGCAATACTTTATATAAAAAATTACAAAATATTTTTAATTTCTATAAAATTTCAACTAAAATAGGACAGAATATGTATTAATTCTTTAAAAAAATTGAAATTGTTCCACCCAACGTATGATTAATATTAATTATTGGATAGATTCACATTAAGAGCCATAACTTCTATTGTAGGAAAGATAATTTTAACATTTAAAGTAGTAGCAACTCCTTACATTTTGAGTAATAATATGACATATATTCCTTAATAAGTCTCTATGGAAAATATAATATAAAATCAACTTTGAAATAAAAAGATTTAAATTTAAAATTATTTACTTTAAAACTTTGATTCTTTAAGCTTTTTTCCCCCTTAAAAAAATATCAGCTTATTTTTTATAATTTTGTTATCCTAATTAGTTTTTGTTTAATGTTTATTATTTCTTCTGTTATTTTAATTTTTTTTTTTTATCCTTTTTAATCTCTTTAGTTTATTTAGTTACCTTTATCATAGAAATTCTTTTCATTTCATGCTTTTTTGCTTGGTAACGTATTCACTTCATTTGTTTTAACTCTATTTACCTGATCTGGTCTAATTTTGTGGTGAATTTCAATTACTGTGCTTTTTTCTTCTGTTTACGCTATTTGCTAGAGTATTTGGTTTGCATTTCTTTACTCAATTTACCTGATGGAAAATAAGCAATAGAAAAAAGTATATATCTACATAGTTTGATGTTTTTTGTTAGTTTTACGTTTTGCAATTCCTTTGAAAGTAACACGATTCGATTAAAATTTAAATTATTTTTGTTTCATTTTAGGATTATTTTACATGGTATGCAATTTTCTTTGTGATATTGGATTGAAAGGATTATAAAGCAAAACATACAATTAGAAAAGGAGTTTAAGGCAACATTTTTGTAAAGTCATGATGATGGTAACAAATTTTGGGAAAAATATTCAAGATATATAAAATAGACTATAAATAATATTATCCTTCAAGTTATAAATTAAAATATAGTAAAAATCGATAAACTATATTAAATTTTTTTAAAAAGGTCAAAGGTCATCTTGCTAAAACTCCTATGTTTATGGAACTTTTTACCTAAAGACTTTTCCAGACATTATAAATCCCATTTTCAATCTTAAATTTTAATATTTTGTAATTTTTTCCATAAAGGTCAAAGGTCAGTTTGTTAAATCTTTTATATTTTTGGAAATTTTTCTCTAAGACATATTTAAAATTTATATTAAATAATGCTAAAATCATTATCTAAGCAAATTATATAAATTCTTGCCTAATTACTAACTATGGGTCAAAGGTTAAACTTATAAAATCTTTACATTTTTTTAAGTAAATCTCTTTACATTTGAATGAAAACAACTTTTTTAAAATTTTTGTTTAAAATATTGCATTTTTAGAAATTTTCCAAAAGAGGTCAAAGGTCATATTTATAGAAATATAAAATTTCTTAAAAATTTAGCTTTTTAAAAATATAAGATTCTTTTATCATTCAAGTTAAAAA
The DNA here is from genome assembly GCA_951394005.1 of Protophormia terraenovae. Classification (NCBI taxonomy): domain Eukaryota; kingdom Metazoa; phylum Arthropoda; class Insecta; order Diptera; family Calliphoridae; genus Protophormia; species Protophormia terraenovae. Next base: position 11,255,739 of record OX596076.1, on the reverse strand, counting down.
CTAAACAATTTGAATTTATTTTATAAAAAGGTCAAAGGTTAAATCATAAAAATCTATAAATCATCTTTATAGAAAGACTAAAGACTAAATTTCCTAAAAATTTGGTTTTCAAAAATATGAAATGATTTTCTAACACCATTTATGAGAAAAATTTAAAACATTTTAGTTTTTTATAAAAAGGTCAAAGGTTAAATCGTAAAAATATATACATTTTATAAAATTTGTCTTTTTAGATAAATAAAAATTAATTTAAGAGAATATCATAAGATTATCATTTATCATTTATATGAAAAAATCTATAATTTTGAAAGTTTTTTGTAAAAAGGTCAAAGGTTAAATAATAAAAATCTATAAATTTTTATAATTTTTCCTTCTACATAATTTAAAATTACTTTAGAAGATTATTTTGATTAAAATTCCGTATATTGAAGCACAATTTTCATAAAAAGGTCAAAGGTCATATTTAGAGAAATACATATTACATTTTCTAAAAACTTAGCTTTTTAATATATATGAATTTTTAATATCATTTATGTGCAAAACTCAACCATTTTAAACGTTTTTTTTTTTTTTTTTTTTATAAAGAGGTCAAAAGTTAAATCATAAACTAAGAAATTAGTATAAAATCTACAAATCTAATAGTCTACATTTTATTTTATAGTATGGACTGAGTTTACAGCCTGAATTATAGCTTACAGTCTCGACTATAGTTTTCAGTCTAGAGTATAGTTTATAATCTGAATTATAGTTTATAATCAAGACTAGAGTTTATAGTACGGACTATAGTTTATAGCAAGGACTATAGTTAATAGTCTAGACTACAGTTTACAGTCTGGACTAAAGTTTATAGTCTTTACTACAGTTTATAGTTTTTACTATTGTTTTTAGTCTTTACTATAGTTTTTAGTCTTTACTATAATTTACAATTTAGACTATAATTAATAGTCTGGACTATAGTTTATATTTAGGACAATAGTTTATAGCCAGAACTATGGTTTATAGATAGGACTGTAGTTAAAAGTCTAGACTATACTTTATAGTATGGACTATAGCTTGTAATCTGGACTATAGCTCATTGTCTAGTCTATAGTTTATAGTCTGATCTATAGTTTATACTCTGATCTATAGTTTATAGGCTGAACTATAGTTTATAGTCTGATCTATAGTTTAGGGTCTGAACAATAGTTTATAATCTGAACTATAGTTTATATTCTGGACTATATTTTATAGCCTCGACTATAGTCTGAACATTAATTTAAGCTTGGACTATAGCTTATAGTCTGGACTATAGTTTATAGTCAGGACTGCGGTTTATAGTCTGTACTACAGTTTATAGTCCAGACCATAGTATATAGTCCAGACTATAGCTTATAGTCCAGACTATAGTTTATAGTCCAGACTATAAACTATAGTCTAGACTATAGTTTATAGTCTAGACAATAGTTTATAGTCTGGAATATAGTTTATAGTCTGGATTATAGTCTGGACTATAGTTTATAGTCAGGACTATAGTTTATAGTCTGGACTATAGTTTATATTCTAGCCTATAGTTTATAATCTTTACTATATTGTAGTCTAAACTATAGTTTAACGTCTGAATTACAGTTTGTAGTCTGGACTATAGTTTATAGTCTTGACTATAGTTTATAGTCCAAACTATAGTTTATAGTCTAGAATATAGTTTATAGTCTAGAATATAGTTTATAGTCCAGACTATAGTTTATAGTCCAGACTATAGTTTATAGTCCAGACTATAGTTTATAGTCTAGACTATAGTTTATAGTCCAGACTATAGTTTATAGTCCAGACTATAGTTTATAGTCCAGACTATAGTTTATAGTCCAGACTATAGTTTATAGTTCAGACTATAGTTTATAGTCCAGACTATAGTTTATAGTCCAGACTATAGTTTATAGTCCAGACTATAGTTTATAGTCCAGACTATAGTTTATAATCCAGACTTTAGTCTATAGTCTGAATTATTGCTTATGCTTTGGACTATAGTTTATAGCCTGCCCTTCAGTTTATTGTCTGTACTATAGTTTATAGTCTAGACTATAGTTATATATATAGACTATAGCCTATAGTTTATAGTATAGTTTATAGTTTATATCTAATTTTATAGCCTGGACTACAGTTTATATTCAGGACTATAGTCTGTGGTCTGGACTATAGTCTGCACTATAGTTTATAGCCTGGTCTTTAGTTTATCGTCTGATCTTTAGTATATAGTCTCTCCTATATTTTTTAGTCCGGACTATAGTTTATAATTTGGTCTACATTTTGAACTATAGTTCATAGTTTAAACTATAGTTTAGTGTCTAGTTTGTTGTTTGCATATTCTATAGTCTCTGTTGTGATTTGTAGTTCTTGTTTTACCTTTTTCTCTTTGTTATTTTTTTTCTTGTATTTTAACTTCTATATTTGTTTTTCTTGCTTGTTAAAGGTAGATTAAGTTTGAAATTAATGTTAGTTTTTTTTTCTTCTTTTTCACTCAGTTGTGCTTTGTATTTATTTAAAGTGTTTTTATATAATTTCTTGACTCGCTTTCTTTACTTAGGAAAAGTTAAAAGTGTGAAATTTGTTTCTTTAGAGAATAAAAAAAAGGAAAATCTTTAGCAAGAAAAAAGTAGGTATAAAGAAAGGTTATAGCAAAAAGTAAAGGAAAACTTTAATTTGGTTTTCAACACTTTTATTTTATTTTCTTTTTTTAAGTCGTAGGTGTTTTCTTTTACTTTTTAGAGAAGGAAAAAGAAAAATGTTTATGTTGGCAAGTCTTTTGAAGGATATGTTACTAAAGAATATTGAAGTAAGTAAAATAGGGTATGACAAAAAATGGAACTAATTTAAAGGTAGGAAAACTTTAAATAAAATATTTTTTAAACATTTTTTTTTATTAAAATATGTATATTACTAGTGGCTATATATCCTTTAATTAATAATTTTTTCCAATGGCGTTATGAGTTTTATTTTTTTTTAGAAATTTAATGATAATGCATTTTTTATAATCCTTTATGTGGCTGTTTATGTTTGAGTTTTATTTTTATATGAACATTAACATCCATCTAAATGTATGTAACAAATACTCATGAATATTTTGCTGTTGTTTTTGTTGTTTTTTTTTTTTAATATTCTTTTTGTTTATGTTTATGGCTATTACGTGTTATTCATTTGCCTTTGTATGTGGTGGCTGCTATTTGTTCATATTTTGTTTTATAATAAAAATAGTAATAATGTGGTTGTTGCTGTAAATGCGTTATATGTTTAATTACATCATTACTAATAATTACAGCAAAAATTATAACACAAAACGAATGTTGGATAACAACAGATTCAACCATTAGAATCATTAAAAATGCATTTGAAAATATTAAATATTAAATGATGTTTTGCAAAAATATAAAATAGAAATTATAGAAATAAATAACAAAAAGTGGGCTATAGAAAGGACTATATAAAGCACTATAGAGTGGGTAATATACAGGACTATAATATAGTCTATAGTTTAAACTATAGACTAGTTTATAGACTGTACTAAAGATTAGTCTAGTCTATAGTTTAGACTATAGTTTAGTCTATAGTATGGACTATAGTTTAGTCTAAAAACCTGTCCATAAACTGTCTTTTTTAACACATTTTTTGTAGTATATTAGTAATCTTATTTTCAATATTTTTTTTTTATTATTTTAATCAACTTCCTTCTAAGATTTGCTTTCACAAACCTTTGAACTATAAATTCTTTACAAAATTGTTTAGATTTTCTTACAAAATGTTTGTTTTAAATAAGTTTTAGTTCTCTAAACTATAGTATCAGTTACGTTTAACTTATGTTGGTTGTTTTTTTTCTTCCAACAAGTTTTCTGCTTTTGTCTTCCTGTGGCTCAAAAGTTTATTGAACAATTTCTTGTTCAAAATATTTCTTTTGTTCTTTTCACTGGGAAAACAAAACTGTTTAAAGAAATTTTCTAAGAAAACTTACACCAAAAAAATAAAACTTATTTACAAAAAAATATAAAACAAAATTTTTCAATAAACTTTACTTACTGCCAGGTATTAGTTTAACAAAGTAAAATTCTTTCAATAAATAGAGAAGTCAAGAAAACTTACCTGATAATAGAAAAAGAAAGAAAAACATTACTGAAAATTTATTAAAATTTTATTAAAAATAATTACAAATATTATAAAAATAGAGATCTATACAAAAATTTTATTTCTTAAATCTTAAAACAAACCTCTCATTAACCAACGCTGCACTTGTTCATTTAATTTTTCGTAAAAATACTTTTTTGCTCCAAACTTTTTTGTTTAATTTTTCCTTACAAAATTTTGTTATAAATTCTTTTGTAGCATTTGTTCCCTGCTAAATGTAATTAGAATACAATTTTCCAAAGTTTTGGCAAAAATTAAAACACGAAGGGTACCAGCAACCAGCGTAAGTTAAATAAAACTTGTAACAATTAAAACTGTTTGGCTCATAAAAAGTTTAAAAATAGTTTTTTTATTTAATAAAATAAAAACGTTACATTTACTTTATAGAAACAAATGAAAATTGCAAAAAAAGGGGGGAAAGATTTTAAACAATAGAAAAATAAATTCAAGGAGAAATGTTTCAATTTCATTAAATATTAAATTAAAATGAGCCAGACTATAGTTTCGACTACATAACATACCATACACTAAACTATAGTCGAGACTATAGAGTGAAATATAGCTCAGACTATAGACTAAATTATTGTCTGAACTATAGACTAAACTATAGTCTAAACTATAGGCTAAACTATAGTCTAGACTATAACATAGACAATAGACATATAGCCTAGACTATAGTTTATGGCTATATAATAAACTATAGTCTAGGCTATAGAATAAACTATAGTCTAGACTATAGACTAAACTATAGTCCAAACTATAAACTAAACAATAGTCTAGGCTATATAATAAGCTATAGTTTAAACTATAGACCAAACTATAGTCTAGACTATGGACTAAACTATATTCTAGACACACTATATTCTTTACTATAGACTAAACTATAGTCTAGACAATAGACTAAACTATAGTCTAGGCAATAGAATAAACTATAGTCTAGACTATAGACTAAACTATAGTCTAGACTATGGACTAAACCATAGTCTAGATTATAGGCTAAACTAAAATATAGCCTAGATTATAGACTAAACCATAGTCTAGATTATAGACTAAACTATAGTCTAGATTATAGACTAAACTATAGTCTAGATTATAGACTAAACTATAGTCTAGACTAAAGACTAAACCATAGTCTAGACTATAGACTAAACTATATTCTAGACTATAGACTAAACTATATTCTAGACTATAGAATAAACTATAGTCTAGACTATAGAATAAACTATAGTCTAGACTATAGAATAAACTATAGTCTATACTATAGAATAAATTATAGTTTAAACTATAGACCAAACTATAGTCTAGACTATGGACTAAACCATAATCTAGATTATAGTCTAGACTAAACTATAGTCTAGATTATAGACTAAATTATAGTATAGACTATAGACTAAACTACAATCTAGACTATAGACTAAACTATAGTGTAGACTATAGACTAAACTATAGTCTAGGCTATAGTCTAGACTATAGACTAAACTATAGACTAAACTATAGTCTAGACTATGGACTAAACCATAGTTTAGACTAAACTATAGCCTAGACTATAGACTAAACTATAGTCTAGACTATAGACTAAACTACAGTCTGGACTATTAACTAAACTATAGTCTAGACAATAGACTAAACTATAGTCTAGGCTATAAAATAAACTATAGTCTAGACTATAGACTAAACTATAGACTAAACTATAGTCTAGACTATGGACTAAACCATAGTTTAGACTAAACTATAGCCTAGACTATAGACTAAACTATAGTCTAGACTATAGACTAAACTACAGTCTGGACTATTAACTAAACTATAGTCTAGACAATAGACTAAACTATAGTCTAGGCTATAAAATAAACTATAGTCTAGACTAAAGACTAAACTATAGACTAAACTATAGTCCAGACTATAGACTAATCTATAGTCTAGACTATAGATTTAACTATAATCCAGGCTATTGTCTAGTCTATAGACTGTACTATGGTCTATACTAAAGAACATACTATAAACTATAGTCCAGACTAGATACTAAACTATAGTCGAGACCACAGACTAATAATAATAATAGGACCTTTAACCTTTTTTTTTTAATTATATAAGATAATCAATTATGTTTTTCTAAAAATTATCATAAAAATACAAGTTTTAATAAGTTGACCTTTGACCTTGTTTTAAAAAAATTCAAAATTTTAATGTTTCCTTTCTAGAAAAAAATTGTTTTAAGACTATTTGTAAGATATTGAAGTATGTTTTGCTAAAATTATCATAAATTTTGAGGTTTTGAAAAGATGACCTTTAAAAAAAAAAAAAATTTAAAATTTGAAGCTTTTTGCACAAAATTCGTTTAAAAAAGCTATTTATATTATATTGCAGTGTGTTTTGCGATAAAGTTATCATAAATATAGAAGTTTAAATAAGATGACCTTTGACTTTTTTGAGAAATAAAGCAATATTTTAAGATTTTTTACAAAAATTCATTTATAAGAGTAATTTTTAAGACATTGAAGTATGTTTTGGATAAAAATTATAATGAATATTGAAGATCTAATAAGATGACCTTTGACCCTTTTGGAAAAAAAAGCAAAATTGAAAGATCTTTTTAGAAAAAATCGTTTAAAAAAGCTGTTTATAACATATTGCAGTCTGTTTTGGGTAAAAATTATCATAAATGTAGAAGTTTTAACAAGATGACCTTTGACATTTTTGGTAAATGTGCTGCAAAATTTATAATATAAGTAAAAATTCTTTATTATAGTAATTTTTAACTATTTATGGAGAAAATTAACATAAAATATGAAGATTTTAGGAATTTAACCTTTGACCTGTTGTTAGTAGTTAGTTGAAAATTATGTTAATTTGCTTTTGCAATAATTTTAGCATTATTTTGGACACATTTTTAATGTTTTTAGGAAAAATTTGTCATAATCATGGAATTTTTGACAATATAACCTTTGACCTTAAAAAAACATTTTTAATTTTTTTTACAAAAATCGTTTAGAAACGGAATTTAGAAACATTGAAGTATGTTTAGCTAAAATTTATCATAAATATTAAAGATTTAATAAGATGACCTTTGACCTTTTTGGATAAAAAGGCGAAATTTTAAGATTTTTTATTTTTTTTTTTAAATTTCGTTTAAATAGTGATTTACAACATTTTGCATGGTGTTTTGGGTAAAAATTATCTTAAATATTAAAGTTTTAAAAGGATGACCTTTGACATTTTTAGAGAAATGTGCTATAAAACCTATAAAATAAATAAAAATTCTTTAACAAAGTAATTTTAAACTATTTATGGAGAAAATTAACATAAAATATGGAAACTATAAGAATTTAAACTTTGACCTGTAGTTAGTAATTAGTTGAAAATTATGTTAATTTGCTTTAGTAATAATTTTAGCATTATTTTGGACATATTTTTAGTGTTTTTAGGAAAAAATTATCATAATCATGGAATTTTTGACAATGTAACCCTTGACCTTTTTGAGAAAAAATGCAAAATTTTTAGATTTTTTACAAAAATTCGTTTAAAAAGCCATTTATAAGATACTGAAGTATGTTTAGCTAAAATTTTTTGTAAATACTGAAGATTTAACAAGATGACCTTTGACAGTTTTGGGATATAATGCAAAATTTTAAGATTTTCTACAAAAACTCGCTTAAAAAAGTGATTTATAAGATATTGAAGTATGTTTAGCGAAAAAAATTTATAAATATTGAGGTTTTCATAAGATAACCTTTGACCTTTTTGGGAAATAATTTAAAATTTTCAGATTTTTTTCAAAAATTCGTTTAAAAAATCGATTTATAACATTTTGCGGTGAATTTTGAATAACAATTTTTCTAATTACAGAAATTTTAATGAGATGTTTTTAATGTTTTTGAGACAAAATTATCATAAAAAGGGAAGTTTTGACAATATGACCTTTGACCTTTTGTCGAAAAATTTACAAACATTTTTTTAAAAATGCTATTTATAAGATATTGTAGTACGTTTAGCTAATATTGAAGATTTAAGAAGATGACCTTTGACCTTTTTGGAAAAAAATTTAAAATTTTAAGATTTGTTTACAAAATTTCGTTTGATTAAGCGATTTATAGCACCTTTTAGTGTGTTTTTGTTAAGATTTATCATATATATAAAAGTTTTTACAAGATGACCGACCTGTGACCTTTTTTTAAAAAAATTAAAAATTTTATATAATTTTTTTTTTTTTTTTTTAGAAAAATGTTGGAAAAATTATTAAAAATTGTATGTAATGGTTTATATTATTTAAATATAAAAAATTGTAAATAGAAGTAATATGACCTTTGACCTTTTTTAAAAAATGCCAAAAATTTTACAATTTAATTAAATATTTGGGTAGAAATTAATTTTAACTGCTTAAAAATAAAAAAAAAAACATCTTTAAAAAGGAAGATATTGATGGTTTAACATATGACCTTTCGATGAAAAAATTTAATTCTTTATAATTTTTATTTGCGTATTTAATTAAACGAATTTTATTTTTTAGTTTTTATGTTATGACCTTTAACCTAATGTAAAATTTTTTATAAAATATATTTTAAATTTCCCTTAAAATACATTTTTAATACGTTGTAGTTATGTTTGTATTAAGTTTTTTTTGTTAAATTTCAATTAAAATTCTTGTCCTTTTCTTTTCTTGTTTTTTAACGCTTAAAATCTTTTTGTATTATTTTTTTGGTTTAATAACCATTTTAATGTTTACCTTTTGTATTTATTTTTTTTAATAAAAATATTTTTCTTACTTTTTTCATTTATTTCAAAAAGAAAATTTTATGGAAAAAAATCAGGTCTCTTGAAAAAAATGTAAATAATTAAATTCATATGCACGTTTTACAATTGTCACATTTCCATTCTCATGCGCGAATTGTATTTTGTTTACTTGAGTATAAACGAATACGAGTACCTTTATTTGTGTGTATATGTATGTAAGTATAGTATAAGTGTATTTATAACAAAATGTATATAAATGTCCTGTTATTGTTGTTCCCATAGATAGACACCCAAAGATTATTATTGTTGTTCATTTTATCTCGTATTCTTGCTCATACGAGTATAAGTTTGATGATGATTTTTTTTTTTCTCAGCTTTAAGTTTATTTTATACATGTATGTAATTGTGTTAGTAGTCATGTGTATACCTGTCTGTATGCCTGCCACCCATGTTGTTTTGTTTATTATCATTTCAAGCTTGTTGTTATTGTTGTTTTTAGTATTGTCTCATTAAATCGTGTGTGAGTACATTCCGTTATTATTATTTTGTTTTTGTGCAAGTCGTATGTATGTGTATATGTATATGAGAGTGTTATTGCTCTTCTTATTGTTTTATTTACAATAAACATTTTAATTGTTATTTGTATGTATGCATGTAGGTAAATGCTCGTGTATATTTTCTTATGTTAGGGACAACTTTATGTTAAGTATTCAGTAAGAGAAAGAAAGTATTTTCTGTATTGTTTACTTTTGCTTGAGAGAAGTTTAACAGAATTATTTTTTTTTGGTTGTGCAACAAAACATTTTATTACTTAATTTTATTACTGAGTTTTTTTTGTCGGCGTTTTTTTAATAAAAGAAATTTTAATTAATCCGCCAGGTTATTAAAAGAAATTGAATTTAATGAAAGATGTGAGCGAAATTTTAAGAAAGGAATTGGGGAACACAAAAAAAAAAAAAAAAATAAACAAAAATACGGTTTTAAAAGTAAATAAAATTAATATTATATCCAAGAATTATTTAAAATGTTTCACAAAAACTAAAGCATACTTTAAGGTTCCTTAAACAATTTCATTTTGAAATCATTAAGTTAATTTGTAAACAAATTTTTAATCAATTAGCAATATTTTAAACAGTTTTAATAAAAGAGGTCAAAGGTCATATGTCTTGAATTTCTATATTTTTTAATAACTATTTTTTTATATTTTCATATCTAATTCAATAATAATTAAAAATTCTATAAAAAATATTATATTCTTTTACTTTCTACTAAAAAGGTCACAGGTCACATTAATAGAAACTTAAAATTTGAAACAATTTAATTTTGAAATCATTAAAAATTAATTTGTAAACTAATTTTTAATCAATAAGCAACATTTTAAACAGTTTTAATAAAAGAGGTCAAAGGTCATATGTCTTAAACTGCTATATTTTTGTATTAAAATTATATAAAACATTACAAATTAATTTTCTTTTCAAAATTTTTAGGACTTTCTTTTAAATTTTACTATTTTCTCAAAGGTCAAAGGTTATAATGCTTAAATATTTAGATTTTATTATTTTTAGTTCATAAAATGTTATAAACCACTTTTGCTAATCAAATTTCAGCAAGAATTTTTAAAAACTTTTCAAGTTTTCCAAAAAAGGTCAAAGGTCATATAATTAGTACTTCTAAATTTACAATAAAATTTAACTTAAAATACTTCAAAACAATATAAATCATTTGAAATCGAAATTTTGTTTAAACGATTTTTTTTAATTTTTTCCCAAAAAGGTCAAAGTTCATATTAAATAATTAAAATTAATAAAAATTGTTACCTAAAAATGCTCAAAATCATTATAAATCCTTTAACAATTAAAATTTAAAAAAAAAACATAAAATTTTGCAATTTTAACCAAAAAGAGGTCATAGGTCATAACGCTTAAATATTCATATTTTATTATTTCCAGCACATAACATATCATAGACCACATTTCTAATCAAATTTCTGTAAAATGCATAAAATTTTTTAATTTTTCCAAAGAAGGTCAAAGGTCATATTATTATTACAGCAAAATTTATAATAAATTTTAACTAAAAATGCTTGTAAACAATATAAATAATTTAAAATCGAAATTTTATTTAAAAGAATTCTAACATTTTAATTAATTTTTTCCCCAAAAATGTCAAAGTTCATATTAAACCATTAAAATTAATAATAAATTTTACCTAAAAGTGGTCAAATCGTTTTAAATACTTTAACAATCAAAATTTTGTAAAAACTTTTAAAATTTTGCTATTTTCACAAAAGAAGGTCATAGGTCGTAGAATAAAATTGTTATTTTTTTTTTATTTGTATCACATAAAATGTCATAAATTATATCTTCTAATCAAATTTCAGTAAAAATCTTACAACTTTGGAATTTTTCCAAAAAAAGGTCAAAGGTCATCTTATAAATACTTCAATATTTATAATAAATTTAAAAATACTTCCAGACAACATTAATAAATAACTTTAATATACTTTTTGTAAAAAATTATAAAGCTTTTACAGTTTTTAATTAAAAGGTCAAAGGTTATATTTATATAAAAACTAAATGTTTTGAAAATTTCTTTTTGAATGTTATCATGTTATTTTCTAAAAAATAAAAAATAAAATATTTTCATTTTGGCAGTTTTTTAATAAAAGGTCAAAGGTTAAAGGTCATATTTTTTTTTTTAAATATTACATTTCATGAAAATTTGCTTCTGAATGTTATTAAGTGATTTTTTAATATGTTTTTCGTAAAAGATTTTGTTATTTTATCAGTTTTTAATTAAAAGGTCAAAGGTCATATTTATATAAAAACTAAATTTCTTGAAAATTTGCTGCTGAATGTTGTCATGTAATTTTCTAGCATATTTTTTGTAAAAATTATATAATTTTAGCAGTTTTTAATTAAAAAGTCAAAGGTCACTTTTATATAAAAACTAAATTTCTAAAAATTTTGCTCTTGAAAGTCATCACGCGATTTTGTAATATACTTTTCGTAAAATATTTCGTTATTTTGGCAGTTTTTTATTAAAAGGTCAAAAGTCATTTTGCTTAAACTTTTTTATTTTTGAGAAACTGTTCATTGAAATTCTCTAAATGTTTAAAAATAGTTATAAAATTATGTCTAAAGTAATATTTTTGCATTGAAATTAAATTTTGTTGTTGTTTAGTTTTCAATGTTTTTTATTAAAATTAAAAATTAATTTAGAAAATTGATTTTATAGCTTATAAGAAAAATCCTTAGCATACCTTAAGGATTATTTTAAAATATTTATATCCAATATCCTGTTAAATTTGTAAATATAAATGTATTAAATATATAACCATTATATTTCCTATTCAATTTCCGAATGCTTTCCTTGTGAAATAAACATAATAAAGTTGCGTAAATAAGAAAAAGACTCTAGTAAATTACAGATAAAAAAAAAAATAAAAGCATGAATCTTATAATAAAACATTTTTTCACTACCCTCTACCAACAACATCAAGCTGATGTTGCAAAAAATTATCAGCGCAAAAAACCATCGTCATCATCAGCGTCAGCATCAAAATCAACATTATTTTAAGCAGGACCCTGAACTGACTGACAAGGATGATATGAAGTGATGTGTATACTGTCGATGATGATGAAAACTCTCATAGACATTTGAAATTTGAATAAAGAAAAAGACTGTAACAGTAAAGATAAAGTGAAAATTATAATGTGCATCATAAAAATATATTAAACGCGTATTATTATAAAGTAAACGAAAGGAACATGATGAGCACAATAAGAAAAAAAAAAAAAAAAAAAAAAAAAAATTTAATTAAAAATATTTTCATCATCTTAAAATTTCAAAACGAAAAGAAACAAAAAAAAAAAAAAAAAAAAAAAAAAAAAAAAAAAAACTATTTTGTATTTTGTTTCACTATGAAAAGAAGGGGCAGCCAGCAAATAATATTAAATATCTTAAGAACGAGCAGAAATTTTAAAGTTCATTATACTGTTTGTTTGTTTGTTTATTTATACATTCATATCCTAGCCCTAGCCTTGGCTCATTTCCATTGTCTATGGTCTTCCGTAATGCTACTACAACATTTTGGAGTTTATTTTGTGATTCTTGTGCTGGAGAGATGTATTGCCCGCCAGCCTTATAATGTTCATAATTTAGCTGTTATTAATATTATAATAATTTAAGGATACCGATAGTAATGATGGGAGAATAAAGAAAGCAAGTAGTTGGACTGCTGGTAGTTTAAGTAAATTAACAAAGATAAGCTGATGTAAATTATACGATTGGCAACTATAAATGGCGTAAATAAACAAATGAAATAGAACAAAGAAGATAAAAAAAAAACAAACTGAATTTAAAGAAAATTAATTTTATTTAAATTTTGGCTAGAAACTTTAAAATTTAATTAAAAAACCTCATTAATTTAAGGAAATTCTATAAAAAAGGTCAAAGGTCAGAGGAAATAGAATAAAGTTTTCATGAAAAAACTGCAAGAATATTGTTTTTATTACCAAATTGCCTGATTCTATAACAAAATATCTTAAAAAATTTAAAATTTTTTATAATATGACCTTTGACCTTGCTTAAAAAAATAAGCAATAAATTAATTTTATTTAAATTTTGGCTAGAAACTTTAAAATTTAATTAAAAAACCTCATTAATTTAAGGAAATTCTATAAAAAAGGTCAAAGGTCAGAGGAAATAGAATAAAGTTTTCATGAAAAAACTGCAAGAATATTGTTTTTATTACTAAATTGCCTGATTCTATAACAAAATATCTTAAAAAAATTTAAAATTTTTTATAATATGACCTTTGACCTTGCTTAAAAAATAAAAAAAATAAAAACATTTTCTAATTTGTTCATAAAGATTTCGTAAAATCCTTTACAATTTTCATAAAATAAAAAAATGTGTATAAAAATTTAATTTTTAATAATATGACCTTTGACTTTTTTTAAAAAATTACTACAATTGTCTGGATTTTTTATAAAATGTTCATAAAATCTATACCAGTTATCATAAAAAACCAAAATTTTTTATGAATCAGAAATCTTCATTAATATGACCTTTAACCTTTCATTAAAGTACTTAGAAAATGTTAATAATTATAGAAATTGTAAAATGTTTATTCTTTTACCTAATTGCATGATTTTTTTTTTTGCAAAATTTCTCCAAAAATATTAAATTTTCAGGAATATGACCTTTGAACTGACTTGAAAATGTTTACCTATTTTCATAGAAAATTGATTCTATTATTCATTTGCACTATTTTAATACAAAATTTCTTTAAAAAAATAAATTTTTACTAATATGACCTTTGACCTTGCCTAAAAAAATCCACAAATTTTCTAGTTTTCAGAAAAATTCCATAAAATCTTTTACAATTTTCACACAAAGAAAAAAAAAAAAAATAATAAAGAAAAAAATAAATAAAAAAATGTGTGCAAAAATTATATTTTTAATAATATGACCCTTGACCTTGTTTAAAAAATTACAGCTATTTTCTATATTTTTAATAAAAACTCCCTAAAATGCTAACCATTTTCATTGAAAAAATAAAATTTGTTTAAAGGAAATTTTCAAGAATATAACCTTTGACCTTTCTTAAAAGTTTTCTGAATTTTGTAATTATTTTCATAGAAATTCTAAAATATTTATTATATTATCTAATTACATGATTTTGTTGCAAAATTTCTCCAAAAATATAAAATTTTCTGGAATATGACCTCTGACCTAGCTGGAAAAGTGTTACCTATTTTCAAGAAATGCCCGAATATATATTCTATTTTTCAATTGCACAATTTTACTGCAAAATTTCTCCAAAAATGTAAAATTTTGAATAATATGACCTTTGGCCTTGCCTAAAAAAACTCAAATTTTTTAAATTGTACATAAAAATTACATAAAATCTTTTATAATAAAAAAATATTAATAAAAATTTTATTTTTAATAATATGACCTTTGACCTTGCTTAAAAAAATTACTACAGTTTTTAGATTTTTCATAAAATGTCCGTAATATATGTTCCAATTTTTATAAAAAATTAAAATTTTTATAAATTTGAAATTTTCAGCAATATGACCTTTGACCTTTCTTAAAAGTATTCGGAAATTTTGAATTATTTTCATAGAAATGCTAGAATATTGACTATATTATCCAATTGCATGATTTTTTTTACAAAATTTCTTAAAAATATAAAATTTCCAAAATCTACAAAATCCTTTAAAATAATCATGAGAAATAATTTTTTTTATAAATATGCAATTTTCAGATATATGACCTTTGACCTTGCTTAAAACTTACAACAATTTTCAAGATTTATATGAAATATGCATGAATCTTCTAAAATATTCATAAAATATAATTTTTATTTACAAATAAGAACATTTGAGGAAACTAACCTTTGACCTTTTTTAAGAAGTTTTCACAAATTTTGGATTATCTTTTATAGAAATTCTATAATATTAATTTTATTAACCAATTCTATGATCTTTTTAAAAAATGTCTTATTTTTTTTTTTTATTAATATGACATTTTTATGAGTATGACCTTTGACCTTTTCTTAAAATTTTTCACAATTTTTTTTTTTTCGAAATGCCTAAAAGGACACACAGTTAATACTATTCGAAAAATGTTGCATAATAAAGTACTTATAAATATGACCTTTGACCTATTTTACAAATTTGAATTTTTTACGTTAAAAAGTTTCTTATTGAGCACAAATTTATAGTGGAATTTCTTTAAAACTAAATATTAAGAAACTTGTTTGTTTTTAAATTTGAACAATTTTCATCCAGAAAGTCAAAGGTCATGCTAATAAAAAATTTAAAATTTGAATTAATATTAAAGCAAATTTGTTAACAATTAAATCTTATTTAAGTAGAATTTCCTTCTTGAATTATAAAAAATTTATATTTTTATACAAATTTGGAATTTTTTGTTAAAAAGGTCAAAGGCCATTTTATAAAAATTTCCTTATTAAGCAAAAATTTTGTCAAAAAAATATATTCGAATTTCTTTTTTTTTTGTTTTTTTAAATTAAATTATGAAAAATATGTTTTTATTTTCTAAATTGAAATATTTTTATTAAAAAGGTCAAAGGTCAGCTTAGTGAAATATTAGAAATATATGTAAAAATTGAAACAGGATGATTAAGATTTAAATTTTTATAAAGAAAAAATATTTTATTTTAAAAATTTCGAAGTTTTTTAACATTCTTATTAAAAAGGTTAAATGTCAGCCATGTAAAATCTCAAAATATTATATCAAAATGGAAGAAAAATGATTAACAATAAAATATTATTTGAAAACATTAAAATAATTTTGTAAATTTTAATATTTTTATTAAATAAGTCAAAGGTCATCCAAGTAAAATATAAGAAAGTTGTATAAAAATTAAATTAAAATAATATTATGTATAATAATAATAAAGGGATTTTGAGAAATTAAAATTTTTTTTTATTATAAGGTCAGAGGCCAGCTTAGTAAAATATAAAAAAATTATATAAAAATCGAAAAGATTGTTTATTAAATGTTAAGAAAAAAAAAAGATATTTTACTTTGAAAATTTAAAATTTTTTTAATATGTATTAAAAAGGTCAAAGGTCAGCCTATATATAATATAAAAAAAAATTTATAAAAAATAGAGGAGAAATGATTGTTTATTAAATGTTAGTAAAGAAAAATGATTTTTGAATTAAAAAAAATTCAAATTTTTGTTTAAAAAGGTCAAAGGTCATTTAAAAAATATATAATTATTGAGTAAAAATATAATAAAATTTACAACAGAATAAATAGTTATAAGAAATTTGATTTTATTTTTAAAATTTTAATATTTTTATTAAAAAAGGTCAAAGGTCAAAAAGGTTTAATATTAGAAAATTATAAAAAATGAGGCACAATTATTACTTATAAAATGTTAATAAAGAAGATTTTTTTTTAACAATTTCTGTTTTTTTTTTTTTTTTAATATCAAGTAAAAAGGTCAAAGGTCAGTCTGGTAAAATGTAAGAAAATTATATAAAAATTTTGAAAAAAAATGTTTAATTATTAAATTTTAATAAAGAAGAAAGTATTTTATTAAAAAAATTAAAATTTTTATCTAAAAAGGTCAAAGGCCATTTAAAAAATATATAATTATTGAGTAAAAATATAATGAAATTTACAACAGAATAAATAGTTATAAGAAATTGAAAATTAATATTTTGAAATTTGAATATTTTTATTAAAAAAAAGGTCAAAGTTCAGCCTAGTAAATTTTTATAAATATAGGTAAAAATGTACAGAGTTATAGTTTATTAAATATTTACTATTAAATAATAAAAAAGCGCTTATCATTTTGAAAAAAATGGAATTTTTTTATTGATAAGGTCAAAGGTCAGCTTAGTAAATTATTAGAAAATTATATAAAAACTGAAGTAGCATTATAAATTATTAAATAATAAGTAAATTATTAGAAAAATATATAAAAACTGAAGCAGCATTATAAATTATTAAATAATAATAAAGAAAGTTTTTTTTTTATAAATTATGAAATTTTTGAATATTTTTATTAAAAAGGTCAAAGGTCAACCTAGTAAAATATAAGAAAATTATAGCAAAATTTAGATGAAATGATAAATTATTATTTATATTATGAAATTTTTGAATATTTTTATTAAAAAGGTCAAAGGTCAACCTAGTAAAATATAAGAAAATTATAACAAAATTTAGATGAAATGATAAATTATTAAATGTTAATAAAAAAAAAGTTATTTAATTGAAAAATTCAAATTTTTGTTTAAAAAGGTCAAAAGTAATTTAAAAAAAACATTATTTTTGAATCCAAAATTAAGTCAAATTTATTGGAAAAAAGTTAAGGTTTTTAAAAAGTTTGTATTTTTTAGATTTTCTACTTAAACTATCTTTAATTGTAGATACTTTTTATTTATCTTTTTTTATTGCCAAATTCCTCCACAGTCTATTGACTTTTATTTGGCTGACTCTTTTCTTTTCTATTTATTTTTTGGAGTATCAGCGAAAAAAAATACTAGAACCTTTTAATAGCGTTTCAATATTACTACGAGCTCACCAATTTTTAAACCATTTCACATGCAAATAGTTTTTTTACTTCAAGTATTCCCTCGATTTAGTAGTTTTTTTCACTTTTTTTCCATACAATATTGCAATTGTATTACGTTTTTTTTTTTTTCTGTAAGAGAGTTTTGTTCAAATTTTTTTACACAAAATAAAACAATACGCTTCAATTGAGGCACATATCGATAAAGTAAAATGCTAAAAACAGTCAGCAGTACCTGCTATGGAAATTTAGCAGGAAAAAAGATAAATTAAAAAAAATGTGAAAAAAGCATGAGTTGGAAAAAAGGTAATGAAATTGCTTGATTGGAATTTTATGAGTGTCATTTGGTAATAGTTTGTTTGTACGTTTTCTATTTTTATTTTTATTTTTATTTTAATTTTTTATTTATTTTGTACTCAAAGGACTTTTTAGCAGGATCAGCTTTGAAATGTTGGTGGAAAAAAATAAAGAATTTGAAAGGACAATGAATAGTAATAAAATAACGTTTAGCCAAAAACAAAAAGGTTATTTAGAGGTGAAATTAAAAACTATTTAATTGGAATAAAATGTATTAAAGTTAACCAAGTGTTAAAAGGAACAAATTTTAAATAAAATTTAGAAAATACAAAATGCACAGTTTTTTTCATTAGCCCATGAAATCATATTTTCTTTTCATTTTCAGCTCTTCTCTTCCCTCTGTCTTTTTCTTTTAACCTATGAAAATTTATTTAAACATTGTTACTTTTTACTATCAAAAATGTTTTTGAGTTAGAATTCAGTTTATTTTTCTCTTTCCTTCTTTTTTTACGTTACAAACTTTAGCTGTTCATTTCAATTATTTCGAGTACTTTTTTCTGTTTTGTACTCCTATAAAAATTTCAAAATATCCTTTAGGCTATATTGAAATTAGTTACATGTTCAGTTTGTCTGTGTGTATGTGTTATATTATAACAAACTTTTAAACAATTGCTCAGTTACAACAAAAAAGATCCTTTATTTTATAGGAAAAATTATTGCATATTTATTTAAATATTTGTTTTAGTTATTTCAATTTAAAAACAATAGAAAAGTTAACTGGTTGTTAAAGGAAATGAAAAAATATATTTTTAAAAATAATAAAGAATTGTTAGAGAAAAAGTTAATAAATTTTAAAATGAGTTCATAAATAGTTTTTACAAAAGAGAAAGAAATAAAAATAAAGCAAAAAAATAATAATAAAATAAAATAAACAAAAAACTGTAAAAAGAGGTTTAATTAAAATTCTATTATTTATTTAAAATAAGAAAAAAAAAAATAAGAAAAATCTGCAAAATTAATATAAAGAAAGCTAAAAAAATAATAAAAAAAATCACACAAAATTACTTAAATTTGCCTTAATTTACATTTTAAAATAAAAATTTCTTAAAATTCTCAACCAAAAAACACTTTTTAACAAAATGACCTTTGACCTTTTAAAGAAAAATTCAAAAATAATGAAATAAAAACCATTTTCTCTATTAAAATATCATAATAAACCATTTCTCAAACTTTTAAGGAAAAATCCTAAAGTTTTAACAATTTAACCTTTGACCCTTTATTCCAAAAATCCCATATTTTAGTTAAAACTAAATTTGAAAATAATTTTTTCTTCATAACAAATATTTAAAAATAAAATTTTCTTAAAATTCCCACCAATAACACTTTTTTTAATAAAATGACCTTTGACCTTTTAAGAAAAATAATAATACCTAAACAATTTTCTACATTAAAATTTCATTACAAACATATTCTTATAATCTTAAAGCTAAATTTTAAAGTTTTCAACTTTTAAACTTTGACCTTAAAAAAAAATATACCATATTTAAGGAAAAATGTATTTTACAAATACTTTAAAGAATTTTTTTTGCTAAATTACATCTAAAAATTAAATTTTCTTAAAATTCCCAACCTTTAAAAAACTTTTTTTGATAAAATAATCTTTGACCCATAAAAGACGTTTTTCGAAAATAATAAAATAATAACTATTTACCTCATTAAAATATTATAATAAACGAATTCTCAGTTATAATGAAAAATTTAACTGTTTTCACCCTTTAACCTTTGACCCTAATTCATAAAAATTCGTTTTAAAGGAAAAAATTTCAAAACAAGAATTTTTTATAATTTTTAATTTAAACTGATATTTTTTAAAAATTCAAAGCAAAATTCTAAAGTTGCAAACAATTTAATCTTTGACCCTTTTCCCAAAAATCCCTTATATTAGAATAGATTAACATTGAAATTATTTTTTGTCATAATTTATATTTAAGAATAAAGTTTTTTTTTTTTTTTTAATTGCCAACTAAAAACCATGTTCTAGTATATTGACCTTTGACTTTTCAAAGAAAATATCCGAAAATAATGAAGTAGAAATCATTTACTTTATTAAAATTTCATAACAAACCATTTTTTAAACTTTCAGAGAACAATTTCAAAGTTTTAACAATTTAACCTTTGACCCTTGTTCAACAAATTTCCGTATTTAAGGAAAAATGTATTTTAAAAATTCTTTAGAACAATTTTCTTTATTAATTTATAATTTTAAATAAATTGTAGTTTAAATTTCCAAATATAATAAGTTTTGAATCAAATAACCTTTGACCTTTAAAAAAAAATTTCGAAAATAATAAAGCAAAATCCATATTTCTTATTAACATTTGATGACAAACAATTCCTCAAATTCACAAAGCCAAATTTTAAAGTTTTAGCAGCTTAACCTTTGACCCTTGTTCAAAAAAATTCCATATTTTAGAAAAAATAAATTTTAAAAATACTTTAGAAACATTTGCTTTAATAATTTTTATTTTCAATCAAAATTTTATAAAAATTCCCAACAATTAAAATTTTTGTAATAAAATGACCTATGGCCTTTTAAAGGAAACTTTCTAAAATAATAAAACAAAAATCATTTTATTCATAAATGTTTTATTACAAACTACTTTTCAAACTATAAGTGCAAAATTCTTAATTTTTAACACCTTAACCTTTGACCTTTTTTAATTTTTTTCTTAATGTGAAAAATTTTTTGTAAAATTTCTAAATTTTTATTATAAAGTAAAAAGCAAAATATATATTCTAGAGTATTTTTCGGTTATAGAAGTTTTAATATAATGACCTTTGACCTTTTTGCAAATATTGATAATTTTTTTTTAGAAATTTATAAAATTTCATTATAAATCAAAAAATTTTTATATTTGGTATAATTTTTCTGTAAAATTTTCCCAAAATATTGAAGTTTTAAGAACATGACCTTTGACATATTTTTTCAAATGTAAGGATCTTTTAAAAAATTATTAGAAATTTAATTTTAGAATGTTTCAAGTGGTTATTATTAATATTTTTCTTTATGAAAATCCATCCCAAAATAGATGCTTTGGCAACATGACCTCTGACCTTTTTTGAGAGTTTAAGAATTTTATTGCAAGGTTATCAGTAATTTTATTAGATAATGTAAAATTTCTATAACTAAAATTATTTTCAATAAAAATTAAGCAAAATGTTAAAGATTTTATAAAATAACCTTTGATCTTTTTTTAAATTTTAAGATTTTTAGGAAAAATTTTAATAAAATACTTATGTAATGAAAAGTTATTTCATTTGCTATTAATAATTTTTTTAAAATAGACGAATTTTATGAATATGACCTTTGAACTTTTACGATTTTTTTAAATTTTGGGGGAAAATATTTATAAACTTTGTTAAAAGATGAAATATTTCTTTTGTAAAAAATATAATGTTTATTAAATTGAATAAAAAAAAGAAAATATATATTTAGGCAACATGACCTCTGACCTTTTTTTTAAATTTTAAGATTTTTTTTTTTTTGCAAAACTATCAGTAATTTCTTTAGATATAAAATTTTTATAAAAAATTATTTTCAATGAAAATTAACCAAAATGTTAAAGGTTTTATAAAATAACCTTTGACCTTTTTTTCAATTTTTAAGATCTTAAGAAAAATATTAATAAAATTCTTATATAATGAAAAGTTATTTAATTTGCTATTAATATTTCTTTAAAATATACAAGTTTTAATAATACGACCTTTGACCTTTTAAGATTTTTTTAAGTTTTTGGGAAAAATACTTAAAAACTTTGTTAAAAAATGTATTATTTCTTTTGTAAAATACAATGTTTATTAAATTGAATAAAAATAAAGAAAATAGATGTTTTGACAACATGACCTCTGACCTTTTTTTTGAAATTTGAAGATTTATTTTTGCAAAATTATAAGTAATTTCATTAGAGAATATAAAATTTTATTTATTAAATTACTTTTAATAAAATTTTAACAAATTGTAAAAGTTTTTACAAAATAACCTTTGACCTTTTTTTAAATTTGTAAGATTTTTGGGAAAAATTTTAATAAAATTCTTATATAATGAAAAAAGTTTCTATATAATTATAATTTTAAGATAATTTTCTATGAATAATTTTTTTAATATTAAAATTTTATCAATATGACCTTTGACCTTTTACGATTTTTTTTTAAGTTTTGGGGGAAGATTCTTACAAATTTTGTATTAAATCTATTTTTAAATAAAATTTTCATTAAAATTTTTAAAAATAAAGAAATTTTAACTTGATGAACTCTGACCTTTCTTTAAAATTTATAGAGTTTTAGGAAAATATAAAAATTTTACTATCATATGAGTTAATGTCTAATAAGAAATCATATTACTATATTAATAGGTAAATTTAAAGACGTTTAAACATGTTGACCTTTGACATTTCTGGAACACTTTTGATATAAAACAAAATTTTTTGAGATATTTTAAAACTTTTAATTACAATTACTAAAATTTGTATTTCAATAATTTTTTAAAGTAGATTTATTAGATTTTCTGGAAGGGGAACACTTTTTGTCCTTTTGTCTACATCTTATAACAAATATTCAAAAAAATTTTAAAATAATATTAAAAAAAGAAAACACGACAAGGAATCTCTAATATTAAACGCGTAACATATTTGGCGAATTGCTGATGAGGGATTTTCTCTATTGCAGACACACCAAATGTTTTCAAAATTTATTTTGAAGACGAATAAAAAGAAAAAAATGGAGTGGGTGCTAGGTTCACTTAAGTTGAAACTTAACATATGCGTCTTCAAAGTATCTATCTGTCTGTAAGAGTTTTTTTCTGTATTTTCTTAGCAATTTAATTTCACATTAGTAAGAAAGAAGAATAAACATTTAAACTTTTTTTTTTTAAATTTGTTTTTATTCGATGTTTGTGGCAAATATATGTTAAGGGATTTTATTGAATAAAAACAATTTAAAGAAAAATAAAACAAAGTATACTTTAAGGCTTATAATTGTATTTACAAATATGTATATAGAGCTATTAAATGTTGATTTTATGTTAATGTTAAAGCGTTAATGAAGTGTGTGAAAAAATAAGCAGAATGATGAAACTAAATTAAGAGATTTTTTTACATTTTTTTTTTTAATAGGGAATAAGGAAGTGAAAGATAAAAAGGGAGTTGTTAATAGAAAATAAAAAAAAAAGAAATGTATTTAATTTTTATTTAAAAGCTTTTAAATTTTTTAAACAATATTTTGTATTTTATTGAACAGGTCAAAGGTTATTTTATTAAAAAAGTGTTTTTCGTTTTAGAATTTCAAAGGAAATTTAATTTTAAGGTAAACATTATTAAATAATATTCTTTTAAAGTATTTTAAAAATAAATTTTTTCATAAATATGGGATTTTTTTGAAAAAGGGTCAAAGGTTAAGGTGTTAAAATCGTTTTATTTTACACTAACAATTTGAGGAATTGTTTTTATTGAAGTTTTAATAAAGAAAATGGTTTTTGTTTTAATATTTTCGAAATTTTCCTTTAAAGGGTCAAAGGTCATTTCATTAAAAGAGATGTTTTGGTGGGAATTTTTACAAAATTTTATTCTAAGGTGTAAACTATTAAAGAATATTCCTTTAAAGTATTTTAAAAATTATTTTTTTCCACAAATATGGATTTGCTTTTTAAAAAGGTCAAAGTTTAAGGTGTTAAAATTGTTAAAATTTGAACAAACATTTTGAGGAATTGTTTAAATTGAAATTTTAATAAAGAAAATGGTTTTTGTTTTGTTATTTTCGAAAGGGTCAAAGGTCATTTTATTACAAATTAATTATTGGTTTCGAATTTTAAAGATAATTTCATTTTAAAGTAAACCCTATTAAAGAATATTCTTCTAAAGTATTTTTAAAATGTATTTTTCCCAAAATATGGGATTTTTTTGAAAAAGGGTCAAAGGTTAACAGTTTGAGGAATTGTTTTTATTGAAGTTTTAATAAAGAAAATGGTTTTAGTTTTATTATTTTCGAAATTTTTCTTTAAAGGGTCAAACGTCATGTCATTAAAAGATATGTTTTGGTGGGAATTTTCACAAAATTTTATTTCAAGGTGTAAAAACTATTAAAGAATTTTCTTTTAAAATATTTAAAAGGTAAAGTTTTTATTAAATATGGAATTTTCTTGAAAAAGGGTCAAAGGTTAAGGTGATCATTTTGCACTAGTAGTTTATAAAATTATTTGCATTAAATATTTATAAACTAAATTAATTTTGTTTTATTATTTTCAAAATTTTTCTTTAAAAGGTGAAAGGTCATTTTATTAAAACTTGATTATTGGTTTCGAATTTTAAGAAAATTTTATTTTCATTAATTTACTTATATTATTTATTTATTTATTTATTTATTTATTTATTTATTTATTTATTTATTTATTTATTTATTTATTTATTTATTTATTTATTTATTTATTTATTTATTTATTTATTTATTTATTTATTTATTTATTTATTTATTTATTTATTTATTTATTTATTTATTTATTTATTTATTTATTTATTTATTTATTTATTTATTTATTTATTTATTTATTTATTTATTTATTTATTTATTTATTTATTTATTTATTTATTTATTTATTTATTTATTTATTTATTTATTTATTTATTTATTTATTTATTTATTTATTTATTTATTTATTTATTTATTTATTTATTTATTTATTTATTTATTTATTTATTTATTTATTTATTTATTTATTTATTTATTTATTTATTTATTTATTTATTTATTTATTTATTTATTTATTTATTTATTTATTTATTTATTTATTTATTTATTTATTTATTTATTTATTTATTTATTTATTTATTTATTTATTTATTTATTTATTTATTTATTTATTTATTTATTTATTTATTTATTTATTTATTTATTTATTTATTTATTTATTTATTTATTTATTTATTTATTTATTTATTTATTTATTTATTAATTAATTTATTTATTTATTTATCTCCTTAATCTTTAGCTTTGATTGCCCTTTAGGACCTTTGAGTTGTTAGACAATGTTGAGCTTAATTTTAAGGAGAGTTAGAGGAAAATAAATTTGCTACCTTGTTACACGTAACAGAGTATCTTCACCAACAATTCTAACATCAGGCGCCAAAACATTATACAAAATTGCTACGTGCTTTTGCATTCGTAAAATTTTATTTAAACTGCCTGCCTTTTTGAAACAATATCACCCATCGTAGCATCATCATTACTAACGTTAACTCCGAAAAATCATAGCAAAACTCTAAACGTTTAAAGACATTTTTTTAAATATTCTTAAGGGAAGACTAAAAAGGGAAAAACAATTTTCTCCAATATCTCTAAGATACATAAGGCCAACCAACGTCTAACTAACTTCTTTCCTTTTCTAAATGCATCACATGTTTGCAACTGACTATTTTAGTTATGATGATGCATGTTTGTTAGTCTCTCTCTCTCACACATAAATAGTATCAATGTTAAATTGTATGAAATCTATACTCTGTATGTGCAACATGGCCACACATGGCTCATGTTGCATTATTAAATGAAATTTTCTTTAGTATTTGCTAAAGGAAATTTCAATGTTAATGTGTATAGTTTCATTGCTATTTTTCCTAGAAGTTTTTGTAGGAAATCAAAGATTGAAAAATGATGGAAAAAAAGAAAATGAAAAATAAATTCAATTGCAATTTGCAGAGAATGCGTTAAGAGTTTCTTGTCTTTTTTTTTTTTCAAATGACCATTTGTTAGCTGAACATGTGTAAATTGAATTTAATTATGAGGAGTTAAGTAATGAATTTTAAGGAAATATTTTCAGACTTTAGAAAATATTAAATTTATTTTAATAAAAGGTTTTAAAAAGAGCTTTAAAGACGTTTTCTTTAAAGTCATTATAACCTACAAAATGAAGAATAAAAAATCGCTTTAAAAGGAAAAAATGAAAAAAAATTTCACATGATCAGAGCTCGTGTGTTTTCAAGTTGATTTGAAGTAGTACAGGTCCCTAGCGGGTCAAGGGGTTAGTGGGTGGCCCTCCAAAGTTGGTTATATCGGGTATGTAGGTATTTTTTTTTTTTTTGCTTTAAATCCCCAAAAATTCATTTATAATACGACAGAAAAGAAATTGTATATATAGATAATCCTTATAAATCTATACAAAAAATGGTCTTACATATATGTATAGGTTATCTATTTTAGTCTTACATATACGTATAGGTTATCTATTTTAGTTTAAGAGATTTACAGGTCGAAATAAATTCTTATTTTATTTTTTGTATTTCTTTAACTTGGCGGTCTTAATATTGATCCTAAAATGTTTCCAAAATATTTGCCAAATTCCTTATAAAATTTTTAATAATATTGCTGTAAGAATAATATAAATATATCAATCCGTTAAAAAATTAAATTAATCTGAAGTGGGAACTTTAAACAAATTTAAAGTTTTTTGGGATTTTTTTCCCAAAAAGCTGGAAATATTTATTTACTGATAAAATTTATTTTTTTGTTCTGAAATTAATCATGTTTCTAAAGTTTTCAAAGGAAATCTTAAGGCAAATGCGTCTAAAAAAAATCCGGTAGAGCTAGAGGCTAAGGTCTGTCCACAAGCCCTATCCAAATTTTGTCAAGTTTGGAAAAAAAAGGTTTTCTTTTTTTGTTATGTTCTCAAATTTTAAAGCTGGGATTGACTTCAAATTATTTTAAATATATAGCCTTATATGTAAAGTAAGCACCCAAAAAATATTTTCTGACGGAGGCACCTTATAACAACATGGTAACCATTTGAATGAAAATTTAAAATTTTTCAAACATGTTTTATATGAATGGGAATTTTGGGTATTTTCATGTAAAAAAGTGGGAAGTTTTTTAGTTTTCTGATTTTAGGACCAGTTTAAATATATTATACTGAAATTTCAATAAAATATCACTATACGTTTAGATTTTATTAAAGTTTAAATATTGATTCTATTTAAAATAAAAATCGCGAAATTTTAAAATTTTAAGTTTTTCGAGAAAATCTGCGTTCAAAATATGTTTCACAAACTTTTTTTAAATAAATTATCAATCTCCATATGCTAACATTTTCTTAGATACTAAATACTTGTAGAAAAATTTTATAATTTTGCTTAAAACCCCACAGAAACTTGGCCTCCTCTAGACAAATTAAGCTATTTATCATATTTTTTTTATGGAAAATGTATTTTTCTTTTTGTTTTTTTTTTGGAAAAAAGTCCAGGATCTATACAGATTAAAATTTATGTAGATTTTAAATAAATTAAATATTATCTAAAATTAGCTTAAATCAAAGGACTTTAAACTGTCTTAATTAGGCCATCATTTAAACTTAAAATATTTTCAACAGTGAGCCATCAATTTATATATTTTTCCATTTTATTTTTGGACTTATATCCTTAGCAATAAATTTCTTTGACTTTTTTTTTACTTGTTTTAAGACTTTTATTTCCTTTTTGTATATTTTGCTTAAAAAAGAAATAAAGATTTAAATTGTTTATGACTGTTGTTGAAATCTGTTTGAAACGTGTAGGACATCAGCAGCATCATTTGCCTCATACTCTTTTTTATATGCTGTTCTATATGTGGTGTTGTATGCATAGACCAAAAAAGAACTGCAATACAATATCGTCAAATAAATTTTTTCTTTAGTAAAAAATTTTTCTTGTCATTTTGGTGTAAATGTACCCCAAAAAAAAAAAAAAAAATCCTTTTTTATTTTGCTGTTAATATTTTCTTTTATATCTATTTTTTTCTTTTTGCTTTAAAACATACATAAGTATGCTTGAGAGTCAAGCTCAAACAGAAAAAAAAAATGTAGGATGTACAAGAGCTCCTAAAACAAGTATATTTCAGTTCCAGCTTTAAAAATAAAATAAAGGAAGAAGAAATACATTCTTAATAAACACCATAACTGCAGTAAAGGCTAAAGAAATAAGTACACGTAATATTATTAAGATTTATAGGAATGTACAAGAGAATTAAATTTATGGCTTAAAAACTAACAGAAATTAAAAAAAAAAAGATAAAAAACAAAAAACTATAAAAGAGAAATTGTTTAAAGGAGAAAGAGAAAAAAATTAATATAAAAAAACATATAAAAACAGAAAGTTTGTTCAAGTTAAATTGTTTTAAATGGCATGAAATAAATAAAGCCCATAAATATGCTATGATTTTTTTTTTATATAAAACAAATATTTAATGTTGGTTATAAAATAAACAAAAATGTTTTTTATGAAATTTTTTATTAAACACGTTTTTTAAGAAAATAAAATTTTATAAAAATTAATTATTTAAATGAATTAAATAAAAGAAAAAACTCATTGCCTACTTTAAGGGTGATTTAATTTTATTTTTTTAAAGGATACAATTCCTTTATTATTTACTTCTATTCTATTCTATTCTATTCTATTCTATTCTATTCTATTCTATTCTATTCTATTCTATTCTATTCTATTCTATTCTATTCTATTCTATTCTATTCTATTCTATTCTATTCTATTCTATTCTATTCTATTCTATTCTATTCTATTCTATTCTATTCTATTCTATTCTATTCTATTCTATTCTATTCTATTCTATTCTATTCTATTCTATTCTATTCTATTCTATTCTATTCTATTCTATTCTATTCTATTCTATTCTATTCTATTCTATTCTATTCTATTCTATTCTATTCTATTCTATTCTATTCTATTCTATTCTATTCTATTCTATTCTATTCTATTCTATTCTATTCTATTCTATTCTATTCTATTCTATTCTATTCTATTCTATTCTATTCTATTCTATTCTATTCTATTCTATTCTATTCTATTCTATTCTATTCTATTCTATTCTATTCTATTCTATTCTATTCTATTCTATTCTATTCTATTCTATTCTATTCTATTCTATTCTATTCTATTCTATTCTATTCTATTCTATTCTATTCTATTCTATTCTATTCTATTCTATTCTATTCTATTCTATTCTATTCTATTCTATTCTATTCTATTCTATTCTATTCTATTCTATTCTATTCTATTCTATTCTATTCTATTCTATTCTATTCTATTCTATTCTATTCTATTCTATTCTATTCTATTCTATTCTATTCTATTCTATTCTATTCTATTCTATTCTATTCTATTCTATTCTATTCTATTCTATTCTATTCTATTCTATTCTATTCTATTCTATTCTATTCTATTCTATTCTATTCTATTCTATTCTATTCTATTCTATTCTATTCTATTCTATTCTATTCTATTCTATTCTATTCTATTCTATTCTATTCTATTCTATTCTATTCTATTCTATTCTATTCTATTCTATTCTATTCTATTCTATTCTATTCTATTCTATTCTATTCTATTCTATTCTATTCTATTCTATTCTATTCTATTCTATTCTATTCTATTCTATTCTATTCTATTCTATTCTATTCTATTCTATTCTATTCTATTCTATTCTATTCTATTCTATTCTATTCTATTCTATTCTATTCTATTCTATTCTATTCTATTCTATTCTATTCTATTCTATTCTATTCTATTCTATTCTATTCTATTCTATTCTATTCTATTCTATTCTATTCTATTCTATTCTATTCTATTCTATTCTATTCTATTCTATTCTATTCTATTCTATTCTATTCTATTCTATTCTATTCTATTCTATTCTATTCTATTCTATTCTATTCTATTCTATTCTATTCTATTCTATTCTATTCTATTCTATTCTATTCTATTCTATTCTATTCTATTCTATTCTATTCTATTCTATTCTATTCTATTCTATTCTATTCTATTCTATTCTATTCTATTCTATTCTATTCTATTCTATTCTATTCTATTCTATTCTATTCTATTCTATTCTATTCTATTCTATTCTATTCTATTCTATTCTATTCTATTCTATTCTATTCTATTCTATTCTATTCTATTCTATTCTATTCTATTCTATTCTATTCTATTCTATTCTATTCTATTCTATTCTATTCTATTCTATTCTATTCTATTCTATTCTATTCTATTCTATTCTATTCTATTCTATTCTATTCTATTCTATTCTATTCTATTCTATTCTATTCTATTCTATTCTATTCTATTCTATTCTATTCTATTCTATTCTATTCTATTCTATTCTATTCTATTCTATTCTATTCTATTCTATTCTATTCTATTCTATTCTATTCTATTCTATTCTATTCTATTCTATTCTATTCTATTCTATTCTATTCTATTCTATTCTATTCTATTCTATTCTATTCTATTCTATTCTATTCTATTCTATTCTATTCTATTCTATTCTATTCTATTCTATTCTATTCTATTCTATTCTATTCTATTCTATTCTATTCTATTCTATTCTATTCTATTCTATTCTATTCTATTCTATTCTATTCTATTCTATTCTATTCTATTCTATTCTATTCTATTCTATTCTATTCTATTCTATTCTATTCTATTCTATTCTATTCTATTCTATTCTATTCTATTCTATTCTATTCTATTCTATTCTATTCTATTCTATTCTATTCTATTCTATTCTATTCTATTCTATTCTATTCTATTCTATTCTATTCTATTCTATTCTATTCTATTCTATTCTATTCTATTCTATTCTATTCTATTCTATTCTATTCTATTCTATTCTATTCTATTCTATTCTATTCTATTCTATTCTATTCTATTCTATTCTATTCTATTCTATTCTATTCTATTCTATTCTATTCTATTCTATTCTATTCTATTCTATTCTATTCTATTCTATTCTATTCTATTCTATTCTATTCTATTCTATTCTATTCTATTCTATTCTATTCTATTCTATTCTATTCTATTCTATTCTATTCTATTCTATTCTATTCTATTCTATTCTATTCTATTCTATTCTATTCTATTCTATTCTATTCTATTCTATTCTATTCTATTCTATTCTATTCTATTCTATTCTATTCTATTCTATTCTATTCTATTCTATTCTATTCTATTCTATTCTATTCTATTCTATTCTATTCTATTCTATTCTATTCTATTCTATTCTATTCTATTCTATTCTATTCTATTCTATTCTATTCTATTCTATTCTATTCTATTCTATTCTATTCTATTCTATTCTATTCTATTCTATTCTATTCTATTCTATTCTATTCTATTCTATTCTATTCTATTCTATTCTATTCTATTCTATTCTATTCTATTCTATTCTATTCTATTCTATTCTATTCTATTCTATTCTATTCTATTCTATTCTATTCTATTCTATTCTATTCTATTCTATTCTATTCTATTCTATTCTATTCTATTCTATTCTATTCTATTCTATTCTATTCTATTCTATTCTATTCTATTCTATTCTATTCTATTCTATTCTATTCTATTCTATTCTATTCTATTCTATTCTATTCTATTCTATTCTATTCTATTCTATTCTATTCTATTCTATTCTATTCTATTCTATTCTATTCTATTCTATTCTATTCTATTCTATTCTATTCTATTCTATTCTATTCTATTCTATTCTATTCTATTCTATTCTATTCTATTCTATTCTATTCTATTCTATTCTATTCTATTCTATTCTATTCTATTCTATTCTATTCTATTCTATTCTATTCTATTCTATTCTATTCTATTCTATTCTATTCTATTCTATTCTATTCTATTCTATTCTATTCTATTCTATTCTATTCTATTCTATTCTATTCTATTCTATTCTATTCTATTCTATTCTATTCTATTCTATTCTATTCTATTCTATTCTATTCTATTCTATTCTATTCTATTCTATTCTATTCTATTCTATTCTATTCTATTCTATTCTATTCTATTCTATTCTATTCTATTCTATTCTATTCTATTCTATTCTATTCTATTCTATTCTATTCTATTCTATTCTATTCTATTCTATTCTATTCTATTCTATTCTATTCTATTCTATTCTATTCTATTCTATTCTATTCTATTCTATTCTATTCTATTCTATTCTATTCTATTCTATTCTATTCTATTCTATTCTATTCTATTCTATTCTATTCTATTCTATTCTATTCTATTCTATTCTATTCTATTCTATTCTATTCTATTCTATTCTATTCTATTCTATTCTATTCTATTCTATTCTATTCTATTCTATTCTATTCTATTCTATTCTATTCTATTCTATTCTATTCTATTCTATTCTATTCTATTCTATTCTATTCTATTCTATTCTATTCTATTCTATTCTATTCTATTCTATTCTATTCTATTCTATTCTATTCTATTCTATTCTATTCTATTCTATTCTATTCTATTCTATTCTATTCTATTCTATTCTATTCTATTCTATTCTATTCTATTCTATTCTATTCTATTCTATTCTATTCTATTCTATTCTATTCTATTCTATTCTATTCTATTCTATTCTATTCTATTCTATTCTATTCTATTCTATTCTATTCTATTCTATTCTATTCTATTCTATTCTATTCTATTCTATTCTATTCTATTCTATTCTATTCTATTCTATTCTATTCTATTCTATTCTATTCTATTCTATTCTATTCTATTCTATTCTATTCTATTCTATTCTATTCTATTCTATTCTATTCTATTCTATTCTATTCTATTCTATTCTATTCTATTCTATTCTATTCTATTCTATTCTATTCTATTCTATTCTATTCTATTCTATTCTATTCTATTCTATTCTATTCTATTCTATTCTATTCTATTCTATTCTATTCTATTCTATTCTATTCTATTCTATTCTATTCTATTCTATTCTATTCTATTCTATTCTATTCTATTCTATTCTATTCTATTCTATTCTATTCTATTCTATTCTATTCTATTCTATTCTATTCTATTCTATTCTATTCTATTCTATTCTATTCTATTCTATTCTATTCTATTCTATTCTATTCTATTCTATTCTATTCTATTCTATTCTATTCTATTCTATTCTATTCTATTCTATTCTATTCTATTCTATTCTATTCTATTCTATTCTATTCTATTCTATTCTATTCTATTCTATTCTATTCTATTCTATTCTATTCTATTCTATTCTATTCTATTCTATTCTATTCTATTCTATTCTATTCTATTCTATTCTATTCTATTCTATTCTATTCTATTCTATTCTATTCTATTCTATTCTATTCTATTCTATTCTATTCTATTCTATTCTATTCTATTCTATTCTATTCTATTCTATTCTATTCTATTCTATTCTATTCTATTCTATTCTATTCTATTCTATTCTATTCTATTCTATTCTATTCTATTCTATTCTATTCTATTCTATTCTATTCTATTCTATTCTATTCTATTCTATTCTATTCTATTCTATTCTATTCTATTCTATTCTATTCTATTCTATTCTATTCTATTCTATTCTATTCTATTCTATTCTATTCTATTCTATTCTATTCTATTCTATTCTATTCTATTCTATTCTATTCTATTCTATTCTATTCTATTCTATTCTATTCTATTCTATTCTATTCTATTCTATTCTATTCTATTCTATTCTATTCTATTCTATTCTATTCTATTCTATTCTATTCTATTCTATTCTATTCTATTCTATTCTATTCTATTCTATTCTATTCTATTCTATTCTATTCTATTCTATTCTATTCTATTCTATTCTATTCTATTCTATTCTATTCTATTCTATTCTATTCTATTCTATTCTATTCTATTCTATTCTATTCTATTCTATTCTATTCTATTCTATTCTATTCTATTCTATTCTATTCTATTCTATTCTATTCTATTCTATTCTATTCTATTCTATTCTATTCTATTCTATTCTATTCTATTCTATTCTATTCTATTCTATTCTATTCTATTCTATTCTATTCTATTCTATTCTATTCTATTCTATTCTATTCTATTCTATTCTATTCTATTCTATTCTATTCTATTCTATTCTATTCTATTCTATTCTATTCTATTCTATTCTATTCTATTCTATTCTATTCTATTCTATTCTATTCTATTCTATTCTATTCTATTCTATTCTATTCTATTCTATTCTATTCTATTCTATTCTATTCTATTCTATTCTATTCTATTCTATTCTATTCTATTCTATTCTATTCTATTCTATTCTATTCTATTCTATTCTATTCTATTCTATTCTATTCTATTCTATTCTATTCTATTCTATTCTATTCTATTCTATTCTATTCTATTCTATTCTATTCTATTCTATTCTATTCTATTCTATTCTATTCTATTCTATTCTATTCTATTCTATTCTATTCTATTCTATTCTATTCTATTCTATTCTATTCTATTCTATTCTATTCTATTCTATTCTATTCTATTCTATTCTATTCTATTCTATTCTATTCTATTCTATTCTATTCTATTCTATTCTATTCTATTCTATTCTATTCTATTCTATTCTATTCTATTCTATTCTATTCTATTCTATTCTATTCTATTCTATTCTATTCTATTCTATTCTATTCAGTTCTAGTTCAGTTCTAGTTCAGTTCTAGTTCAGTTCTAGTTCAGTTCTAGTTCGGTTCTAGTTCAGTTCTAGTTCAGTTCTAGTTCAGTTCTAGTTCAGTTCTAGTTCAGTTCTAGTTCAGTTCTAGTTCAGTTCTATTTCAGTTCTAGTTCAGTTCTAGTTCAGTTCCAGTTCAGTTCTAGTTCAGTTCTAGTTCAGTTCTTGTTCAAAATGCAGATTTGTGTGTACAAGTATTTGCTATTGGTCCCTTTGTACTCTGTTTTATTAAAAATATTATTTTAATGAAAAGTCTTTTAAATTATTACTGTATCATATCTCATCATGACCTGCCCATCATAACCATCATGCAAAATGACAAATAAGACTCATTTAAAATTTATATCATAATTTCCGTTATACTCTAAGCTCTGTTAACATTATAAATATGCTGTAATTTAAAATTTATTACCAAAAAAATAAAAAATCTGCAGCTAAAATAAGGAAAAATTATTGTGATGGTGTTTGTTTTAAATGAAAGATTTATTTTATTAGAGTCACTTGAAGACCAAAAGAAATTTAATATTAAAAAATAAAATAATAAAATTTTAATATTCTAAAGCTTTATTTTCTAACTGCTATTTTACTTTAATAGTTTTGTTATAATTCTAATTTTAAGGCTTTCTAAATGTTTTATATCAGCTGCCTGTTTTTTAAAAAAAAATCTTGCTATTAAATATTTATAACTTTTATACGTTTTCTTTTACCAACAAACAGTTCACACAAATTCGCTAGTTCCACCTTAACATTCAACTTCATTCAAGTACCATAAACTAAGCTACAGTTGCCAGCATTTTCATTCTTATCTCTGTTTATGTAAGACTTTGATGATAATAATTGAGCAGATCTTTATTCCCAGATATTTTTACTTTTTGAAATTTTTTTCTTGAAAAAGAACTCTTAACAGCAGCAGTAGCAGTAACAGATAAACTCATAAAATAATCGTTACATTTTATTGTCGACAATCATTGGGTTTGATTGTTGAGAGGGTTTTGCTAGAGCATTTGCTGGCATTTCCTTGGCGTTGAGTAGTTTTATTTCTCATAAACATTTTTGCCATTTGCTAACAACAATAATAATATTTATTTTTTCTTAAAAAAAAAGAAGTTAAAGGTGATTGTAATATAAGAAAAGCAAAAAACAATTTTAAGTTTATTTAATTAACAGTTTAAATAAACAGAAGAAAAAACTAAAGCATACTTTGGGGAGCAAATAAAGCTTAGGTTAATGGAGATATTAAATTTAAAAGGGATTCACTAAATAACTTTAAAAAAACGTGAAATAAAATCTTATTTTTAAATAATCCAATGTTTTGAAAAAGGTCATAGGTCACCTATAAAAAAAATTGTATTTAACTAAAATATTACTAGCAAATTATTTAAAATTTAAAATTATTAAAGAAATTTTTATATGAAAATAAAAATTTCGCAAAAAAAAAATTAAGAGGTCAAAGGTTATTTAATATTATTTTTCATATTTTCACACAATATCAGACAAATTTATAAGATGCCTTAATTTTCAACATTTGAATTAATATTTTAATACATTTTTCTTAAATTCCATGATCTTTTTGAAAAAGGGTCAAAGGTCAAATTATTTAAAATTGGAAATTTCGCCTTAATATAATTAAAAAGTGGTTCGCAAATAAATTTTAATAAAGAAAATGTGTATTTATATAATTATTTTGTAATTTTTTCCTTTTAAGGTCAAAGGTTAGTGTTAAAAAAAAAAATGTAATTTAAATTAAATTTTACCAGCAAATCATTCAGAAATTAAAATTATTAAAAAAATTTTATATGAAAATAAAAATTTCCCCAAAAAAATTAAGAGGTCAAAGGTTATTTAATATTAATTTTCATATTTTCACAAAATATCAGAGAAATTTGTTATATTCCTTCATTTTACTTTGCATTTTAATAATTTTTTTTCTTAAATTCTTTGATCTTTTTGAAAAAGGGTTAAAGGTTAAAATGTTTAAACTTGGAAATTTCTCCTTAAAAACCTGAAAAATGGTTCTACAGAAGATTATAATCGAGAAAATAGTTTTCATTTCATTATTTTAAATAATTTTTTCATAAAGGTCAAAGGTTATTTTTTAAAAATTATTCAATTTATTACTATTATTTGAAAAAATCAGGGAAATATTTTCTAAAATATATTTTATTAAAATATTTTATAGATTTTTTGAATATATTTTAGTAAATTCTGCTATTTTTTAAAAAGGGGTCAAAGTTCAAAATGTTAAAACTTTTATATTTTACATTAAAAGTATGACAAAATAGTTTGTTATTAAATTTCAATAAAGAACATGTTTTTTTATTTCCTTATTTTTGCAAAATTTTCGCTAAGAGGCCAAAGGTCATTTTATAAAAAATTGTTTATTGGTTTAAAATATTTAGAAATGTATTTTAAAATTAAAACTATTAAAGAAAAGGTTGTTTAAGCATTTTAAAAAGTATGTATATTAAAATTCGTCGAGTTTCTAGAAAAAGGGTCAAAGTTCATAATATTAAAACTTTTCTATTTTGCACTAATAGTGTGAAAAAATTCTTTGTTATTAAATTCTAATAGAAAAAATGTTTTTTATTTACTTATTTTTGAAATTTTTTGTTTAAAGGTCAAAGGTCATTTTATAAAAAAATTTATTAATTAGATATTAAAAAAATGTAGTTAAAATTAAAATTACTTAAGAAAAACTTGTTTCAATATTTTAAAAATATGTTCTAAAACAGCTCGATTTTCTAGAAAAGGGTCAAAGTTCAAAATGTTAAAACTTTTATATTTTGTGTTAATACTGTGAAAAAATAGTTCATTATTAAATTTCAATAAATAACATGTTTTTAATTTATTAAAGAAAAAATTGTTTAGGTATTTTAAAAATATTTTTTCTAAAATTCCTCGATTTTCTAGAAAAGGGGTCAAAGATCAAGAAGTTAAAACTTTTATATTTTGCATCAATAGTAAAACATTTTTTATTATTAAATTCTTATAGAGAAAATGGTTTTAATTTTTTATTTTTGCAAATTTTCGTCAAAAGGTCAAAGGTCATTTTATAAAAAAAATTATATTGGTTGGGAATACTTTAAAAATGCATTTGAAGATTAATAAAAACTATTGCCTATCTATCAGGATTTTTTTGTTACATATAATAGCTTTTGTCCCTAATTTTATTTTTATTTTATTATTTGGCTGCTCTGTTTATTATTAATACTGGCAAACAGAATATTTTATCACATTTTATTAATATTTAAAATCTTTATTCTCTTTATTATTTTGATAATTTTTTTGTTATGAAATAATATATCCATTATATAGTTTATATTTTTATTTATCAAACAAATATCCCTTAATGTATGCTTTGAAATATTTATGACTATTTCTAGCACAAAACACAAACACTACAAACAAAATTCTATATTTGATATAATGACAAAATATATATTTATATTATTTCTTTTATATTTAATATATTAAAAATTCATAGATACTTTTAAGTACCCCTTTTGTTAAAAATTTACATTAAAAACTACACACATTCTGTTGTATGAGCTGCCAAAAAATATGCAATAAATTGTGAAAATATATTCAAACAAAAAGCTAACAGAAAATATAAAAATATGGACAAGTTATAAATATGAAATGTGTAGAAAAAAATAGTATAAAATAAACTTAAATAAAATATATGAAAAATGTAAATGGATGAGAATAAAATAGTAGAAGAAAAATAAACTAAAACATGAGATACTGGCAAATAAAGGAGTTTAAGTAGCAAGAAAAATAAAAGGAATTTTATAAGCATGAAAATAACTAAATAGTATGATGTTTTTAAAGTAAATAATACTTGAGCCTTTTTTTGTAGGAGAAAAATAAAAGAAAATATAAAATTATTTGTTAAGCCAAAAAGTATGCAATACTTTTTTTAAGAAAATACTGTTAAATATATAAACAGAATGATAGAGACATTTTAAAATAAAACTAAAATATAAAAAGGAACCTCATTTAATATTTAAAAAAAATTCCAAAATTTAATTGATGGAAAAAATAGCCTCTGATCAGTTGCAATTAACAACTAAAAATTCCTTCGAAAAATATTATTTTTTTTTAAACCATTTTTGTCTAACAAATATAAAGAAACTAAAAATAATTAGAACAAAAATAAATTTTAATATATTTTACGACTTCCAAAACTTAGAACTTTTTAAATAAACCTAAAAGTAGGCTTTAGTTTTTGGAAACAAATTCTCCTTCCAAATCTTTATAAATTTATAGAATTTCAGTTAATTTGTGTTTCCAGGAAGAAAAATATTATAAAATAAAGAAAAGAATTGAACAAACAGTGGGATAAAAGAGGAAAAAATATAAATAGAAAAATATAAAAAATAAAAAAATCAAGGTAATAAATAAAAAACTTAAAAAAAAATTAATAAAATTTATTGTCAATACAAATATATATATATATATATTTTTTTTTCATAAAAAATTTAAAATTTTTAGACCGAATTTAAGATATATCCCAACTGGGGAAGAATATAAATGTTCAAAAATAAAAAAATTTCATGACAAGATGGATAAGGCCTTAATTTTTAAGCAAAACGGAACAAAAATTTAAATTCCCAAATGAAAGTTAAAAAATCTCTTATTGTGGGATTGTCCAAATAACTGATTTTTTAGATAAAATTTCGGAAAATAAATTTTTCTCACGTTTTAAAGCAAAATAAGAAAAAAAAAAAAATTAAATTCCCAATTAAAAGTTAAAAATTCCCTAGAAACGGGATTATAAAATTAACCGATTTTTTAAGACAAAATGTCGGAAAATCTGTCTTTTTATGTTTTAAAGCAAAATAAGACAAAAAATTTAAATTCCCAAAAGAAATTCAAAAATTCCCTAAAAGCGGGATTATAAAATTAACAGATTTTTTAAGACAAAATGTAGTAAAATTTATTTTTTCATGTTTTAAAGCAAAATAAGACAAAAAATTTTAAATCCCAAATGAAAGTAATAAATCTCCTTATTGTGGAATTGTAAAAATAGTAAAAATTTTAAGACAAAATGTGAGAAAATTTATTCTTTCATGTTTTAGTGCA
This sequence comes from Protophormia terraenovae, assembly GCA_951394005.1. Classification (NCBI taxonomy): domain Eukaryota; kingdom Metazoa; phylum Arthropoda; class Insecta; order Diptera; family Calliphoridae; genus Protophormia; species Protophormia terraenovae. Next base: position 11,215,868 of record OX596076.1, on the reverse strand, counting down.
AAATAACATATAAAATTTAAATTCCCAAATGAAAACAAAAAATTCCCTTAATGCGGGATTTTAAAAATAACGAATTTTTAAAACAAAATTTTGAAAAATTAATATTTTCTTTAAGTTTTAAATCATAAAATTAACGAAAACTTAAATTCCCACATTAAAGTATAAAAAAAAATCCCATTACTGGGAAAATTAAAAAAGACATTTTGAGGCAAAAATTTAGAAAATTGTATTTTTTTAGTTCTAAAGCAAAATATAGCAAACAAATTTAAATTCCCAAATGAAAATTAAAAATGTTTGAAAATAATAGATTTTTAAGACTAAATTTTCAAAAAATTCTTTAAGCTAAAGTTAACAAAAATATAAAATCCCACAATAAAATAATAAAAAAAAATCCCACTACTGGATTATTGAAAAAAAGGGATTTTGAGGTAAAAACTTTGCAAATTGTATTTTTTCTAGATTAAAAGAAAATTAAAGCAAAAAAAACTGAACACTAAAAATTCCGCTTCCGGGATTGCAAAAAACAATAAATAAAATATTATTTTTATAACTTTTTTACGTTTCCTAACGAAAATCAACACAAAAAATTTAATTACCAAATGAAATTAAAAATCCCCTTGTAAGGGAATTATAAAAATAACGTACTTTTAAGACAAAATGTTTGAAATTTTTTCCCAAAATATATGAAACAAAAAATTTCAGTTCCCAAAAGAAATTAAAAATTTCCCTAATTGGGGAGGAAATTTTTATTTCTTCGCCTAGTTTTTTCAAAGTAAGGAATTGTGATAATAAAGTATTTTAAAAAAAAATTTGGAAAATTTTCCCGTTTTAAACCAAAAAAAGAATAAAATTCCTGGTCAACAGTCTTAATACTATCAATATTAACCTCTGCTAAATTTTCATTTCTGTTATTAACATGTATGTTAATGGTTCCCAATATTTTACCTACAATAGCTTAATTGTCACCATTTCTCTCGTTTACCCGCTACTTTGTTATCTTTTATGTTAATAACAGATTTGAAAACGGTTCTCAATCATTTCACTATAGCTGCTTAATAAAATGTATCTTTATGTTTACATATCTCTAAATGGTCACCAATCTATGTTCTACACAGAAAAAACAAAATTTAAAATTCAATCATAAAATTCATAAAGTCAATAATTTTATTTACTGAAAGGGGACCTATCACAAAATTCGTAAAAACAAAAACTCAAAATCGTAATTTTTTTATTGAAAATAAAATACTTTTTTTTTCTTATTAAAATAATATACTATTTACAAAAATTGTATTTGAAAATCTACAAAAATTTCAAACAATTAAATTGTTAGAATTTAAAAAAAATATTACTTGGATTTAAAAAGACATCCAAACAAGTAATTTTTTGAAGCAAACAAAAAAAATTAGAAATGTTTTATTGAATTTTTTTTATTCAAATAGTGTATAAGTGTTACAGATAAGTACAAAAAATAGAACAAAATTTGAGTATACTATGAACTAAGATACATGAAATAAAACTTACGCGGATCTGAGTTAAAGAATAAATGATGGAACGTTTTGGTTCTTTTCGTTTTTCCAATGGTACGAAGAAGAAAATGGTCTTATTTACATTGATAAAAGTTGATTTTGTGGAATTTGGTTTTTCTTCTAACGGAACTGCAACAATTTACCTAACCCGTTGAAATTAAAAATACAATGTCCTTGGTTGTTAAGAATTCATAAGTGGAAACGTTTTGCTACAGACAATCACAGCCCAAAATGTCATTTACGTCATACAGGTGCCTATGTTCCCTATAAAAATAAGGGATATTAAAAGTTAGTCACTAACATCTTTATTTATGTATAGTATTTTACCTTTTATGTTTAGAGGACAAAAATGGGTAAAGACATTGTGGTGGTAAGAGAAAAAGCTGGAAAGAAAGGTTCAGTAGTGGCTGGATACTTGGAGGAAACGAAAGCTTCTATACAGATTTTAGAATTAAATGGATTAGGCATTTGTACCATCGTATCAAATAGCGTAATGTCTTAAATAAAACAAATGTTAGTCAATTGGCAACTTTACTATTTAGTATATCGAATAAATTACCTTTAGCTCCTTCAAATACGTGGAAAACGGCTACCAAATAATGGCTACCTCTTCTCACATCTTTCATGAAAAAGGACGATATAAACCTAAAATACCAATAAACATTATTTACATAAACAAGAAGATTTAAGTTTATCTTACGTCTTACAATTTAAGGATATGTTTAATGGCTTAGATATGATTTGATGCTTTCTTCTGTCTTAGATCCCATAAAAAAAGTAATTTCTTTTAGTTTATTATTTTTGATCCACTTATCACAAGGATTTCGATTCCATCTTTCGCTTTAATGGACAAATTATCCTAAACAATAAATATTGTTATTGAAATTTTAAGTTATTATCCCATCATTCGTCTTACAATTGAAGCCTATTTTTAAGTAGCTAGATATGACGTTATGCTTCCTTTTGTTTAGTACCCAAAATATACCAAAGCAAGCTGCAATGTTGTTGTCTCTGTTTGACGTAACCAGGAAGGATTCTACCGAAACACACATCTTGAACGTTCATGTTTTTTCATCTGGAGCTTTTTTTAAACCTAACAACATACATAAAAATGGAGTATTTTTTTGATTGAAATCTTAGACACTAGATTTTTAAAGACGTTCAAAGAAGAAATCTCTATTGGATACTTGCATACATTCTTAGCGATTTATCTAAAATTTTAGTAAAATCATTTAATGCATTTGAAAGCTGTATGAAATATTATTACGTACCTTTAGAGGTCTTTAAACCATGAGGATAATTATTGGTCTTTTATGACTTTTATTACAAAAAATTATTTATAAATCTATTTATTTATTTTTATTAAATTTGTCAAAATTTGTTTTTGCTTTTATATACAAATTGAATTTATTTAAATCCAATAAAATTAATTATTGAAACCAAACAATTTATTTTATAAAATATAATTTAAAAACAAACAATGAATTATTTAAAAAAAAATCAGGTAGTAATTTTTTCTGTGTACCCACTCGCAAGTTTTCTTAATTTGTTTTCTCAGTTAATAACAGGTTTATTAATCGTCTCCAATTTTTTTACTAAAGCTACTTAATTGTCCTTATGTTTTTGTTTTGATTTTTCTAAATGGTCTCCAATCTTTTCACTGTCACTGCTTAATATAATCTCTTTTGTTTACATTTCTCCAAATGGTCACCAATCCATATACTATCCACTCTCAAGCTCTGCTTAATTTGTTGCTCTGTTAATAATAGAGTTTTTAATTGTCCCCAATCTTTTTACTATCACTGCTTAATTACATTAATCTCCTTGTTAACATTTCTCTATAAATGGTCACCAATCTTTTTACTATCACTGCTTAATTGCATTTATATCTTTGTTTACATCTCTCTTAATGGACACCAATCTTCGCACTACCTTCACGTAAGTTCTGCTTAATTTTCTTCTTTATTAACAAAAAAATTTGAAGACGGTTCGCAATCTTTTTATTATAGGTGATTAATTGTCCTAATTTTTTTGTTTCTATAAATCGTTTTACTATAGTTGCTAATTGCTCTTATGTTTTTGTTTATACTTGCTAAAATGGTCACCAATCTCTGTACTAGACACTTGAAATATTTTCTTCTCTGTTAAAAAAGGTTTGAAAATGGTTTCCATAGTTCTGTATAGCTGCTTATTTATACTTATATTTTTATTTAAATGGTCTTCAATCCTTTCACTATCAGTGCTTAATTGTATTAATCTCTTTTGTTTAAATTTGTCTAAATAGTCTACAATTTTTTCACTATTACATTCATCAATTTGTTTCTATTTCTCTAAATAGTTACCAATTATCGTCCTACCCATACGTAAACTCTGCTTAATTTTTAAAATGGTTCCCAATCTTTTCATAATTGCTTTTATGTTTTTGTTTTCATTTGTCTAAATGGTGTCCAATATTTTCTCTACCTACATGCAAGCTCTGCTTAATCTCCTTTTGGGTTAAAACCAGTTTTGTTAATGGTCTCCAATCCTTCCACTACCACTGCTTAATTACATTAATCTAGTTTATATTTCTCTAAATGGTCACCAATCTTCGTACTACCCACACGCAAGCTCTGCTTAATTTTCTTCTTGGTTAATAACAGGTTTATTAATCGTCACCAATCTTTTCACTATCACTGCTTAATTGTATTCATCTGCTTATTTACATTTCACTACAAATGGTCTCCAATCTTTCCACTACCACTGCTTAATTGCATTTATCTATTTTGTTTACATTTCTCTAAATGGTCACCAATCTTTTCGCTACCTACACGTAAGCTCTGCTTAATTTTTGTCTCGATTAATAACAGGTTTGTTAATGGTATCCATACGTTTCACTATAGTTGCTTAATTATACTTGTCATTTTATTTAAATGGTTTTCAATCTTACAGCGGTTAATTGCAATAATTTTTTTTTTTAATTGTTTAAATAGTCTCCACTGTTTTCGTCTTTCTGTATTTTTTTTTCTCTAAATGGTCACCAATATTTACAATGGCGTATGGGCACTGCATAATTTTAAAAATGGTTGTCTCCAATTTCTTTACTATAACTGTTTAATTGCATTCAACCCCTTGTTTATGGTCTCCAATCTTTCAACTACCACTGCTTAATTGCATTCGTTTTGTTTATATTTCTCTAAATGGTCACCAATCTTCGTACTACCCACACGCAAGCTCTGCTTAATTTTCTTCTTGGTTAATAACAGGCAAGGCTTATTTACTATTAGGTTAGAGCAATTCTACAACAAATACAACAATAAAAAAAGTTCTCTCATTTGTTTTCGTAAAATGTCAAATTTTGTACATTGAAACAATAACAAAAATGTTATAAAAAATGTAAACAAAACACACATAGAAACAAACACCATATAAAAAAAAGATTTGACAGTCATCACATATAAAGAAAAAAAAAAGTCAGCTGTGTTTTCAACTCTACCTAATAGTTAATATACCTTGAATAACAGGTTTATTAATCGTCCCCAATCTTTTCACTATCACTGCTTAATTGTATTCATCTGCTTATTTACATTTCACTACAAATGGTCCCCAATCTTTTCACTACCACTGCTTAATTGCATTCGTCTCTTTTGTTTACATTTCTCTAAATGGTCACCAATCTTAGTACTACCCACACTTAAGTTCTGCTTAATTTTCTTCTTGGTAAATAACAGGTTTGTTAATCGTCCCCAATCATTTTATTATAGTTGCTTAATTGTCTTTATGTTTTTGTTTACATTTTTCTAAATGGTCTCCAATCTTTTACTATCATTGCTTAATCACTGGTTATATTACTCTCTCTGTTTACAAGTCTCTCAATGGTTACCAATCTTATTACTATAAAAGAAAAACTAAGCTTAATTTAAGTAAAACATTGAGAAAAACAATATAAAGGTGTTATTTTTAAAGTGTTGCCGTGTTTAAACTATTTTTGGAGTTGCTTTGTTAAAGAAGGGTATTTTTTTTAATAATTTTAAAATTATTTTTAAAGATTTATGTACAAAAATTTAGTTTCAATTAATTAAAATATATTTTTGGTTTTACAAAATTTCTATTTGTTCTTTTATTGGTAAGTTATTGGGCTGTTTATACAAACATCAACCCACTGTGCCTAATTGTATGAATATTTTGACTTAAGCTTCTTTTTTATTTTGTTAAAAATAAAACAGTTTAAAAGAAATATATACATGAATATACAAATATATTTTTTATATTCATTTATATATTTCTTTTATTTAGGTTTTAAGTCTTATTTTACTTTTGAGAAAAAAATCTATTCATTACTTTTTTACAATTTTCTAAAATTTCTAAAGTTGTTTTATTTTCATTTCCACAGAAATAGAGAAAATACGTTACACACCATTTAACCACAAAAAGTTTTTCCATTTTCTTTAGCTTTAAAAGGATATTTATTTCCCCAAAAAAATCAAAAGACATAAGCCTAAAAGTATGCTTCTTATTGCTCTCCTCCCCTAAAACTCTTCATATTTATTTTAAATTGCTGAAAAGGTAATTGAACTTATTTTCTTTATTTGAAACTAAACTCCATTATGAGTTTTTTAAAACTCGAAAAAAAGGAAAAAAATTATCTAAATTACTTATGGTTACGCACGTATTATCAACAGCAATTTCATCATCATGAACATTATTAACATTATGAAGATAAAGATGAAATTAGCTGGTCGGTTCTATAGTTCCCCATTGGTAAGAGTAATAAAAGTTTTGTGTTTTTTCTTCTATTGTTTCGAAACGTTAATCACTTGTGGGGTTTTAATACAACATTATTTGTTCTATTGTATTTTTTTTTATATTTTGGTTTTTGTATTCAGTCCTCTTAGGAGGTTTTGTTTTAGATGCCAAAGCTTTAAGCTCGTAAATTTTCAAAAAATAAAAAAAATATTTTGTATTAAAAAATTGTAAATTTTTTTTTTGGTTACTGCCATTTGCCTGGTGTCAACATTAAAAAATTTACATAAAATTGTTTGGAAATCGTTTATTGGCTCATTGATTTGGAAAAACAGATGTATTGTTATACATGTTCGAATAATTATATTTGCATTTTTAGTAGTGTTTTGTGTTTAGATTATGTATTTCCTTAGTATTTTGGCAAGACATTAAGCTGAAAATTAAAATTTAAATTTTTAGGGGGATGAAAACGGATATTAAGAGAAATGTCATAAAAACTCACATAAAATCATTAAAAAAAAAAACAGAAAAATCTTGAACAAAAGCTATTAAAAATCGATTAATTGTTCTTAGACGAAATGTATAATTTTTAATTTATTTATCTTTTATTCGAATATATTTTTTTACACAAAAAACTTGATTCGGGTTTTTTAAACGAATAATTTTATTTGGTTTTTTGTTCGATTTTTTTTAGAAAATATTATTTATTCTATTTATTTTTACTTCAAAATTTGTTTAAAAAAAATTTATTGGGTTTTTTATTCGAATAATTTTATTCGGTTTTTTATTCGAATATTTTTATCAGAAAATATTATTTTTTATTTTATTTACTTTTACTTTAAATTTTTTTTACACAAAAAATTTGATTCGGGTTTTTTATTCGAATAATTTTAATCGGGTTTATTATTCGAATAATTTTATTCGGTTATATTTTTTTCGAACCATTTTATTCAGAAGATGTTATTTATTATTCTGCTTAAATAAATTTATGAAAATAATGTTAATCGGTTTTTTTATTCGAATAATTTTATTCGGTTTTTCACTCGAATATTTTTTGCTCAGAAATTTTTTTTCGTTTTTCTTTGGAAGTAATTTAATTAGAATCATTTTATTCAGAAAATTTTATTGGAGAAAATTTTATTCAGTTTTACTCGAATAATTTTATTCGATTTTTTTTATTAGACAAATTTTATTCAGTTTTCGATTCGAATAAAAAAAGATTTAAAGAAATGTTATTTATTATTCTACTTAAATAAACTTATGAAAATAATTTTATTCGGATTTTATTAGAATAATTTTAATCCGTTTTTTATTCGAATAATTTTATTCGGTTTTTACTCAAATATTTTTTGCTCAGAAAATTTGTTCGTTTTTCTTTGGTAGTAATTTAATTAGAATAATTTTAATCAAAAAGTTTTGTTAGAAAAAATTTTATTCGGTTTTTTACTCGAATAATTTTATACGATTTAATTTTATTAGAAAAATGTTATTCGGTTTTCGATTCAAATAAGAGATGATTTCAAAAAATGTTGTTAATTATTCTATTTAAATAAATTTATGAAAATAATTTTATTAGGTTTTTATACGAACAATTTTATTCGGTTTTTTATTCGAATCGTTAAATCTACTTTTTTAATAGTTATATCAATATTTATAGATGAAACAATATAATTAAGAAAATTTTTAACGATTATTCGGATTTTTATGTTTTTTTTTTAATTATTTTTCTAAATCTATGTTTATTATAATTATTTTAATATTGAAAGTTGAAACAATAGATTTTTTGAGAATTTGTAACGATTATTTGGTTTTTATTCGAATAAATAAACGGTTACTTTTAGAGAAATCCGGGTTTTGTGTTTTTTTTATAATCCTTTACGATAATAAAATATGTTTTTGAAAAATTTTAAAGATGTTTTTCCGAAATTTTACCGATTATTCGGTTTTATATTCGAACTATTATTCGGTTACTTTTTTCTAAATCTAAATTTTTTATAATTGTTATAATATCTAAATTTGAAACAATAGATTTTGTAAAATTTGTAACGACTATTTAATTTTTATTCGAATAAATATCCGGTTACTTTTAGAAAAATAAGGGTTTTATGTTTTCTTATGATATTTTAAGATAATAAAATACTTTTTTTTTTGAATTTTTTTTTCCGAAATCCTACTTTTTTCTGATTATTCGGTTTTTTTTTCGAATATTTAGTCAGTTACTTTTTTACAAATCCACGTTTCAATTAATTATTTCACTATTAGTAGATAAAGTAAGGCATTTTTGAATAGTTTTAGCGGTTAATCGTTTTTTTTTTATTCGAATAAGTATCCGGTTACTTAAAGAAAAATTTGCGTTTTAAGTCTTTTATAATCTTTGAAGGTAATAAAATATGTTTCTGAACATTTTTAAAAATGTTTTACCAAAAACTTACCGATTATTCGGTATATTATTCGAATAATTTTTCGTTTTTTTTTAAATCTACTTTTTAATGAATTATTTCACTATTAGTAGATAAAGTAATTTGTCTTTGAAAATTTTTACCGAGTATTCGTTTTTTTATTCGAATAATTATTCGGTTCCTTTTATTAATTATTTCAATATTTAAAGATAAAGCAATGCATTTTTAAAAATTTGTAACGATTATTAATTTTTTTTCATTCAAATAATTATTCGGTTACTTTTTCGAAATTTACCTTTTTATTAATTATTTCAATATTTTAAGATAAAGTACAATACTTTTGAAAATATGTAAATATGTTTTTTATTCGAATAATCATTCGGTTACTTTTTCTAAATCTTCATTTTTAATAGTTAGTTCAATGTTTAGATATAAAACAATGCATTTTTTCTTAAATTTCAATGATTAATCGGTTTTTTATTCGCATAATTATACAGTTACTTTTAGAAAAATCAGGGTTTTATGTTTTTTATAATATTTTAAGAAAGCAAAACACCTTTCTGAAAAGTTTTAAAAATATTTTTCTGAAAACTTAACGATTATTCGGTTTTTTATTCGAATAATTATTCGGTTACTTTTCTCTAAATCTATTTTTTTAAGTTGTTTCGATATTTTAAGATTAAAAAAAGTTATTATTGAAAATTTTTAACGATCATTCGGTTTTTTATTCGAATAAATATCCGGTTACTTTCAGGAAAATTCAGGTTTTATATATTTTTATAATATTTTACGCTAATAAAATACATTTTTAAAAACATTTTTCTGAGAAATTACCGATTATTCGGTTTTTTATTCGAATAACTATCCGCTTATTTTTAGAAAACTTCGGGTTTAATATTTTTTTATGATATGATAAACACTTTTTTGAATAATTTTGAAAATAATTAGTTTTTTTATACGAATAGTTATACGGTTACTCTAAAATATCTATGTTTTAAGGTTTTTTTATTATTTAAATTGAAAAAAATATTTTTTATTTTTATTTTTTAATTAATTAAACTTACAGTTTGGAGAATTTATAGCCTTTTTTCATAATAAATTTTTTATATTAAAAAATTTGTATTCAAAATATATCAACGCCTTCTTACCTGCAAAGAAATAAAAAAACATTCCAAAGTGAGTTAAATTTGTTTATTTTATTTATGAATATTTCTAGACTACTTTTAGGTCACATATAAATTTCTTTTAGTCTTAATCACGTGTTTATATTATTTTACTTCAACAAATCTTCAAAAAGAAGTTTTCTTTTTTGTTTTTATTATTTATTTGCTAACTTTAATTAAATTGAAATGTTTACTGCGTATAATTAAGGATCTTAATCTTAAAAGAAATCTAGATCCTTTTTATGCTTTACTACCATAATAATCATTGTGCATATGTAAAAGCAAAAAAAGTTTTTTTTACGATACTTTGGTCAACAAAAAAAAAAAAAAAAAAAAAAAAAAAAAACCTAAATACCTTTATGAGTCCAGTTTTATGAGTATGAAAATGAAAGAAAGAAAATAATCATCAACCTTAACTTCTAAATAGAATTTCATACAGGCAGACAGACAGATGGACAGACACATATTTTATCTTTAAAAGCTTTTAAAGGGGATGAGAGGAAATAAGAAAAAAAAAACTAAGATTTCTATCATAACATTTGCAATTTCCTAAATGTATGTAGTTATGGCAAACGGAAATTCAAGAAGAAAAACCAACAACATCTAACTTGGATTCTAAGAAAAACATTAACGATTTTCTGGTTTCTGGCTGCTGCTCTGCTACTCAACACTCGTTATGATGGATTTGTTATTTCTATTTTTTATTTGTTTTTCTAAGTCCATGAGTTTAAGATTGAAAGTATGGGGGAGGGGGTAGTTTTAGAAATAATAAGCAGGATTTGGTTAAAAGTTTTGTATATTTTTTGAGGGGTGAGAAGAAACTTCCTATGAATGAACAGAAATTAAAGAAACTAAAGGTTTTAAGGTTAAAATATGGTTAAAGTAATAGACAAATATATATTTTGTTTGTTTTAGTATAAAAAAAAATATTACTAAGAAAAAAGTTTTACCTAAAGGTATGCTTTAATTATGGGTTAGATAAAAGCATCTTAAAGTATGCTATAGTTTTTGCAATAAAATAAATAAGTCTGTAGTAAAAATAACAAAGTTTAAGGAAAAACTTAAAAAATATATTACATGAATTTTAAAGATTTATAAAAATTATTCGGTTTTTTATTCGATTAATTATTATTTTAGATATTAAAATAATTAAAATTTCAAAAAGGATCAAATATTTTTGTGAAAAAAAAAACAAGTCTTTTATAATAAAAAAAAAAAAATAAAATAAAAAACTATATGAAAAATATTATTCGAACAATTATCCGGATAATTTTATCCGGTTTTTTTATTCGAATAATTTTGTAAAAATTATCTTAATCATAAAAAATCGAGTTTCAAAAATTTTGTATTATTATTATTCGGTTTCACAAATCAAATGCTAAAATTTTTTTAATCCGAATTTTTATTCCGCTTTTTATTCGAATAAATATCCAAATAATTTTTTCCGGTTTTTATTGAAATAATTTTGTAAAATATTATCTTAATCATAAAAAATCTAGTATTAAGTTTTTATCCGAATAATTATTCGGTTTTTTATTCGAATAATTATTCGTATAATTTTATCCGTTCTTTTTTTTTTATTCAAATAATTTTGTTACAAATTATATTAATCATAAAATATTAAGTTCCAAAAATTTTGTATTCGGTTTTTAATTCGAATAATTATTAGGATAATTTTATCCGGTTTTTTTATGCGAATAATTTTGGAAAAAATTATTTAAATCATAAAAAGCAAGTTTTAAAGTTTTGTTATCCGTATAATTTATTCGAATAATTATCCGGATAATTTTATTCCGTCTTTCATTCGAATAATTTTGTAAAAATTATTTTAATCTTAAAAAATCGAGCTTCAAAAATTTTATGTTATTATCATTATTATTCGGTTTCATAAATCAAATGCAAAAACTTTTTTAATCCGAATTTTTATTCCGCTTTTTATTCGAATAATTATCCGGATAACTTTATCCGGTTTTTATTGAAATAATTTTGTAAAATATTATCTTAGTCACAAAAAATCTATGTTTAATTTTTTTTATCCGAATAATTATTCAGTTTTTTATTCAAATAATTATCCGTATAATTTTATCCGTTTTTTTTTTTTTTTTTTATTCAAATAATTTTGTTACAAATTATTTTAATCATAAATATGTTTCAAAAATTTTGTATTCGAATATTTATTCGGCTTTTTTTCGAATAATTATTGCAAAATATTCAAAATTATTATTTATTTAGAAAAAATTCAATTATTTTTGTTTTTATAGATTTATAACTATTAAAAAATTTTATTCGATTAATTATCCGGTTTGTTATTCGAGTAATTATCCGGTTTTTATTCTAATAATTATCCGAATAATTTTCTAAAATTTTACTTTTCAATAAAAGTAAAAAATCAGAGTTTCATAAAAATTGTGTTTTAAATATTCAGTTATTTATTCGAATCAAATGCTAAAATTTTTTTAATCCGAATTTTTATTCCGCTTTTTATTCGAATAATTATCCGAATAATTTTATCCGGTTTTTATTGAAATAATTTTGTAAAATATTATCTTAGTCTCAAAAAATCTAGGTTTAATTTTTTTTATCCGAATAATTATTCGGTTTTTTATTCGAATAATTATCCGTATAATTTTATCCGTTTTTTTATTAAAATAATTTTGTTGCAAATTATTTTAATCATAGAATATCAAGTTTAAAAAATTTTATATCCGAATATTTATTCGTTTTTTTTTCGAATAATTATTGCAAAATATTTAAAATTATTAATTATTTATAAAAAATTCAATTATTTTTGTTTTAATAGAGTTATAACTATTAAACAAATTTTATTCGTTTAATTATCCGGTTTTTTGTTCGAATAATTATCCGGTTTTTATTCGAACAATTATCCGAATAATTTTCTAATATCGTATTTTTCAATTAAAAAAGTAAAAAATCAGTTTCTTGAAAAATGTTTTTTTAATATTCTATTATTTATTCGTATAATTATCCGATCCAATTTTTATTGAATTATTTAAACAATTAAAAAAAAAATAATAACTATCGGGTTTGTGTAACATTATTTTGTTAAGTCTGTTAATGTTACCTTATTAAAACCCTGTAGTTTCTTACGATTATTCATTTTATTATAAGTTAAAAAAAAATCTAAAATCTTCAAAATTATCTGTGTTAATTATTTATTGTCCTAAAGACCTTTAAGGGAAAGAAATTTCGATGATTCATTAGTTTAATTCAATTAAAATTTGATTTTTTTTTAAGTTCTTTTTTTTCTTTGTTTCAGTCACGATTTTTCTTTAAACATTTCCTTGTTCCCCTTTAAGAATGTCTTGCTTAGGAAATTATTTTTAATGTGGTTATTATGTGCTTGGTTGTAGTAGTAGCAGCAGCTTAATTATTTTTTTAATATTTTTTAATTTCCTTTTAATAAAGAACAGTACATCTTCCGGTATAATGTTTTTTCTTTTGGCTTTTTTTCCCCCAACATTCAAACCCTAAAATTTTGCTAATTACCAAGATCATTAGTAAACTTCCAGAGTAAAGTTAAAAAAAGCTTAGAATTCCTTGTAACTAAGATTTTATTAATAAAAAAAATGAAAGAGAAATAAAAATAAAACATTAAAATTAATTTATTATGTTAGCAAAGACAGACAAAAGGACAGACAGTGATAAAGCCAGCATAAGCTTAATTACATTTGCCAGCAATCAAATTTAATTTAAATATTATTAGCATAAATTAATATTGTATACACAAATGCTATAAAATATATTTTAGTATTAACGAGAACCACATATGTTGTTATTATAATGTTAAACAAATATCCACATATGCCTAAATGTATGCAATACTTATTTCCAATACATTAAATTTGCATGTACATGTAGTGGTTTTTTTAATAATAATGCAGCATGTGTTTGGATTTATATGTATTTTCTTTTTTTTATATAAATAAAGTAATTTTTATTTAATTAGAATTTCATAGGGTTTGGTGATTTTTATGAGCTTCAACTTATTCGCCCAACAAAGCAATTTGATTTCTGTTAAATGCCTAAAAATACCATAAACAATTTGTTGTTTGTTTTTTTTTTCGTTATAATCAAAAAATATAAAATTTTTGTTATTAACCCCTAAGAGAGTATGTGTATGAGTGTTTTTCCATATAATTTGTTTGATTTTTATGGTTTGCTGCATCTAATTTTTATTTTTTTATATAAAATTTTCCAAAACTTTTTTTCTTTTTGTGTTTTTTGTTACTCATTTGTTACGCATTTCATATTTCGGGATTTGTTTATGGCCAAACCTCTAAAGTCGTAAAAATTGTTTTGTTATTTGGACGAGAAAAAATTAAGTCATAAAAAAAGAACTTTCAAATACATACACTCATATACATATAAAGCTATAAACACATGCATATCTGTTTTTCATTTATTTGCTGATGCATACTTTTAGGTATAATTTTTATGATTTTTTATTTATTTCATAAACTGATTATATTTCTATTTTATATACAGATTTTTTTATATATAAATTTTTATCTTGGTTGTTTTAGGTTGGGGTATTGTGTGTTTTATGGCATTTTTGTTGGATATTATTTATGTTGCTTCAAATTGCCAGCTAATCAAATAAAGTTTTTTAGAATTTAAATTTTGTGGTATTAAAAAGTAATTTAAAAGGGAAATAAGTTAAAAAAAATTTACATATATTTTTCAAATAACTATACAAATAAAAAATATATTTCATCAAAATATGAATTTTCGTTAAAGTAACCGAAAAATTATTCCAAAAATAATCGAATAATAGCCTCAAAAAAAATTTAAAAATATTATTTATTAATATAATATTAAAAAATATAATTCTTAAGAATTTTTACCAAAAGTAACCGGCTAAATATTCGAATAAAAACCGAATAATTATTCGCATAAAGAACCGAATAATTGTAAAAAAAAAATCTTTACTACTTCCCTGCTTAATTTGATAATAAAATTTTAAATATTCCTATTTTTTGCTAAAATATCCGGATAATTATTCGAATAAAAATCTATTAATCCTTACAAAAAAATTTCAGAAAAGTTCAAAGATGATTTTTGTATTAAAAACCAGTGAAAAATATATTTTTTTCAAAAGTAACCGTATAAATAATCGAATGAAAACCGAATAATTATTCGAATAAAGAACCTAATAATTGCAAAAAAAATCTTTACTAATTTCCTGATTAATTTGATATTGAAAATTTAATTATCCCGATTTTTTGCTAAAATATCCGGATAATTATTTGAACAAAAACCGATTAATCGTTACAAAAACATTTTTGAAGAAATCAACAATAATTTTTGTATTGAAAAACTGTGAAAAATATATTTTTTGCAAAAGTAACCGGTTAAATATTCGAATAAAAACCGAATAATTATTCAAATGAAAAACTAAATTATTGCAAAACAAAAAATTCTAATCACTTCCCTGATTATTTTGACATTGAAAATTTTAATATTACGATTTTTTGCTAAAATATCCGGATAATTATTCGAATAAAAACCGAATAATTGTAACAAAAAAAAAAAAAAAAAAAAAAAACCAATAATAAAATAAAAACTGAAAAGTTTTGGTATTAGTCTCATATTGAAAAAATATAATTATGCTGAGTTTTTATAAAAGTAACCGAATAATTATTCCAATAAAAACCAAATATTTGTCACCAGAAAATTCAGAAAAGTTCAACGATGATTTTTTTGTATAGAATAACTGTGAAAAATATAGTTTTTGTTTTTGCAAAAGTAACCGGATAATTATTTGAATAAAAAACGAATAATTATGCGAATAATGGAACAAAGAATTACAAAAAAATCCGGATATACAAAAAAAAAAAAAATATATATTTTCTTCATGAGGTTTATATTGAGAACTATAATTTATTTTAGTTTCGGCCAAAATTATAGGGAATTTCTTCAAGTAAAAGGCGAAAAATTATTCGAATTAATTAAGCGAATAAAAACCCAAATAATTTCCAAAAAATCTTGAAAATAATTTTTATATTGAAACTATAACTTTTAAAATTTTTGCAAAAAGAACCAGATAATTAATCGAATAAAAAACCGGTTAATTATTCGAATAAAAACCGAATAATTGTTTGTACAAAAGCCGATTAATAGTAAGAAATCGTACAGTTACCTCATTATATTTACATTAAAAGCTTTTTAAAATTTTTCCTTTATACAAAAAAAAAAAATACCCGAATAATTATTCGAATAAAAAACGATAGTTCGAATAAGTCTTCTTTTTTAAAGTTTTTGTTGGATGATATATATTACAATAACTTTTCATGAGGATATTTAGAAAATTAATCACATTTTACCTAAAAATAAAACCGAAAAAGGGTCGAATAAATATTCGAATAAAAAAAACCGGTTTAATATTCGTATAAAAAACTCGAACAATACAAAGAATAATTTTTCAGGCCATAAAGAATATGCCAGATTTTGAATGTATTTTTCAAAAAATTATTCGCTTAATTATTCGTATAAAAACCGGTTCTTTATTCGAATAAAAATTATAAAGAAAATTATATTTTTTAATATAATTATAATTTCATGAGGATATTTAGAAAATTAAACACATTTTATTTAAAAATATAACCGAAAAGTAATCGATTAAATATTCGAATAAAAAAACCGGTTCAATATTCTTGTAAAAAACTGAGCAAATCAACGGATAATTTTTCAGGTTATATAGAATATGCTGGATTTTGAATGTATTTTTCATAGAACTATTCGGCTAATTATTCGTATAAAAAACAGGTTTTTGAAACGAATAAAAAACTATATTAGAAAATTATATTTTTGTTTTTATTTTCCGGATAATTATTGGAATAAAAAATATACATTTAAAAACCGGATAATTATTTAAATAAAAATACAGATATTCTTTCGAAAAAAAAACCTGAATATTTGTATAAAAAAATAAAAAATGTTTTAAAATAATAATTAAAAAAAATTTTTCAGTTAATTATTTGAATAAAAAGCCTGATTATTATTCGAATAAAAATCCAAATATTTATTCGAATAAAAATCCAAATTTTTGTACAAATAAAGTATACAATTTTTTTAATATAATAATTATGAAAAAGTTTGTTCAGTTAATTATTCCAATAAAAAGCCTGATTATTATTCGAATAAAAATCTAGATCGTTATTCGAATAAAAAATATATCATAGAAATATTTTTAAATATGGATGTCAAAATATTTGTTTAATTATCTTTTCATTATTCGGGTGAAAACCCGGACATTTATTCGAAAAAAATCGCAGATATTTATTCGGATAAAAATTTGGATATTTATTCTAATAAAAACCCGGATATTTATAAAAAAAAAGAAAATATATAAAATTTTGTTAAATATAATAATTTGAAAATTTTTTTAGTTAATTATTCTAATAAAAAGCCTGATTATTATTCGAATAAAAACACGGATCATTGTTCGAATAAAAATATATCATAAAAATATTTTTAAATATTGATTTCAAATATTTTTTTAATTATCTTTTATTCATTCGATTGAAAACACGGATATTTATTCATATAAACAACCGGATATTTATTCGAATAAAAACTCGAATATTTATACGAATAAATTATAATTTTTTTTTTTAAATATAATAACATTTGAAAACTTATTTATTTAATTATTGGGTTTAAAAACCGGATAATTATTCGAATATAAGCCGGAAAATTATTCGAATAAAAATCAACATGAACTTTTTTATTACGATAATGATTATAAGCATATTTGGATAATAATTCGAATAAAAACCCGGATAATTATTCGAATAAAATTCCGGTTATGTATTCGAATAAAAACCCGGATATTTATATGAATAAAATGTAGAATTTTTTTAATATTATAACATCTAAAAACTAAACATTTTTATTTATCATAAAAATGTTTAGAAAATTATTCGAATAAAACCCGGATAATTATTCGAATAAAAACCCGGATAATTATTTGAATACAAATTTTGTTATAGAAATATTTTTAAATATTGATGTCAAATTTTTTTTTTTTTTCTTAACTATTAATTATTCGAATAAAACCCGTAAAAAAACTCCCTTTATACAATTTATTTTTAAAGCTAAATTTATTATGTTTCCTCGCAAAAATTTAATGGTTAATTTAGCTTTGACCACTAAATTCTCTTGAAACAAAACATCCTTGTTGTTTTCCTTTTTTTTCTGCCACCGTCTCTTCTTCTAAATAACCATATAACGTAAATCACACATATAATTTAATATCAATAACTCGATATGATATATGACAATGTATAGCATAACTTTCTATGTATTTTTTTCTCCTATATATATTTCTAAGTAAATCATCATGTTGTAACCATGATTACATTGTTCTTTAAAGGAAAAAATTCGAAAGAAAAGTACTGACAAAGCACGCACAATATTGCAATCAATACCACACATTGAGTTATACTCACACAAACATTTAGTTAAAATTCCTTCTTTTCTAAGATATGGATAGATACAATAAGATGAAGGCAAAAAAAAAAAAAAGTTGAAGAATTTAATATTAACTCAAGAGGAAGTAATTGAAAATCAAATTGAATGAAAATTAAATAGAATCAACTTACAAAATAACTGTGTGTTGTAGTAAATTTGGTTTTAAAAGAGTTTTTTTTTTCTTCAAAGCCAACAGAAACAAAATTAAATATAAGAAAAAATTTCTACAATACTTTCACCAAATCCAAGCAGAAAAATATTTAAAATCAGACAGACTATACGACATAAGGCAAACCAACAAAAAAATCCTTTATACAGTTATACAACTTTTAAATAAAAAGTATAAAAAAAGCAAACAAAAAAAAAAAAAAACATACATGGAATTGTATTTAAACAAGAGAAAAATAAAAAAAAACTATGAAAAAAAAGGAAGAAATATGCAGACACATTTGTTAGTTAAATGTTGAAAGAATAGAAAGACACAAATGTTTAGAGGGTTTTTAAACAGAGCCAAAGAACTGAAGAAAGGGTGTACCTAAGCCAGGAGGAGGTTAACTGATGAAATGTAAAGGAATTTATATACGATGAATACTCGTATATTATTCTAACAAATATTATAAAGGTATAAGTATAAACTTAATATTATCTAAATGGTACATCTATAATAGTGTAGTGTAGCTGTTTTTTTATACACGTTCAAACAGCTCCTGTTTGCAAAAAGAAAACAGGGGGAGGAGAAAACAAAATCGAAAGAAAACAAAAGGAACTGGTAAGAAAATTAGGAAAATCCATAAATTATTAAAATAAAAAACTAAAATTCGAAAAATAAAAGAAGAATGTGTAAAAATTTGCTAACAGAATTTCTAAGCATTTTCAAAAAATAACCGGATAATTATTCGAATAAAAAACCGGTTAATTTTTCGAATAAAAATTTTTTTTGTGTAAATCTTTTGGAAACTAATTTTTAAATAAATATGCAAAAAAAACGTATAATTGATACGAATAAAAAACCGAATAATTTTTTGGATACAAATTTTAAAAATCTAACAAAATTTGTTTCTTTTTAAATCTGCTAGAAACCAATTTTAAAAGATTTCAAAAAAACCTGGATAATTATTCGGATAAAAAACCGAATAATTATTCGAATAAAAAACTGAATAATTATTCGAATAATATTAAAAATAAAAATTCAAAAAAAAATTGTTTGTGTTTAAATTTGCTGGATACTAAGTTCTAAAAATTTCACAAAAAATACCCGGATAATTATTCGAATAAAAATTTGAAAAATTTAACAAAATTTGTTATTTTTTCTAAATCTGCTAAAAAACAATTTTTAAATATTTTCCAAATAATAACCGGATAATTATTCGGATAAAAAACCGAATAACCGAACAATTATTTTTTTTTTAAATAAATAGTTAATTTAAAACTGAATAGTTTTTTATATTAAAAACTACTTAGATTTTTAAAATGTAACCCAATAATTATTCGAATGAAACACGGATATTTATTCGATTAAAAAACCAAATAACCAAATAAAAATATAGATAATTATTCGATTAAAAACAAACGAAACCCATTTTTCATTAATTTAAACTTTTTAGAAAACGAATAATTATTCGAAGAAAAACCCGGATATTTATTCGATTAAAAAGCTAAATAATCGACTAATTATTAAAAAAAAAAAAAAAAATTCTGTTAATTTAAGTTTCATTATTTTATATTTTTTTTATTGAATAAATAAACCGAATAATTTTTACAATTCGAATATATTAAAAACTAAGATTCATAAACCGAGTGTCCAATTAAAAATCCGGTTAATTTTTCGGCTAAAAATCCGATTAATAAAAAATTTCGATTATATTAAAAACTATTTATAATTTTAAAATGTTAAAATTCGAATAAATAAACCGAATAATTTTTACAATTCGAATATATTAAAAACTACTAAGATTCAAAAACCGAATGTCCAATTAAAAATCCGGTTAATTTTTCGACTAAAAATCCGATTAATAAAAAATTTTGATTATATTAAAAACTATGTAAATTGTAAAATTTTAAAATGTTACCAAATTATTATTCGAATAAAAATCCGGATAATTATTCGAAAAAAAAATTTAAGTTTTCATTAATTTAAACTTTGTTCAAAACGAATAACTATTCAAATAAAAACCCGGATAATTATTCGAAAAAACCGAATAACCCAAACATTTTTTTTAAATTTACTGTTAATCTAAAATCATTATCTTATTTTTTGTTTTATTCGAATAAATAAACCGTGTAACCGAATAATTTTTACAATTCGAATATTTTAAAAAACTACTAAGATTAAAAAACCGAATATCCGATTAAAAATCCGGATAATTTTTAGACAAAAAATGCGATTAATGAAAAATGTTAAATTTATATGTTAAACATTTTTTCATTTCACTACTTAGATTTTTAAAATGTAACCGAATTATTATCCGAATAAAAACCCGGATAATTATTCGATTAGTTATTCGAATAGAAATCGAGAAAAAAATAGTTTTAAAGTTTTTATTACTTTAAAGATTTTTTTTAAACGAACAATTATTCGAATAAAAACCCGGATAATTATTCGAATAAAAACCGAATAACTAGATATATTTTTATTTTTTTGAATTTACTGTTAATTTAAAACTTATTATTATATTTTTTCTTATTCGAATAAATAAACCGAATAATCGAACAATTTTTTCAAAATTTAAAAAAAATAATAATTTTAATAAAAATTAAATTTCGAATTTAATTTTTATATTTTTAAAAATTTCAGAAGTCAGGTTTAAAATAAGGGAAATTTATTTATTTTTTCCAATCCCTTTGATTCAGATTCTTTCTTTTTTATCCTAAATTTCCTATAGGTTTCTTACCTTCACCTCATATAAGAATGTACATACATACATATGTATATATGTATGTATGTACGTATGTATGTGCATTTGTTTATTATAGTTGACTGCATAAATTGTATTTGTATTTTAGTTTCTATTTTCGAAGACATACATTTATAATGATAGCATTAGTAACAAAAAAAAAAAAAAAAAAAAATTCTTTTAAACTAAAAACAAGAAAGAGAAAGGGCTGGAGAGAAAAATGAAGAAAAAAAACTAAAGCATATTAGAAGGGGTTAAGGTTAAATTCATAGACTCAAGCTGTGCCTGCATACAATGACAATGAACTTTTCATTGCAATAGACAAAAACCCCCCCGCGAGTGTGTGTTACTCTTTCTCCACCTCTCTAATACTAGTTTGTGCCGTCTATTTTGCTTCTATTTTTTTTTTTTTCTACAATATTTGTTAAACACCCTAGGTTATGTTTTTTATATTTATTTTTTTAATATTATATTTGTTTAAATCCAAAATAGCAGAAAAAAAAGAACTAAATAAACATTTTAGTTGTGTATATTTTTTTTATAAAAAATTAAATTAAATTTGCTAAAGTTGTAATGTTGTTGTTTTTTCTCTGAGGTGCCAGACTAGAGACTTCAAAAAGAGACAAATATTTAACAGACAAATAAATAGATGAAATGAAAAAAAAAAAAAAACAATATAAAAATAAATATGTCAACAAATTAACAGCCAAAAAGTATGCTTTACAATTTAAAAAAAAAAATATATATTTGCATATGCTCTTGTTAAGTACTCTCTTTATCTATGTGTGTGTGTGTGTTACAATAAATATTCTTTGATGATAATGTTTTCTTTTTTACATTTTCCTACTCATTTGTTTATTTTTTTCTTTTTTATTTTTCCATTTTGTGTTTTCATAAAACACCTGCAATAATGTTCATATTTATTTCTTTTGATGTTTTTTTGAAGGTTGTTTTTTTTTTTGCAACAACCAACAAAAGTTTTATTAAGAAAAAGAAAACAAAAAACTTTTTTCGTTTTTTTGATAACAGTTAAGTGGAAATCATCTAGAAATAAAATAAAAAAAAAAAAAAAAAATATTAAATGTAAATTAAGTTTAACACATATTTTTTTCGGGTTGTGAAAAGGAGGGGTTGATTACTTTTTTCGCCCCGTTTTACTTTTTAAACATTTGTTGCTTAGATAACAGACTTTTTTGTTGTAGTAACTGAAATTTAATACTACTTGAAAGTGATACTCAAGATAAAATCAAAAGACAAGACAAGGGTATATTAAACCAGGACCTGTTGTTTGTTAAATGCATTATAGAGGCAAAAAGGGAGTGGGGAGGGTGGAATTAGATTGCGTTAAGCTAAAACATGTGTTTATGATTATTAAAACGAGAGCAAAAAAAAAAAGGGTGTCAAAACTAATAAATATATTAGGTTAAAGAAATCAATAATCCTAGGGCCTTCTTGGGTAATTAGAGGAATATAATTTTATGAGTAAAAAAAGTAAAAAAAAAGAACCGAATAATCGAAATAAAAATTTTTCCAATGGTTTTACTAAATCATATTTTGTATTTGAATAGTTAAATAATTAAACGAATAAAAATATTCGAAAAATTATTCGAATAAAAAACCGATTAATCGATTAAAATTATTTACAAATAATTATTAAATAAATAATCGAATAAAATTATTCCAAAATAATTACAAAATAAATAATCGAGTAAAAATATTCGAATAATTAATCGAATAAAAAACCGATTAATCGAATAAATTTATTCGAATATGTTTTTTAATAAAACTTTATTTATTGTATTAAAATTTCTGAAAAATAGAATAAAAATAAAAATCGTATAAAAATGACTGAATAATAATTCGAATAAAAAACCCGATTAATCGATTAACATTATTCAAATATTATTTTTTTTTTAAATTTCTTAAAAATTGTCGAACAAATTAACTTATTAATCAATAAAACGTTATTTTTCGATTAATCGAATAAAATTATTCGAATATTTTTTTTTTTTTTTAACAAAAAATATTGAAATTTCTGAAAAGTAATTCGAATAATTTTTTTCCAAAAGAGCATTATTAATCGTATAAACATTTCTGAATAATTATTCGAATGAAAAACCTGATTAAACGATTAAAATTATTCGAAAAAATAAAAAAAAATTTAAAATTTTTGATAAACTACCTTTTATTTTTAAATAGTTATTCAAATAAAAAAACCGATTAATCGATGAAAATTTTTCGAATCATTTTTTTCAATAAAAACTTTTAAACGTTTAATTTCTGAAAAAAATATTCGAATAAAAATCCGATTAATCGAATAAAATTAGTCTAACAATTTTTTTCGATAAAAACGTTATCAATCTTATAAACATTTTTGAATAATTATACGAATAAAAAACCCTATTAATCGATTAAAATTATTCGAAAATTGTTTTTATACTTTTCAAGGATTTTAATGAATTATATTTGATATTTGAAATTAATAGTCAAATAAAAATATTCAAATATAAAACCGGTTATTCGATTAAAATTATTCGAATAATTTTATTTTTTTCAGTAAAAACTATAACAACAATAACAATATTATTTATTTATTTATCTTATAAAAACATCTAAAAATTTATTCGAATAAAAAACCCGAATAAACTAAAATTATTTTAAGAAAATTTCGATTAATCGATTAAAATTATTCGAAAATTGTTTTTATTCTTTTCAAGGTTTTTAATGATTTATATTTTATTTTTGAATATTTAATTAATAATCAAATAAAAATATCCCAATTAAATATTCGAATAAGAAAACCGATTAATCGAATAGAATTATTTGAAAATTTTTTTTCGATAAAATTTTTATTAATTTTATGAAAACTTCTTAAAAATAATTTGAATAATTTTTTTCAATAAAAATGTTAATTATTGAAAAATTATTCGAATAAAAAACAACCGGATTAATTGATTAAAAGTATTCGAAAAATTTATTAAAAAGGTTTTAATGAGTTATATTTTGTTTTTGAATATTTAGTAATTAATCAAATATTTGTCTTCGAATAAAAAAAAAAAAAAAACTCGATTAATCGACTAAAATTATTCGAATGATTTTTTCAATGAAATCTTTATTAATCGTGTGAAACTTTCTGAATATTTATTCTAAGAAAATTATTGAAATAATTGATTCAATTAAACGTTATTAATCGTATAAAAATGACTGAATAATAATTCGAATAAAAAACCCGATTAATCGATTAAAATTATTCAAATATTTTTTTTTTTTAAATAAAATTTCTTAAAAATTGTCGAATAAATTAACCGATTAATCAATAAAACGTTATTTTTCGTATAAAAATTACTGAATAATATTTCGAATAAAAAACCCGATTATTCGATTAAAATTATTCGAAAAAAAATTTTTAAAATTTTCAGGGTTTTTGATGAAATGATGAAATGTCTGAAAAAATATTGGCACAAAAAACTGATTAATCGAATAAAATTATTCGAATATATTTTTTTTTTCAATAAAAACATTATTAATGGTATAAAAATACTGAAAAATTTTTTAATAATCATTTTATTTTTGAATATTCAATAAATAACCGAATAAAAGTAGTCAAATAATTATTCGAATAAAAAACCCGATTAAATGCTTAAAATTATTCGAAAAAATTAAACAAAATTTCTTAAAAATGTTTAATGTACTATATTTTATTTTTAAATGGTTAAATAAATAAACGAATAAAAAACTCGATTAATTATTCGAATAAAAAAACCAATTAATCGAATAAAATTATTCGAATATTTTTTTTTTCAATAATAATATTATTAATCGTGTAAGAATGTCCAAAAAAATATTCGAATAAAATATCCTATTATTCGATTAAAATTATTCGAATAATTTTTCTAAAAGGATGAATCGCATAAAATTTTAGAATATAAAAAAAATATAAAACATCGAATTAAATTTTTCATAATTAAATTTTTTTTTACACTGAATAATTATTCGTATAAAAACCGAATATTTTGTTTAATTAAAACCAAATAATCGATTAAAACTGCTGGAATAATTTTTGAATAATAATGTAATACAATAATGTATAACAATGTCAAAAAAAGAAAAAAATATTTAAATAAAAAATTGG
Organism: Protophormia terraenovae; assembly: GCA_951394005.1. Taxonomy (NCBI): domain Eukaryota; kingdom Metazoa; phylum Arthropoda; class Insecta; order Diptera; family Calliphoridae; genus Protophormia; species Protophormia terraenovae. The sequence continues at coordinate 11,190,539 of OX596076.1, read as the reverse complement.
ATTAATCGATTAAAATTATTCGAATAATTATTCGTCCAAAAACTTACGTTAAACTTTTAATAATAGAATAAAAATTTGCAATAAACTTTCCGGAATTAAAATTCATATTTAATTTATTTTGATGTTCTTCAAAATTTTAATAAAAAGTAATCGAATAATTATTTGAATTATTTGAAAGCTGATTAATTGAATAAAAATATTGTACAAAAACAAAATTATTCTACACAATTTAGTACTCTTCAACAATTTTTTATACATTTTAATTCGATCCAACTAGGAGTTTAGGAGATATGGACTTATTTCCATTTTTTTCTCTTTTTTTGCGATAGCCTTCACTGTAAGCCAGTCAGACAGATGGACAGACACTATTTTATCAATACGGAAGGTGATAGGGATTCAAAGATTTCTTTCATTTTTATTTTGAAGTATTGATTTTGATAACCTTTCATAACTTTTTCCTTATTTTATAAAATTTATTTAATTAAAAAGTAATTGAAATCGTTCTTAATTTTTTGGAGTTACATGATATTTTAGCCTTTACTGTGGCCAATCAGACAAATGGACAGACATTGTTTTATCGCCCAGGAAGGCGATAAAGATCCAAAGATTTTTTTATTTTCGTTATGAAGTGTTGATTT
>OX596076.1:11134901-11184901 GCA_951394005.1 Protophormia terraenovae | reverse complement strand
ATGGACATAAGCAAATTATAATTGAATTATAATAAATTATTGAAAATATTTATTAAGTTATAATGCCTCCTCTTTAAACTAACTAAAACAATTTATGACATATTATAATGGATTATAACATAAAATAATGAAATTATAATAGGATATAATCCATTACAATTAAATTATAGCGGATTATAATAGAATTATAACGGATTATAATACTTTATAACTGCATTATAATGGATTGTAGGGAAATAAAATAGTATTATAATGGACACCAATAAATTATAATAAATAATAATTAGTTATAAATTATAATTGAATTATAACAAATTATAACAAACTTCTGTTAAATTATAATTCAACTATAATATTATAATATATTATAACAAATTATTATGAAATTATAATAGGATATAATTCATTACAATTAAATTATAATGGGTAATAACAAATGATAATAGGTTATAGAAAATTATAATTAAATTATAATGGGTTATAACAAGTTATAATGGAATTATAACATCCTAAAACTGCATAAAAATGAACTGTAGGGAATCCAAATTGTATTACAATGAACATCAATAAATTATAATTGAATTATAATAAGTTTTAATAAATCATAACAAATTATAATTGAGTTATAATAAATTATAAAAAACTACTTTAAAATTATTATTCAACTAAAATATTATAATTGATTAAAACAAATTGTTATGAATTTATAATAGGACATAATTCATTATAATTAAATTAAAATGGTTTATAGAAAATTATAATCGTATTATAACAGATTATAATACTAAATTTTTTCATTTTAATGGATTTTAGGGACTTAAAATTGTGTTATAATGAACATCAATAAATTGAATTGTAGAATAATTGAATTGTAATGTCTTCTTATGAAATATAAATCAACTTAAATAATTTTTAACACATTATAATTTTATTATAATGGATAATAACAAATTATAATAAAATTATAATGGTATGTACTCTTTTATAATTAAGTTATAATAGATTATAACACATTATTATGACATTATAATATATTTTAATTTATTACTTAAAGTTATAATTGAATTAAGTTGGTCATAATGTATAATGTATTATAATTGAGTTATAATATATTATAATAGCATTACGATGCATTATAATTTATTGCTACACACTATAAGAGTATTACAATGTATTATAACGGTGCTATAATTTATCATAACACATTATATACAAAATAAATTATTACAAAAAGTTATAATAGAGTACAATTGCTTATAATAGTATTATAATGTATTATAATTAAGTTACATTAAATTATAATAACATTATAATGCATTATAATTGATTTTAACTAATTATAAGAGGGTTATAATGCATTATAATAGTGTTATAATTTACTATAACACATTATACTAGCGTTGTGATATATTATAATTTATGATGAAGAATCAAAATCAAGTTCAAATGCTTATAGTAGTATAAGAATATATTTTAATTTAGTTATAATATATTATAATGCATTATAGTAGCGTTATAATGTATTACAATTTATTTTAGCACATTAAAAGAGTGTTATAATGCATTATAATAGTGTTAAAATTTATTATAACACTTTATTATGGTATTAATTTATTATAAAAAGTTATAATCAAGTTCAATTGCTTTCAGTAACACTATAATGTATTATAATTGAGTTATAATAAATTATAATAGCAGTACAGTTGCTTTTAATAGTATTATAATTGATTAAAATTAATTATAATAGTGTTATAAATTATTATAGCACATTATAATGGCATTATAATTTATCATTAAAAGTTATAATCAAATTCAATTGCTTATAGTAGTATTATGATGTATTATAATAGAGTTATAATTAATTATAATGCGTTATAATAGTGTTATAATTTATTATAACACATTATAATCGAGTTAAATTGCTTATAATAGTGTCATTGAGTTATAATAAATTACAATAGCATTATAATTCAATATAGTTTATTGCTTTGCATTATAAGAGTGTTATAATACATTATAATATCTAAAAATATATAATACTTTCCCTAAGGAGTTTAAGAAAGGAACTCAAAATTTACTTATCTATGAAATATGTCAATGGTGACATTTTTGACGACTGTTTTTGGTTTCTTATACCATTACACTTAATTTTTGTATTTCTTATAACACATAGTAATGTTATAATAATATATTATTTAAAGTTATAATCAAGTTCAATTGCTTATAGCAGTATTATAATGTATTATAGTTGAGTTATAGTAAATTATAATGCGTTATATTCGGGTTATAATTTATTATAACATATTATAACCCAGTACAATTGCTTATATTAGTATTGTAATTGAGTTATAATAAATTATAATAACATTATAATGCAATATAGTTTATTGCCACTTAATACAGGAGTGTTATAATCCATTGTTATAATCATTACGATCGAGTACAAATACCTGTAATTGTGTTATAACAAATTATAATAGCATTATAACACAATATAGTTCGTTGCTACGCATTATAAGAGTGTTATAATGCATTATAATAGTGTTATAATTAATAATGGTATATTAATATATTATTAAAAGTTATAATTAAGTTCAATTGCTTATACTAGTATTATAAAGTATTGTATTTGAGTTATAATAAATTATAATAGTGTTGTAATCGAGTTCAATTGCTTATAATAGTATTATAATTGAGTTATAATAAATTGAAATAGCATTATAATTTATTTTTACACATTATAATAGTGTTATAATTTATTATAACACATTATAGTGGTATAATAGTATATAATAATTTGATACTAAAAGTTATAATAAATTATAATGCATTATAATAGTGTTATAATTTATTATAACACATTATAATCAAGTAAAATTGCTTATAAGGCATTATAATAGCGTTATAATGCATTATAATTTATTGTAACATATTAAATAGTGTTATAAAATATTATAATTGTAATATAATTGAATATAAGACTTTATAAAGTATTATAATAGTATTATAATATATTATAATGCATTATAATTTATTACAACGTATTATAATAATGTTATAAAATATTATAATTGTTATATAATTAAATATAACACCTTATTATGTATTATAATAGTATTATAATCTATTATAATTTATTATACAAATTTATTATTGAGTTATAATATATTTTAAAACTATTATTTCTACATTATAATTATTTTAAAGTAGAAATTGTCATTTAACTTTCAATTACCTATTAATATTATTTTCGACCACCCCAAAACACTTTAAATAATATTCCCAAAATTAAACACAAGTCCTTTCTTTAAAATCTATTTATTTTATTCACAAAACGCCTTCCTTTTATTGTTAAAACAAATGACCCCATCCTCTTGCTCTGAAAAAAACCACTAGCTCCCCCCAAACATACTTTGCAAATAATAAAACAAATATTTTGCCTAAAATCATTGAAGGCATTTGTGGTTTTCACGGCATTACTTTTAACAGTTACACACAGCCAACTTAAAGCAATACATCTTGAAAATAATTTCCCTTTAACAATATATATTTATTTGTTTATTTTTCACATTTTCCTTTAAGGTTGATTTTCAAAAATATTTTTGGGTGAACTACTAAAAGGAAGGGGAACATTTTGTTGGTGGTTGTTATTCAAAAGCTGAGGCTGTATGATGATATTTAATGGTCATGCCTTTTTAGATGTATATTTAATTAACGTTAATTGTATTTGATTTACGTTTTCTCTAAGAATGAAATATTACTTATGACTATGATAATAATGATGGGATCTTTTTGTTGTTATTGTTTATTTCCGTTGGTGTATTTTTGTTAAAGGAAGAAAAGTAACAGTTGTATTTTATGTTAGAAAGTTAGAGAAAATTAATTTTTGTTAAAGGATTTATAAAGCAAAAGTAATAAAACTTTAAAGGAGGCCAGTGCTTCTTTAAATCAAAATTTTAGTTAAAAATATTTTTAAGATTTTCTTTCTATTATTAAATTTTTTTAGCCTTAAATTATGCTATACAATTTATATATTTTTTATTTTATTTTTTATTCTAAATTGTTTCATTTTTAAGAAAATGAATACTTTGACAATCAATATTGTATTTTGTATTTCTGGTAACAAACGTAATTTATAGTTATAAACACACACACATATCTAACTAGTTAGAAAAACGTATATATGATATAAGATCTCATAACAATTGTTTCATTTTTGTATCATAGCAATCTTTTGTTGCAGTAGCAACATATTACATACACATACCTACAACAGTTCTAGTTAAGTTAAGCAATTGAGAAGAAAAACAAAAAAAATATATAAATAAAAATAGGAACTGGTTGCCACTGTTGATGACTGACTACGTTTCACATCCTACGTACTTTGTTAAATTGAGCAGAAGTACGTGATGCCACACGAAACTTAGAAAACGTGACCAAATGCAACATAAAATTAGACATACTAACACATACATGTATATCTCACAAAAAACACACACACTTTTACTTCCATACTCACACACACACATATATATCTAAAAACATATTCCCTTCTTTCTATTTAAACTAAAATTCTATGGAATTGTTTACAAAACGGGTCATCTCAGGGAAAGAGTTTTTTTTTTCTCTCTCTCTCTTTACTTTTGCTAAAGACCATAAATAATACAATAACAACAACAATAGCAAATAAATAAATATAATTTTATCTTTTAGCAGAATATACAAACATACATGTAACTAATATATAAAATATCTGTGTATATGTATGAAAGATAGTTTTATGAGCAACTTAAATAAATTTACTATTGATATAAAGTAATAAAATACAAATTGTGTTCAATTATAACTTATGTTAACTTAACATTTATACACACGTATTTTATTGTATATATACTTTTATTTTTCTGTTTGCAAATGTGTGACACACATATACACATAAGTATATATTGCAGTTAATAATAAACTTAAATAAAATTATTATTGTTTGGTATTTAACAATAGTCATTATTAATAAATTGATTGACATTTGCTGACTAGAGAAAGGAAAAGAAGCCTAAAAGTAGGCAATTAATCTTTCATAGGAAAAAAAATAAATTAAGACAAGATTATAGTCTACTCCAAAGCATTAGCTATAGAATTGACTACAGTCTATTCTATAGTCATTAGCTATAGTATAGACTAAAGTCTATTATATAGCATTAGCTATACTATAGCATTAGCTATACTATAGCATTAGCTATACTATAGCATTAGCTATACTATAGCATTAGCTATACTATAGCATTAGCTATACTATAGCATTAGCTATACTATAGCATTAGCTATAGTATATACTATAGTCTATTCTATAGCATAGTGTAGTATATAGTCTATTCTATAGCATAGTGTAGTATATAGTATATTCTATAGCATAGTGTGGTATATAGTCTATTCTCTAGCATTAGCTACAGCATACACTATAGTCTATTCTATAGCATTAGCTATAGTGTAGTATATGGTCTATTCTATAGCATTAGCTATAGTCTATTCTATAGCATTAGCTATAGTATAGACTATAGTCTATTCTATAGTATTAGCTATAGTATAGACTATAGTCTATTCTATAGCATTAGCTATAGAATAGACTATATTCTATTCTATAGCATTAGCTATAGAATAGACTATATTCTATTCTATAGCATTAGCTATAGTATAGACTATAGTCTATTCTATAGCATTAGCTATAGAATAGACTATATTCTATAGCATTAGCTATAGTTTAGACTATATTCTATAGCATTAGCTATAGTATAGACTATAGTCTATTCTATAACATTAGCTATAGTATAGACTATAGTCTATTCTATAACATTAGCTATAGTATAGACTATATTCTATAGCATAGTGTAGTATATAGTCTATTCTTTAGCATTAGCTATAGTATAGACTATAGTCTATTTTATAGCATTAGCTATACTATAGCATTAACTATAGTATAGACTATAGTCTATAGCATAGTGTAGTATATAGTATATTCTATAGCATTAGCTATAGTATAGACTATAGTCTGTTTTATAGCATTAGCTATAGTATAGACTATAGTCTATCCTATAGCATTAGCTATAGTATAGACTATAGTCTATTCTATAGCATTAGCTATAGTATGGACTATAGTCTATTCTATAGCATTAGCTATAGTATAGATTATAGTCTATTCTATAGCATTAGCTATAGTATAGACTATAGTCTATTCTATAGCATTAGCTATAGTATAGACTATAGTCTGTTTTATAGCATTAGCTATAGTATAGACTATAGTCTATTCTATAGCATTAGCTATAGTATAGACTATAGTCTATTCTATAGCATTAGCTATAGTATAGACTATAGTCTATTCTATAGCATTAGCTATAGTATGGACTATAGTCTATTCTATAGCATTAGCTATAGTATAGACTATAGTCTATTCTATAGCATTAGCTATAGTATAGACTATAGTCTATAGCATTAGCTATAGTATAGACTATAGTCTATAGCATTAGCTATAGTATAGACTATAGTCTATAGCATTAGCTATAGTATAGACTATAGTCTATTCTATAGCATTAGCTATAGTCTATTCTATAGCATTAGCTATAGTATGGACTATAGTCTATTCTAGTCTATTCTATAGCATTAGCTATAGTATAGACTATAGTCTATAGCATTAGCTATAGTATAGACTATAGTCTATAGCATTAGCTATAGTATAGACTATAGTCTATAGCATTAGCTTTAGTATAGACTATAGTCTATTCTATAGCATTAGCTATAGTATAGACTATAGTCTATTCTATAGCATAGTGTAGTATATAGTCTATTCTATAGCATAGTGTAGTAAATAGTCTATTCTATAGCATTAGCTATAGTATAGACTATAGTTTATAGTCTTTACTATATCAAAAGCTATGAAATATACATTCTAATCTAGACTGTGTGTTTTTTTTTTTAACATTTATTTTTTTTCTTTGTTTAGCATTTGCCTTTGTTAAACTTTTTAGTATTTTTGCCATTTGACTGCTTTTACATTTAACATTTTGTGATTTTGATTGACATTTTAATGCGAAAATTTTGACAAGATTTCAAAAGACGCTTAAGCGAGTAATAGATGTCTAAAAGTACAAAAAAGTAAATGGAACTCTAATAGGCTTAAAATGCAAGGCAAAAACCTCAGTGGAGAAGTGATAAAGGAAATATGAACAAAAAGTTAGTAAAGCAAAATTTAACGCTTTGTTTTAAACTAAAAATTTAATTTTTGTGTTGAGCTGTAGAATCTATAAAAAATATAATAAGCTAAGTTAGTAGATTTTTGTTCATTCTTTTAATATTTTTATACTATTTATTCTCTATTAACTTTAAAACATTTTAACCACCAATACAAAACCCATTTCCGTTTAAAGTTTACTTCCGTTTTCTCTCAGCTTGTTTTGGTGTTTTTCTGTTGGTATGAGGGCATGTAAGTGGTTTCATTTTCGAGAGTTCATGTCATGTTATGAAAGCAACAAATTTCCGCTTGGTTGGCTTAACAGAAAACGAAAAAAAAAAAGAAGAATTACCACAATACAAATGGGGTGTAGGAAACTGGCCTAATAGTCAAAATTTACTTACATTTTACTTTTGTAACTTGAAAACATACTGGCATTGAGAAAAACAAAATCCTGTTGTCAAACACAAAAAGTAAAAAAACAAAATGGAAAAACAACACAAAGTAAAACCAACGAACATTAAAATATTATTTGGCCAAGGGCTAGAGGGAACACAAAATGTTATTTTAAGGTACATTTCCAACAAAAAGAGAAAAAACAAATAAATGCCAAAGAATAATAAAAAATGTAAATGATAAAAATGTGTTTCAAACCGGAAGAAGATTAAAAAAATGCTAACAGACAAAAGCTTAAAATAAAACGCATTTCTGTTGTATGCAAAAGCATCAGTATACCGAATAATGCTGTGACCAAATCCTCCCTCTCTCTTTTCATTGACTCTTTTCTCTTAACATTTAAACAGACAACATGGCAAAAAATCATTTTTAAACAAAAATTCTTTTAACATTCACTACAATTTAATACATTTCCAAAACATCCAAAGAAAATTGAAATAAACTAGCTCTGGCCTGAAAATATGCTACATAAAATATTCTTCTACTTTTTCTCTTATTCAAGTCTTTTTGCATTTAAAACAAAATGAAATTCAGGCCATAAATTAAGTATAAGAATGAACAAAAATGAAATGAAAAACAATTTTAAATAATTCACTTTAAGCTGATTTTGAGGCCAACAGCAGCAGCAGCAAATGAATAAAATGAATGTCAAGCGATATAAAAATCATGGCCTACTTTTAGGAAATTTAAAAGCAAATGAAATAAAATATTAACAAGAATTTTATAGACAGCATTAACTCTAGTATAGATTACGGACAATTCTATAGCAACAGCTATAGTACAAACTGCAGTATATAGCAGCTATAAACCAGAATAGACTTTAGTCTATACTAAAGCAAAAGCTATAAAATATAGTCTATTCTATAGCAAAAGCTATAGAATAGACTTTATTCTATTCCGTAGATTTTGCTATAGAATAGACTATAGTCTAGACTATAGCAAAAGCTATAGAATATACTATAGTCCCTACTATAGCAAAAGCTATAGAATAGACTATAGTCCATACTATAGAAAAATCTATAGAGTAGATTGTAGTCTAGTTTATAGCAAAAGCTATAGAGCAGACTATAGTCTAGACTATAGCAAAAGCTATAAAATATACTATAGTCTAGACTATAGCAAAAGGTATAGAATAGAATATAGTCCATACTATAGAAAAAGCTATAGAACAGACTATAGTCTATACTATAGCTAATGGTATAGAATAGACTATAGTCCATACTATAGAAAAATCTATAGAATAGACTATAGTCTAGACTATAGCAAAAGCTATAGAGCAGACTGTAGTCTAGACTATAGCAAAAGCTATAAAATAGACTATAGTCTAGACTATAGCAAAAGCTATAGAATAGACTATAGTCTAGACTATAGCTAAAGCTATAGAATAGACTATAGTCTAGACTACAGCATAAGATATAGAATAGACTATAGTCTAGACTATAACAAAAGCTATAGAATAGACTATAGTCTAGACTACAGCATAAGATATAGAATAGGCAAAAGCTATAGAATAGACTATAGTCTGGACTATAGCAAAAGCTATGGAATAGACTATAGCCTAGACTATAGCAAAAGCTATAGCATAGACTATAGTCTAGACTATACCAAAAGCTATAGAATAGACTATAGTCCATACTATACCAAAAGCTATAGAATAGACTATAGTCCATACTATAGCAAAAGCTATTGAATAGACTATAGTCCATACTATAGCAAAGGCTATAGAGTAGAATATAATCCATACTATAGCAAAAGCTATAGAACAGCCTATAGCTAATGCTTTAGAATAGACTATAGTCTATACTATAGCTAATACTATGGAATATACTATAGCTTATGCTATAGAATAGACTGTAGTCTATACTATAGCTTATGCTATAGAATAGACTGTAGTCTATACTATAGCTTATGCTAAAGAATAGACTATAGTCTATACTATAGCAAAAGTTATAGAAGAGACTATAGTGTATACAATGGCTAATGCTACGGTCTATAGTCTATATTATAGCTAATTCTGTAGACTACAATATAGTTTACACTACAACTAATGCTATTGAATAGACTATAGTCTGTGTTATAGCTAATGCTATAGAATAGACTATAGCCTATAATATAGCCAACGCTGAATAATAAACTATAGCCAATGCTTTAGAATAGGCTATAGTTTATAAAATAGCTAATGCTATGAAACATACTATAGCCTACGCTATAGCTAATGCTATCAAATAGACTGTAGTCTATATTATAGCTATTGCTATAGAATATACTATAGTCTATGCTATAGCTAGTGCTAGAGAATAGACTATAGTGTATATTATAGCTAATGCTATAAAATAGAGTATAAACTATAATATAGCCAACGCTAAATAATAAACTATAGCCAATTCTATAGAATATGCAATAGTTCAAACTATAGCTAATGCTATGAAATATACTATAGTCTACACTATAGCTAATGCTGTCACATAGACTATAGTCTATATTATAGCTTTTGCTCTTGAATAGACTATAGTCTATATTATAGCTTTTGCTATAGAATAGACTATAGTCTATGCTATAGCTAGTTCTAGAATAGGCTATAGCTAAAGCTATAGTGTAGACTTTACGGTGGTATAAACTATAGTCTATTCTATAGCTTTTGCTATAGTCTAGACTACAATCTGTTCCATAGATTTTGCTATGATTTAGACTATAGACCATTGTATAGCTTTTGCTATAGTATAGTTTATAATTTCTTCTATAGCTTTTGCTATAGTCTATACTCTAGGCCACTCTATCGCAGTTGCTATGGTATAGTTTATAGTCTATGCTGTAGCTTTGTAGTCTATTCTTTGGTTTTGGATATAATATATTTAATAGTCTCTTCTATAGCTTTGGCTATAGTATTTTATATTTAAAGCTTAGTTTTTGTATGTTTTTTGGTTTTCAAATACATTTTTTTTCAATATTTTAAATATAATTTTTTTCTCTCTTTCTCTTTACCTTTACATTTATTGAAGTCACAGGTGTGTTTTCTAACAAATAATGTCTGTTTTAGTTGGCCATAAAAACAAAGAAAAACATTTTTTTTTTGTTTTTGTTTCAAAACCAGTAAAAACTTAAGAACAACAACACTTTACTTAAACTGACATAAGACAAAATGACCTTTTAACTTTGAGTTATAGTTATGAGTGAAATTTAAAAAAAAAAAGGTAAAAAAGAAGATTCAATATATTTTATGTTTTAAACACAGCATACTTTTAGGTGTTTAGCCGGCAAGAAATATAGAACAACAAGATTAAATATTAAAAATTATAGAGTAAAGAAAAATATAAATAATTTTGTTTTCTTGTGCTGACATATTTTAAAGGAAGTTAAGAAATGAAAAGAGAACATAAATAAAAAGGTAAGATATGTTGAGGTGAAGAAAGCAGAATTTAAGAAGTTTAGCTTAAGATAGGGACTTTTTGTTTAGAGGTTATAGGATTAAAAGAAGATTTATAAAGGATTTTTTGGTTAAGGAAAATATAAAAATGATTATTTTAAGAATATAATTTTAGCATAAAGTTAAAGTTTAAGAATTTTTAGTTGTGTAAAAATGTTTAAGTCAATATTTTAAGGCTTTAATTTAGGGAACATTTTGTGCTATAGTATTACCTGCCATTGAGTGGTTTTACTGTATATTTTGTTAAGTTTTATTTCCTTAAATAAATTTTTTAAATTTATTTTTTTCTTTTGCTTTTTCTAAGACGTTTTTTCTTATTTTTTTCCTATTTATTTTTTAAAATTTTTCTTGTATATTTGTCTTCTTTACTTTGACTTTTCATCTTAAAGTTAACATCAATTCAATCAATATATTTTAGCAAATGTTCACTTTCATCAAGTTTGTTATCACTTCCTTTATAAGATTTTATGCCAACTGTTTCACCTCCTCCTATTCCTCTATAAAGACTCTTTACTATAGCAGCTTTTCAATATGTCATTTATGTTGTTTTCTGTTTTTTCAATTTTATTTTTTATGACTTTTCTTCTCACACAAACAGACTTTGAAATATATGTACATCCTCTTGTACCTTATCTAACATATAAATGAAAATAAACAGGAATATCATTTGCCATAAGAGGAAATGGCCCTCCTCTGCTTGGTACCTCCCTCTCTATGTCTTTTTCCATTCCCTTTTTGTTCGATTTTGATTTTTCCCATTTGTTTAAAATCAATTTTCTAACCATCAATATACAACATGATTTGCTTTTTTTATACGTTTTAGTATTTACTTTAACAAAGAAAAATTTGTTAGATTTTCTAAGCAAAAGTTGTATGAAACAAATTTACATTCAGCCTATTGTCAGTTAAAAAATTGTAGTTTTTTCTTTTTCGTTTTTGTTCTATTGTCAAATCTACATCTTTGTTTAGTTCTATGATTTGTATCTTGTCTGTTTATGACAGTTGTTATTTTTTATTATTTTTTTTTTTTTTTTGTTTTAACTTTATTCTCAATTTCTCTTCCTTTTATGTAATTGTTAAGAGTTGTAATAAAAACAATCAATAGATTGTTAGTTTTTTTTCTAGCTGTAATCTGATTAGTCTTGTTACAAAAGGGCTTAAGAGTTCAAAGAAAAACTAAACTAAAAAAAAATCATAAAAAATCGTACAGAATCTTATTTTTAAGAGCCTTAAAGTAGGCAAAAGTTTTTCAAGAATGTTCCCTTAAAAACAAATTGAAGTAACTTTAAATACACCACACACTATTAATGGTTAAATTTCCCTTTTAAAGATTCTCCTTATTATTTAAAAGATTTTTTTTTTTTTAATTTTTAATATATTTTTTCTATCCTTAAAAAACTTACAAATTTAATTAACTGTAGCCTTGCTTTAGCTTCAATTTGAATATCTTAAGTAGGTCTCAACGAAAGCCCTACACTTAAGTTATATTAAAGAAAAATTTCGCTAAGATCCTTTTAATATTTTGGAAATTATTGAAGAATTCATCTAAATGCCTTCATAGCGTATGATTAATATTAATTATTGACTTATTACTTAAAATATTTTATAACTTTTGAGGCCTTACAGGCCATAGAATTTAAAAAATAAATTCTTAAAGCTAATATATCATACTATTTTAAAATATCTCAAATATAAACTATAAATAAAAATTTAGGCTACAAATTCTCACTAAAAATTAAAAAAAAAATAAAAAATTCTTTAATTAAATTTTTTCTTATATCCTTTTTTAGAAAATTTTAATTCTGTCACTACTTTTGCTTTACTATTACAATTTCATTAAATATTTTGTAAAATAAACTTAAACAATAAATTGTCGGAGCAAACTATATTAAACAATATATATTGTATATTATATAGGCTGCCAGATAATTATTAACCAAAATACAATGACGGGAAACTAGCAGTTTACATTTGTTTGTTTTAACCGCACAACATACAGAAACATAAATATGAAAATCTATACACCTACATATATATAAGAGAAAAAGAAACCCGGTAAATAATTTAATAAAAAATATAGTCAAAATTACAAAAAATAAATAAATAAATAAATAAATAAACAAATAAATAAATAAATAAATAAATAAATAAATAAATAAATAAATAAATAAATAAATAAATAAATAAATAAATAAATAAATAAATAAATAAATAAATAAATAAATAAATAAATAAATAAATAAATAAATAAATAAATAAATAAATAAATAAATAAATAAATAAATAAATAAATAAATAAATAAATAAATAAATAAATAAATAAATAAAATAAATAAATAAATAAATAAATAAATAAATAAATAAATAAATAAATAAATAAAATATCAAAACTACAGTTTGTATGACAATACACACAATAGTCAAGACTATAGTCTATACTATTAGTCATGACTACAGTCTATACTATAGTCAAAACTATAGTCCATACTATACTCTAGACTATAGTCTATACTATAGTCAAGACTATAGTCTACACTATAGTCAGACTATAGTATATACTATAGTCAGACTACATAGTCAGGACTATAGTCTACACTATAGTCAGACTATAGTCTACACTATAGTCAGACTATAGTCTACACTATAGTCAGACTATAGTCTACACTATAGTCAGACTATAGTCTATACTATAGTCAGACTACAGTCTATACTATAGTCCAGACTTTAGTCTATACTATAGTCCGCACTTTAGTCTATGCTACAGTCCAGACATTAGTCTATGCTATAGTCAAGACTATAGTCTATACTATAGTCCACACTATAGTCTATACTATAGTCCAGACTATAGTCTATACTATAGACTATAGTCTATTCTACAGTCTATACTATAGACTATAGTCCAGATTATAGTCTATACTACAGTCCAGATTATAGTCTATTCTATAGTCCAGATTTTAGTCTATACTATAGTCCAAATTATAGTCTATACTGTAGTCCAGACTACAGTCTATACTATAGTCCAGACTATAGTCTATACAATAGTCTAGACTTTAGTCAAAACTATAGTCCAGACATTAGTCTATGCTATAATAAAGACTATAGTCTATACAATAGTCCAGACTATAGTCTATACTATAGTCCAGACTATAGTCTATACTATAGTCCAGACAATAGTCTATACTATAATCCAAACTACTAGTCCAGACTATAGTATATACTATAGTCCAGACTATAGTCTATACTTTACTCCAAACTATAGTCCTTACTATAGTCAAGACTATAATCCTTACTACATTATTCTCTTTAGTCAGTTTTACGTTCTATTCCATATTCAAGACTTTATTCTGTTCTTTGTTTAATATTATAGTCTGTTTATGGGCATAACTATAGTATATATTTTAGTCAGTATTATTGTATATTATTGGGTATAGTCTGACCTGTTCGTTTGTTAAAAATGACGGAAATGTTTACTGGTTAACACTTATGTAAGTGATATAATTGAGTATATATTTGGTTTACATTGTGTACATACATTTTGATATTAACATGAATATCAAACACACATACATACATACATACATACATACATACATACATACATACATACATACATACATACATACATACATACATACATACATACATACATACATACATACATACATACATACATACATACATACATACATACATACATACATACATACATACATACATACATACACATTTGATATACCATTCCTTACATGTGCAAATGTATATTAAATTTTTTGTATAAATTAATAAATATTCTGCAAAAGTTAAAGAAACTAAAAGAGAAGTATGTGGATTATGGAGTTGAAAAGTAAGTCTAGTAAATTTATAAATGTTTAAAATATTATTTTTGTGGCTGTATTTAAGGTAAAATACTATATGGTTGAACATTTATTGACAGCATTAATAGCCCTATGATGATAGAAACTTTAACATAAAAATGGGAGGCAACTATAGCAGAGAAATATTTTAAATGACAATCTTTGTAGGTATTAATAAAAAAAAATATATATACATATATGTTATTTGAAGATTAATTTAAAGTTTTTTATATGAAATAGAAAACAAAAAAAGAAAATTTAAATAGTATATGTTTTGATAAAAACCGTAATATTTTAAAAATTTTCCATTTTTTAAGTACAAAATGTTAACGTTTTTTATCTGTTATTTTAACTTGAAAGTGTTAGCTTCCTAAATTAAATTTCAGAATTCTTTTATCACAGACGTAACTAAAGTAATGGCTTAATATGTATTAAAACTCAATAATTAATATTAATCATACGCACTAGGTAACAAGTAAATTTAAACCTTAATAACTTTAAAACAAATAGTTTAATCTCAAGACAGTTCAATGGATTTTAAAGAAAACAATAAAAGCTTTTCATTTACAAACTGGCAAATAAATCTTTTCTCTTTAAAACATGAATTTCGCATGCATTTGAAGCTGATACCTTTTAAAGTAGATATTGTTTTATTGGCAAAACTGTTGTTTGTTAATGTAAAGTTAACTTAAATGTCAGCAATGTTTATAAATATGTAATGTTTATATATACTACTACAAGTGTAATATATATATATGTTTGTTTAAGTATTCGTCTGTTTATTGTTAACGTTTGATTTTATTGCTATATAAACCTGCAAGTGAATAAGTGGATTTTCGTTGAAAAAAAAGTCAGAAAGAGAGGCCCTTAACATGCAATCATGTTTGTAATTGATGTTTATTAAATGCTTGTAATAAAACCTGGATGCTTTAATGTTTAAAGCAAATGATGCGGAATATAATTTGATTTACAAAAAGAGTAGAAATTTAATGTTAAAAGAAAAGTATTCAATGGGTAAAAAAAAATTATCTAATTTATTTAAGTCTTTAAAAAAGGTTTCAATTATTTATTATAAAAAGTAGGTTACAATATAAGCTCTTTGTTATCTTTTCGTAATAAACAAATTAATATCAAGCTTTAGAATCTTAAAATATGGCAGTAGGTTTTAAATAAAGAAGGGCATACTATTAAGGTGTGTTAATAAAAGTAGGCTATAGTTTTAACTTTGTTTATTTAAACTAAAAAGAAATCTTGATAAAAATGTCCTCAATGATAACGTTTTGCAAACAGAAAAGATGATCTCAGTTTTTATATGAATTTGTTATTAAAAATAAACAAAATAATATAAGGGCCTTTCTAGCCTGAAAGTAGGCAACATATATTTTATACTTAGAAAGGCTTGCATAATGTAAAGTACACTCTACACTCTGGACTCCCGATTATTGTCTAAGCTATAGTTTATGCTATAGTCTTATTTATATTTCAGACTACTATATAGAATAGACTATAGTCTCGTTTATAGTCCTGACTAAAGTTAGTCTAAAGTCCAAACTATAGTCTAAGCTATAGTCCATGTTATAGACTAGCCTATAGTCTACACTAATTTCCAGTTCAGACTACTATATACAGTACTATAGTATAAACTATAGTCTCTTTTATAGTCCAGACTATAGTTGTTCTAAAGTTCAAGTTATAGTCCATACTGTAGACTACTATAGTCCAGCTTATAGTATAGTTTATAGTGTATATTATTATCTAGTCTATAGTCCAGTCAAGACTCTATTATATAGACCAGACTATAGTTTAATTTTTAGTTTAGAGTACTATATACTACAGACTATAGTCTCGTTTATAGTTCAGATTACTATATATAGAACTGACTATAGTTTCGTTTATAGTCCTGACTATAGTTAGTCATGCTATAGGCTAGCCTACAGTCCAGACTAATTTCCAATTAAGACTACTATATAGTACTACAAACTACAAACTGTAGTCTATTTTATAGTCCAGACTATAGTTGGTCTAAAGTTCAAGCTATAGTCCATGCTGTAGACTACTATAGTCCAGATTATAGTATAGTTTTTAATCCAGATTATTATCTAGTCTATAGTTCAGTCAATACTCTAGTCTATAGTCTGGAATATAGTCTAATTTATAGTTCAGACTACAGTATAGTACAGACTATAGTCTCGTTTATAGTACAGACTATAGTTAGTTTAATGTCTATAGTATAGACTATACTCTCGTTTGTAGTCTAGACTATAGTAAGCCTAAAGTCCAAGCTATAATCTACGCTATAGTCCATGCTGTAGACTACTATAGTCTAGATTATAGTATAGTTGATAGTCCAGATTATTATCTAATCTATAGTTCAGTCAATACTCTAGTCTATAGTCCAGACTGTAGTCTAATTTCTAGTTAAGACTATAGTTAGTTTAAAGTCCAATATATAGTCTAAGCTATAGTCCATGCTGTACCATAGTCCAACCTATAGTATAGTTTATAGTCCAGATTTTTATCTGGTCTATTTTCCAGTCTATAGTTTATTCAATACTCTAAGCTATAGCCCAGATTATAGTCTAATTTATAGTTCAGTCTACTAAATAGTACTGATTATAGTCTCGTTTATATTCCAGACTATAGTTGGTCTTAAGTCCTAGCTATAGTCCAATTTATAGTGCTGACTATAGTCTAGAGTCTTGTCTATAATTTAGTATATAACTCAATTTATAATATGCTTTAGTTTTGAATCTCATTTACTGCAAATTCAAGTTTTTATTCTAGTCTTTATCTTTATTTTTAAATAAAAATTTTGTGTAGCCTAATTTTAGGCTTATATTTGTTATATTAATAGAATTTTTAATTAAATTATCAACTACTTTTTAAGCTACTAAATAATTTAGCTTAAGTAGCAGCTAAGCAACTTTTCTTAATTTTATTTTAAGCTTAAACAAATAATTTAAAAATTACAGTCTACTTTTAGGTGTTAATTTCATATTTTTAATAGAATTTTTAACTAAGCTACCTATAGGTTTTGTTTCTTCGCTCTAAATATGTTTACATTTGAAACAATTTTATTAACTTGTTGACTTAGTTTTTATAAAAAAAATAATAAACTGTTGCCTACTTTAAGGTCTCAATTAATAATAAATAATATTTTTCCTTTTTTTTTCTTTCTTTATAAACTAACTTTCTCTGATATTTTTGCAAAAGTTATTGTTTAAAGTCTGTTTTGTTATGCTAGGAATCTTGTTTTTGTATTTCATTTAAAAACATCTTAAAAAACATTATTTGAAGTTAAAACAAAGGAAGAGAAAAACATAATAACGACACAACTTGACACCTTTGGAAAATAGTCTTGAAATAAGTGTTTAGGTTGCTCTAAAGCATCAACAAACACATGCTCTATGACATTTTTTTACTTCATGTAATACTTACTTAAAAAATTTTTTGTAAGGAATATTATGTAAAGAAATACATTTAAAGGAAAAGAAGGAAAAACGTACATAAGTGTAGACAATAGCATAACGACTGTGACAACATACATAGCACTCCTGCAAAACTGTTAGCAGGAATACCACCTTTAAAGAAAAGTTTTTTTTAAAGCCGTTTATGGAGTTCTAAAATGTAGAAAAATTTCCAGCTGCTGCTTTTTTTTTTCTACTTCTTTTATTATTGTTGTTGACAATAGTGGCATGAAAAAGAAAATAACATGTCAACACTTGTGTTTATGCGTTTCCGCTTTTTATAATGTCATTGACATGGATTTTTTTTTCCTTAAGAAACAACAACTACTGGTGGAAATGTTTTTCCGCTCATTTTTCTGCATGAATTTTAACGCACACACATTTAAAAGGAAACTTAAGGAAAAAAACATGTAAGTTAAATTTCCCTTGATCATTTATATGCTATAAAACCAGCAGAACCTCATAAAAATCGTAGCAAAAATATAAAATAAAATTATTTAGCATACTTTTAGGATGTGTAAACAATTATGTTTTAAGTGGAAAAAAGCCTAAAAAAACTTAAAAGGGAATTAAATAAGAAAAAATTCAAAACTTTAAATATTGTTATGAAAAATTTAATTATAAATTATTAAATATAAAATATAAATTATAACCCCACCTGGATAACAATCTTGACGCCATGTGGTGACTTAAATGTAGGCTGTGGTCTCTTCTTTGAAGCCTCAGTTGTCCTCCTGGAAGGGTCTGCTCTCCTGGAAGTAACTGAGTAATTAAGGTCTAGACTCTAAAGGTTTACATGATCAAAGGTTATCCATCCCCTATCCCCTATTCCCCAACACCCTCCTTCTCCCCTTTTATTCCACATTCTCTTTCCTCCACTTGTAAGGTTAAGGTGGTTGGTAGCAGTACTGAGAACCTGAATGGCAAGTCAGTGGTTAAAGAAGACTATTCGCTAACAGCTCCTTTCTGGCGCCAGGACACGGGCCAGTTGTAAATTTTTTTTTGCTAGACCATGTACGCCGTCCCTGCATGGATGGTCCATCCCCTTACGCGCCTACTCGTGGGAACTATATGGAGAATTTAAACACAAAAAAAAAACAATAACAAACAATTGGAGATGGGTATCTCCTCGGAAGACGACCTTCTGGCCTCTAGTCAAGAGACCTTGGTCGAACAACCTGGCAGCAGGGGAGAAAGTCATAGCATCTCGCTGTCACAAAACACATGTCCAATGTCTCCTTGACAGGATGTCAAGACTGACGACCAGTCGAAAGAAAAACGAAAAAAAAAAGAGCCAGAAAGAAATTCTGAGACAACGTTATGTCAAAGCTCTCTTTATACTTGAAAAAATTGCCAAGAATGAGGCAAATATGAGCGCGATAAGGAAGATCGTGTCAAATACCAAGCGGTGGTTGACGAGTATCTTAAGTTTAAGGACTCCCAACCATCCACATCCCAGGCAGCGCAAGAAAGAACCAAGTGAAATCGCTCCCAAGCTGAGGGTAACAATTCGCCGAAGAGGAGAAAGGTCCATGATAAATCGACCGCTCCGGCTCCTTCCACTACAATAACGTCAGCAAGAAAGCCGTTAAAGATGACTTTCTGATGGCACTGGCCAACGACAAAAGCGGCTATCTAACTCCTGTGGTAGCAGAATGGAGTGCTATAGAGTCTAAATTGGCTGAACTTGTGATGGAACATGTATTCACCAATAAAGACTCTACAGTTCCTCGTTTTGACTCTGGTGAAATACACGGTGGCTACAGGGTAATTAAATGTTTGTACTTGTTCTCTAAGGACTTTCTCAGCAAATGCATTGCAGAGATTAGTGATTAATGGGAAGGCTTAAGTCTTAAGCTTATCTCAGCGGAGGAAATCCCTATGTGACCGTGGTCAAAGATTTGATTACCAAAGATGAGCTGTGACAACCATAGTGTCTGAAGCTGCAGAACCCCAGTATCCCCATGGATGACTGGGCAATAATCCCTACTGAATACAACATGTACGCAGTTGAGCTAGAGAAGGCGGAGCTAAAACTTTGGGGTTAGGGACGGCAAGGTTAAGGTGTTCCGTCCCACAGATCCAGGAGTTGCCAATAATTTGCTGACAGGCATGCAGCTAAATGAACCTGCACAAAACCCCACAACCGACGATGAAAATCATGCAAATTAATCGTGCAAGGAATAGAGGATGACATGATATCTGTAGAGAAAATTTCAAGGGCAATGGATCTTTGGATGCCTGCTATTTCGGGTTTCTGTCGCAATCCCGCTAATATCAGTCAAGAGTAGAATCCAGAAACACTATCTCGTAAAGGCGAAAACTACATGACGAAATCTAGACAAATGTAGAGTCACGAAGGAAACGTGGCCTACCTACAACGAGAAACGCTCAACGCAACTCATAAGCTACAAACGCAAAGACATCTCGAGGCTAATAGCATTGTTTACAGGTCACTGGACGATCGGAAAACATGCAAGCAGACTTAGTCTTCCTTACAATGAATACTGTTGTAGTTGTGGCAATCGTGAGAAGGAGGAGACAGTACATCATCTTCTATGCGAATGCTCAGCCTTGAACGCAATCAGACATAAATTTCTGGGAAGGTATCAATCAGACAACCCCTGTGAGATATCAGACACTAGACTAAGTGACATTATCAAATATCTCAATTCTACTGGCTGGATCTAATTAATTTATGTTCTCATTTTTCCTCTCTACATTTCTCATTACAGACTCAATCCAATTCATTCACTTGGCGAATAGTGTGGTCTCATCAAAACAGAATCTAACGAGTCTAATTGATTGCCCGTAAGTTTACGGGCTACCACGTAAACCAACCAACCATAAATTGTAAATTATAAAATCATAAAATTGTAAATTACAAAGTTATACAATTATAAAATTGTAAAATTATAAATTATATTATAAAATTATAACAATATAAAATTATGAAATTATAAAGTTATAAAATTATAAAATTTATTAAAAAATAAAATGATAAATTAATTAAAAAACAATTTCATTTATTCTTTTAACTATTATTTTTTATTATAAATAATCACTTAACCCTGGCATACTTTTGTTTGCCATTGATTTGAATATTCTGTTGCCTAGTTATTATTGTTATTATAACAATAATCAAAAGCATTGCATACTTTTGAGTTATTATTATTCTGTTGAAGAACTATAGATAATCATAGAAAATTTCTACATTTAAATATATTTGTAGAATTTGTTTAGTTGTATTTTTTGTTAGGAGAGGGAGAATTTATTACTTAATGATTATTAAAAAATATATATAACTAAAAATATCTAAAATAAGTATTAAGCTAAATGCAAAAATATTGCATAATGCCATTGACGTCAATGGGGAAACAATGTTTGTCAAAAGGGGAACATTTAAAAGGAAGGAAATTTGAAAAATATATAATTAATAATAAATGAAGGTTTTGTTTAATGAAGGACTGTAGTTTGGCCCCTAAAAGTAGAGAAAGCTATACAAAATTATTAATAATAACTGAAAGATTAAAGAAATAGCTTAAGCTTTTAATTGTTATATTTATTACTTTTATTTACTTTAATATAATTTAAAGTTAAATTTTTGTTTAAAAACTTAAATTATTTCCCCTTAAAGTATGCCCTACTTTTTAATATATTTCTTCTCCCTTGTTTCCTAATTAATATTTTCATTTAATTCAATTTATTTTGTATTTTTATTATTAGCCATTTTTCTGTTTAATATTTTATTAAATTATAATTAAAACAATACGTGACATTTTTCCTTTTCATATTAAATTATCCAACACAAAAAAACTTTTTCTAATTACCTAAAAGTATACAACAGAAATATTTCAATATTCATATCAGCCTTATACATTTATACATTTAGTCGCATTCATTCATTTATAGATCCCAGGTATTATTTTTATTATTTCAAAGCTGATTAATTCATAATTGTTGTTGACATTTCATCATAAATTTTTTGGTTGTGGCTAAATTACCTTTATGGGGGAAATTAAAGCTATAAAATAGTAGATATTTGGTTTTTATTTCATTTTAGTTTTTATTTTTATGCCACAAAATGTCACTCATTAGTAAAGTAATTTACTAAAATATTTACAAATTAGTTTAGTTTAGTTAGAGTGTTAATTTTTATATACTAATTTAGTTTTATAGGATTTTTAGTATTTTTTGCAGCACAATTAGGCTTTAAGTAATGTGAGCTAATAAAAAAACAACAAAATTATCAAGTTTAAACAATTTCAAGGGGGAAATTTGTGAATTATTTTTTTTTTCTTAAAGCATAATTATATTTATTATAAATTTGTTTAAGTTAATTTTTAAAGCATAATTTTAGGTTTTACTTACAATTTTTATTTTAAATTTATATTAAAAGTCTCCTGGTCTTACCTGCAATGAAAAGAACAAGATACAAAATTATTTATCATATTAAATAAATCACTTTAATTAAATTTTATTGTAAGTCTCCATAAACTTAAAACTTTGTTATCAAAAGCCCTTAAGTATACTGCAAAATTTATTTAATTATCCTCTTAAAAAGAAATTTCTCTTTATATAAACTTTAATTCTCTCTTAAATCTAACTGCAGTCTCATTTGTATAAAAAATCCATTTTTAATTGATAGAATTTTACAGCCTCAATTTGTAATTTAAACAAAGGAAATTTTTATTACTTTTAATTAAATTTTCTGTATATAAATATACAAATATACTGCAGGCTTAACAAAATATATATAAAGAAAATTTTTAACATAACAAATAAGTAAAAAAATTTAAAACAAATAGCTAAACTGGTATAAATTTTAAAATACTTATATTTTAAAATATTTATATTAAATTTAAATATAAAGTAACTGCAGTCAATAATAAATGGATAATAAAGTAAAGTAATATATTTTATAAACTTGTGCATTTTAATTTATATTAAGCCTAAGGGTTATGCAGTATTTTGTATGGGGTTTTTATATGAAAATAAATGCCGGTAATTAATGAAATAATAATAATGGTACTCCCTTTCCCATTAAATATGTAAAAACAAATTAAACAACAAATATTTTTTAAAAAAATATTATTATTAAATTGATTTAAATAAAAAAATAAATATAAATAATTAAAGAAATTATTATGATCTTTTTTTTTCATTTTAGGACCCAATGTGCTTGAAATTTTTAAATTCCATAAAACACACAGAAAGCTTAGCTGCTATACTACAAAACCTCTATGCTTTATTAATGTGACTCAAATATTTTAGAAGTTATTTAATAATTTATAATAATTTCCTATCGGGCGTATGATTAATATTAATTATTTACTATTTAAAGAAAATAAGCTATAACTTTGGAGCCAGAAATAGTAAGACAATTTTTTAAATTGCTATTAAAAGGCAATATATCAGAGAATTAATATTAATAAAAATAATTCCTGATACTGATTTAAAATTTGCAAAAATTTGGCTCAAAAACTTAAATAAAAAAAATAAATAACAATAAAAATGTTAAAAAATGTCTTTGCAGCAACAATTTTGTTCACTGCACGTTAAACAGATTATAGCTTGATCTAAAAATATTTTATACAAACATTTTCCGTTACTTTTAATTATGAAAAAAATAAAAAATAAGTAAATTTTATGGCATCTTAGGAACCACAGGACTTGAATTTTTTAAACCTTATAAAACACACTAACAACTTAGTCTCTATACTAAAAAACCTGCAAGTTTTATTTACATCACTTGAATGGTATAGAAGTTATTTAATAGTTTATAAGAATGTCTTACCATGCGTATGATAAATATTAATTATTTATTATTTAAAGAAAATAAGCTATAACATTAATTGCAAAAGTCGGATATTAATTTTTTAAATTGCTTATGAAAGTCAGTATTTTAATTAATAAAAATAATTCCTAACACTAATTTAATATTAAAAAAAATTTGTATGATTAGTTTTAGAATAAAATAGTTTATTTATTATTTTATTTATTTATTTATTTATTTATTTATTTATTTATTTATTTATTTATTTATTTATTTATTTATTTATTTATTTATTTATTTATTTATTTATTTATTTATTTATTTATTTATTTATTTATTTATTTATTTATTTATTTATTTATTTATTTATTTATTTATTTATTTATTTATTTATTTATTTATTTATTTATTTATTTATTTATTTATTTATTTATTTATTTATTTATTTATTTATTTATTTATTTATTTATTTATTTATTTATTTATTTATTTATTTATTTATTTATTTATTTATTTATTTATTTATTTATTTATTTATTTATTTATTTATTTATTTATTTATTTATTTATTTATTTATTTATTTATTTATTTATTTATTTATTTATTTATTTATTTATTTATTTATTTATTTATTTATTTATTTATTTATTTATTTATTTATTTATTTATTTATTTATTTATTTATTTATTTATTTATTTATTTATTTATTTATTTATTTATTTATTTATTTATTTATTTATTTATTTATTTATTTATTTATTTATTTATTTATTTATTTATTTATTTATTTATTTATTTATTTATTTATTTATTTATTTATTTATTTATTTATTTATTTATTTATTTATTTATTTATTTATTTATTTATTTATTTATTTATTTATTTATTTATTTATTTATTTATTTATTTATTTATTTATTTATTTATTTATTTATTTATTTATTTATTTATTTATTTATTTATTTATTTATTTATTTATTTATTTATTTATTTATTTATTTATTTATTTATTTATTTATTTATTTATTTATTTATTTATTTATTTATTTATTTATTTATTTATTTATTTATTTATTTATTTATTTATTTATTTATTTATTTATTTATTTATTTATTTATTTATTTATTTATTTATTTATTTATTTATTTATTTATTTATTTATTTATTTATTTATTTATTTATTTATTTATTTATTTATTTATTTATTTATTTATTTATTTATTTATTTATTTATTTATTTATTTATTTATTTATTTATTTATTTATTTATTTATTCATTCATTTATTTATTTATTTATTTATTTATTTATTTATTATTTTTTTTTTTTTTTTGTTATTATCATATCTACTTTTTTTTTAGTTTGTGTAAAAATTTTCTACGGAAAATTTGATTTATCTAGACAATTTTTCCTTTTACCTTAACATTATTATGCCAGTACTTCATTTCATTTACAATTGTGGTAATTCAGCTAAGGTTTTATTAATTCAGCTAGGTATTTTTGCTGAAAATACTTAAATTTATAGAACTTTATTACAAATTAGTAGTTAAAATTGCAATTCAGCTAAGAAGTATGCTTTTAGCGTTAATAATTTTGCAATTCAGCTAGATATTACCAACTCAGCTAGCAAATTTTATTGAAATTACTTGAAATTTTGCATTTGTATAAGAAATTTTTTAATAAAAATTTAATTCAGCTAAAAAGAAATCAATTCAACCAGATTTTTTTCAAAAAATTTTTAATTAACAGTATTTCTTCAAATTAATTAATTAATTTTATTGTTTAAGGCTTAATTTTTCATATTTTAATGCTTTAGTTTTTCTTCTGTACATTAAAGGCTTAATAAGCACTAATGTAAAAAAACTTTAGCCTAACTTAAGGAGTTTTTATTATTTTTATTAGATAATTTTGTAAACATTTTAATGCTTTAATTTAATTATTAAATTTTCTTTATTACATGTTAGAAATTTATTTGTCATTACTTCACAACAAAACATAACTTTTCAGCTTCTTCAAACAAATATATATACTGCAGCATATCTTAAGGCTTAACTTTTAAGAGAATTTTAAATCAAGAAAAAGAGCAACATAAATAAAGATTTTTTTTCGTTTTTTGAAAAAGCATTAATATAATTTCATATTTTAAAGTAATTATTTTAATGACAATCTAACAAAGATGTTCGTTCCTTAAGTAAGGATGAATGTATTGCATATAACATTTACATATGTAAAATCACTTACACATATACATATAAATATTGATGCTTTTTAGCTTTCTGAATAAAGTAACTAAGAAAAGTGTATTGTATCTTATTTATCAAAACACTTTTCATATAAAATCTTAACTCAAGCAAACAAAATTATTCATGTATAAATAATATATTTTGAATAACGAGAGAAATATTCTTGTTGTTTAGTAAAGAACCATTTTAACTGGAAATCAAAATTCTACTTTTTTTCTCACAGAAAATTATCAACAATAGAATTATTAAGTTTTCAAGCAAGCAAAATGTAATGAAATGAACTGCAAACAATAGAGTTTGAAGTTTTAAGGCAAATATTCATATATGTTTGATTTAGCTTATACTCATAAGGACTTAAGGACACGTTTCAAATCTTTTGTTTTCCTTTTAAGCATAAAACATATATTAGAACATCTTAAGGTTGGAAAATTTGTGTATGCTTCATTACTTTGACAAACTTAATAATAAAGTATATTGCAAAGAGAAAAAAAAAATGTTTGTGAATAAAATATTAACATTATTTCTAAGAGTTTGTTAAGTGTTTTTTGAAGGAAATTGAGTAAAGTAATGCATATGTTAAGGCTGTTTATAATAAACTTCAAATATTATTCATTTGTAAAGTGAATGAGAGATAGAAATAAATAATTTATTTTAATTAAATTTATTTCAATAAAAAGTTAAATATTAATATGAAAACTTAACAAGATAAATAGCTTCAAAAGTATATATGTAAATGTAATCGAAATAAATTCAAATTGAAACCAAATTTGACTTCAATCTTAAATATTTTTGCAGTTTGAAATAGGCTTAAATTTGGCTTGTTTCAAACCACCTTCTGTCATAGGAATTCATTTTAAAATTAGTTTTAATCTCTGCTTTGAATATAATTTCTTAAAGTGAAAAGAATAATTTAAAATATTTTTTTTATTTTTTTTTTCAATTGGTGTTAAATTTTTGTTCCATAAGTTTATATCTAGCCATAAGTTTTTTATTTATTTCAATTCACTGATATTTTAGCTTTCATTTGCAATTTAAAATTTTAATTTATTGCCATTAGATCAGAAGTTATAGCTTAATATATAAAAATATTCAATAATTAATATTAATCATACGCACTAGGTACAATAAATATTTATTAATAAATTACTTAACAATGAAATGGAAAATTGAGATGAAAACAAAAAAATTACATTCATAACTTTTATGTACAACTTTCTAAAATTGAAATTATAAAGACTCTGTATTTCGTAAGAGCAGAACAGTGATAGAAAAGGTCCCCTTACTCCACTGCTCAGAGATTATAGCCACTAAAATTCGTAGTACATGACTCAATAATTCTTCTAATACTTCAGTATGTCAATCAGTCGTTTATACTCTTCATAAAGTTCCAAAGCTTGTTTACAACTACATTGTGGCGATAATAGAATCCATTCAAATATTTAAGAGATTTTCGACATTCAAACCCTGATTTGGATAGCATGTCGATAATTGAGAGAGACAGAGAGAGATACATGGAAAGACAAAGGAAGTTTTAAATAATAAACAATAAAATATTTAAAAATCATAATTTAACACCAAAATATTTAAATTTTGTAAAAATGTTCAAAATTTTTATTAAAAGTCTTTATAACCGAAACTGACCGAAAATTTAAAAAATTCTCAAAAGTACTAAAAATATTATTTAAACATATAAAAATATTAAAAAATAAGAAAATTGTGAATTTCTTGTAATACTTTTTGATTATTTTTTAAAGCCGAAACTGACCGAAAATTTTCCAAATGAAAAAAAAAAAAATAATTCAATAATTGAATATTTTCAAAAATTTATAAAATTCAAAATTTTAAGAAACTTTATTAATATTGACTTTGCTTAATAGAAAATCGTTTGAGAAATAATTAAACATTAAAACATTTGTTCTGTTTTAAATAGCAACATTACCCTAATGTATGTCCTTCTGTCAGTTATTAAGAAAAATTAGTTATTATTTTAATTATTTTTTGATAATTGAAATTTTTTAAAAATTTACAAAAATTCAAAATTTTAAGAACTTTTAATAATGTTGACTTTGATTAATAGAATATCATTTGAAAAATAATTTTGGATTAAAATATTTCCTTTACTTTAAACGCCAGCTTTACACATATGTCCGTCCTTCTGTCAAACTTTAAAAAAAATTTATTACTTTTTTACTATATTTGTAACAATTAAAAATTTTAAAACTTTTACAAAATTCTAAAATTGAAAAAACTTTTATAATATTGACTTTGATTAATTGCATATCATTAGAAAATAAATTACAACAATTATTGTTTTTTAAATATTAGCTTTATACATATGTCCTTCTGTCTGCCTTTTGGAAAAATTAGTTTCCTTTTTAGTATTTTTTGATAATCAAAAGTTTTTAAAAAAAATATAAAAATTCAAAATTTTAAGAAACTTTAATAATATTGACATTGATTAATAAAATATCATTTGGAAAATAATCCTAGATTAAAATATTTCCTCTATTTTAAATATCAGCTTTACACACATGTCCGTCCTTCTGTCACTCTTTAAAAAAAATTTATTACTTTTTTTTACTAAATTTGTAACAATTAAAAATTTACAAAAATTTCTAAAATTCATAATTTGAAGAAAATTTAATAATATTGACTTTAATTAATAGCATACATAGCATTTTAAGAAAAATCCAAGATTACATTTCTTTTAATTTAAACATACGTTTTATACTCATGTCTGTCCTTCTGTCAATCTTTAAGACAAATTAGTTACTTTTTAAATAAATTTATAATTTAAAACTTTGTAAAATTTACAAAAATTCAAAAATTTTAAGGCATTTTAATTATATTTTGTACTTTATTTAATAGCATCTCCTTTTAAGAATAATCTAAGATTACAATATTTGTTTTATTTTAAAAAGCAACTTTAACCAAATGTCTGTCCTTCTGTCTAGTTTCTTTTTAGTATTTTTGGATAAACGAAAATTTTCAAAAATTTTAAAAAATCAAACTTTAAAGAAACTTTAATAGTATTAACTTTGATTAATAGCATATCATTTCGAAATAAATATATTGTTAAAATTTTTGTTTTATTTTAAAAAGCAACATTACCCTCATGTCTGTCCTTCTGTCAGTCTATAAGAGAAATTTGTTTCTATTTTAGTAAATTTAAAATAATTGAAAATTAAAAAAAAAAAAAAATAAAAAAAAAAAAATAAAATAAATTGCGAAACTTGAAGAAATTTTAATGACATTAACTTTGATTAATGGAATATCATGCGGGGAATAATATAATTTAAAAATATTTGGTCTACTTTAAACATCAGCTTTATACACATGTCTGTCCTTCTGTCGGTCCTTAAGATTTTTTTTTTTTACTTTTTTAGTAAATTTTTAATAATTGAAGTGTAAAAAAAAAAAAAAAAAAATAACAAAATTCAAAATTTGAAGTTACTGCAATAATATTGACTTTGATTAATAATATATCATTCGGCGAAAAATTCAAAATTGCAATATTTACTGTTCTTTAAACATTAGCTTTACATACATATCTGTCCTTCTGTCTGCCTTTAGGAAAAATTTGTTTCCTTTTTAGTATTTTTGGATAATCGAAAATTCTAAAAAAATTTATAAAATTCTAAATTTTAGAAAACTTTAGTAATATTAACTTTGCTTAATAGCATATA
This sequence comes from Protophormia terraenovae, assembly GCA_951394005.1. NCBI lineage: Eukaryota > Metazoa > Arthropoda > Insecta > Diptera > Calliphoridae > Protophormia > Protophormia terraenovae. Next base: position 11,154,770 of record OX596076.1, on the reverse strand, counting down.
ATATGGGGAACAATTTATGATTATAAAATTTGTTATGTTTTAAACATTAGCTTTATACTCATGTCTGTCCTTCTGTCAGTCTTTAAGAAAAATGTATTACTTTTTTTTACTAGATTTGTAACAATTAAAAATTTCCAAAAATTTCTTAAATTCAAAATTTAAAGAAAATCTAATAATATTGACTTTGATTAATAGCATATCATTTGAGTAAAAACACAAGATTACAATATTTGTTTTATTTTAAACATCAGCTTTATACTCATGTCTGTCCTGCTGTCAGTCTTTTACAAAAAATAGTTAATATTTTATTGTTTAAAATTTCAACTTTTGAAAATTTATTAAAATTTAAAATTTTTATTAAATGAAATAAATTGAAAAGCCAACAGAAAATATAAATCAAGACTAATTAAGTTTTTGGACAAATTACTGTATATAAACATCGACAAAGTTAATCTACTTTAGTTTAACAAATAGTTCTCTCACAAAAAAAAAAAAAAAAAAAAAAAAAAAAAACTTATTTTTATTTAAAAAATATTTTATTAATATTTTACATAACTTTGTATAAAATTAAAATGATATCATGCAAGTTTGTTATTAAATTCTAAACACACAAAGTATGTAAAAAATTTCTTGTTTATATGTGTGTGTGAAAATTTCTGTATACATTTTAATAACATATTTTTGTGGTATTTTGTGAAAATATTAAAGTAAAAGTTTTCTTTAATGATGAATTTTACTAACAAAATAATAATGTTTTTTAATGTTGTGATAAAGGATGTTTAAGGGATAAAAAGAAGGACCTTATATGAAAAATAATTAAACACAGTTTTGGTAAATAAATATCTGTTAATATAAAACTACTTTAGAATAATATAGTTTTTGTCTAAAAAACTTTCTAGAAGGTGGAATTTCAAGTCTTAGACTTTAGTTTAAGTAATATTTTAGATAAAATAATAGCTAAATTTATAATTAAGTAAATTTTAAATAAAGTTCTTAGCTGATTTTGTTGTTTTCAAAGAAAATATAAAGTAATTTCTGAAATATTTAACAAATTTTTATATTTCATATTTTTTTTTTTTTAATTTTTCAGTTTGTATTATATTTTTGTTCCATATTTTAATATATAGCACTAAGTTTTATATAGATTGCTATTTACTGATAATATGGCTTTCATTTGCATTTAAAAATTTTAATTTATTATAATTAAAACAGAAGTTATAGCTTAATATATAAAATACTCTATAATTAATATTAATCATACGCACTAGGTGAACTATATTTTAATTAATAGATTATTAACAAACTACTTAAACGATTTTGATAATATTTGTTATAAAGATAAAGCAGAATTTTAGCTTTTAAAATATGGAAAAATATAAGTACAGTGGGCTTTAAAGTTATAGGAAATTGTTGGTAAGAATAATTTTTTACGAAAACTATTTTATTTTTAATTATTTTTTGTGCTTAAATTTTAAAGGTTATTTGAAGCATTTAATATTTTAACTTCTATTCTCTTGCTTTACCTTATTTTTTCTTTATTTTCTTAAAACTTATTTTATATTTCTAACAAAATGTTGATTTAGTACCTATGTTGTCGCCAATGCTTCAAATTTTTAATGTTTTGGTCTATTCTTTTTCATTTCTCTGCAAAATTCCTCTTACTCTAAACCATATGGGAGCATTTTAATTATTCATTGCTGTTGACAAAATATTTCAACTTTTTCTGCAATTTGATTTTATTTTGTAATAGACGACAAAATTTTCCTGGCATCCAAAAAATAAAAAAATAAAAAAAAAAAAAAAAATCTAGTGATTTTCAGCTTGAGTGTATGTGGAAATTAACTTAAAAATGACTTTTCTAGACTGTTTTCTTTTAACAAAAAAATCTATATATCCCAAATAAAAAAAAGGTCTCTTGAGTATATTGTAACACTCTCTCTTCCTAGATAATAGAGATTGTGTATAATTTTGTGTTATCTTGTTTATGCTTGATTTTTATTTTTGCCACTTTTTTTTTTCTTTTTTTTGCACAAGTTTAAAGTACTTTTTTTCTGGTTTAATGACAGTTTAAAGTCTTGCTAGCTATTACCTCCCTCTTCTCTTCACTATATGATTTTCTAAAATGTTTGTATTTGGTGTAAAAAGAAAAAAAAAATAGAAATATTTAGTTTTAAAATAGATTAGTCTCTGGGGATATTTAGATAATTTGTTGAAGCTGTATTTTATTTTTTTTCATTGAATGCTATTCATGTTGATATTTGGATTACTGTCTGTGTTATCTATGTTTTGGTTTGTTAGAATAAAGCCCCTAAATATATGCTATGGTATTTATTTTGTGTGTTTATGGGCTTTTGTTAATCAGATTTTTATGGTGCAAAAAATAAATTTGCAAATAATATAACAAACTTTTGATTTTTTTTATTATTTTATAGGGGATAATAAAGGGAATAGATTGTGAATAAAAAAACATTAAATAAAAATAAATTTCAACAAAGATAATAAACAAATTTTGTCATAAGTTTTAAATTAAAAGTAATAAAATAAATTTACTATTTTATAATTTTGAACTCGAGCTCGAATAAAAGATAAATTATAATTTAAAATCAATGTTGTTATTATCAGGACGAACAGAAGATGCTTAATGGTATAAAAGGAGTAGTCGTAAATTGCAACTAATACAGGCAGAATGGTAATGTCCGTCCGTCCGTCTGTATATAAATATGGGTTAAATGAGTCGAAAATGGCGCTTGATTCAAGAAAAGATGATATCCGAATTTTTATGATTAGATTTTTTTTATACTTATTATTTAGCAAAAAAATGAATTTTTAGAATTCTAAAAATTTTTTGGAGCAGAGTGGTAATGTCTGTCCGTCCGTCTATCCCTATATATAATGGAGTTAAAAGAAAAAAAAAAAAAATATATTTCTAGAATTTAATAATCATGCTTAACTCAGGAAAAGGTGATATCAACATTTTAATAGTCACGTTTCATTTCTCTGTTTATAAGTAGATAAAAAATGTAATTTTAAAATTATAAAACTTTTTTAGCGGTAGTATAATGTCCGTCCGTCTGTCTATACATTTGTTTTAAATGGAACAAAAATAGCACTTAATTCAGGAAAAGATGATATTCGAATTTTGATGATCATGTTCTATTTTTTCTACTTAATAGTTAGCAAAATGATAAATTTTTTGAACTCTATAAAACATTTTGGCAGAATGGTAATGTCCGTCCGTCCGTCTGTCCGTCTATATAATGGAGTTAGAAGTAAAAAAAAAATATTTCTAGAAATTAATAATCATGCTTAATACAGGAAAAGCCGATATCAACACTTTAATAGTCACGTTTTATTTCTCTGTTTCTGAGTAGATCAAAAAATGTAATCTTAAAATTATAAAGCTTTTTTTAGCTGTAGGGTAATGTCTGTCCGTCCGTCTATCCGCCTATATATTAGAGTTAAATGGGACAAAAATAGCACTTAATTCAGGAAAAGGTGAATTCAATATTTTTACACTTAGATTTAATTTATTTTTTATTTGTATATAATTATAGTAGCCATAAAAAGTAAAAAAATAATATATTTCTTGAACTTTAAAAAATTATAAAGAATTCTAATGTCCGTCCTTCTGTCCATCTGTTTAGGTTTGTCAATACAAAATCGTTTATTTTTGTACTCAATAAAACTATTGACTTTGAAATTAAAAAATAGTATTCGATAGACAATTTTGTTCTGGAATAAACTGAAAAAATTATAATCAAATCGTTTTAAAGTGTTGGAATATATTTGGAAAAGTCATCTTGCAAAGATAAGATTGTTGAAATTTCAAAATGGTTACAAATTTTCTATGACATAAGTAGTCTATTTGGATCCCCTATAGCTGCACTCCTGAAGCGTATATGGTATCCTACTTTCAAACTCAAAATGCTATTATTCTCTGCTTTTTCTATGTGAAATTTCATATAAAGCCAATCAGGCACTTAAAAGTTATAGATTTTTTTCCGATTCCGTTCCAATTTTTAATGTTTGTTAAAGCAGAAAAAAAGTGTCTGCCCTTCAGCTTTTTATACCCTACACCACCATAGCTGTTTGGGGGTATTATGCATTTGAAATTATTGAATTGAAATAGTTAACCAACACCCCCATCTTAAAGTATCGATCTAATGATGTCCGTCCATCCGTCTGGCTGGCTGTCCATATAAACCTTGTGCATAGAGTGCAGGTCGAAGTTTTGAAGATAATTCAACAAAATTTTTTTGTTGAATGATACAAGGACGAAGCCTATTGAAATAAAATGCGACAATTGCCAAGAGTTCAATCATACACACACTAGGAGATCTTTTCATGGCATGTGACGATTATAATGCCTAACACACATACTGGGGTTCAAGATTGATGAATCCTAGAGGTAGACAGCTTTATAAGGTACCAGTTGATCGCAAAAATGGCTTTGATTTTATATCTCCTGGACATCCAACGTACTGGCCGGCTGATCCTAGAAATATTCCTGACTTCACATAGACTTTGCCATTAATAAAAATATAAACCGAAATTCAATAATTACAGAAACTCGAAAGTTATATTCAACTTCCTCCTTGTTAATTATCTTGAAATGAACAGACTACTTAGTGATAGGTAATATGGTTTCCTTAGTGGTCCTTCCACGCATTGGGGAGAGTAGGATAATTTCGTTGGACATTTCCAAAGTATTCGAATGGTACCTTGAAATTTCTTGGATTTTGAAACTGGAGAGAGCAAGCTCGAGGTTTTACCTAGGAAAAGTAGGTGCTACGGGAACCAGCAGCCCCAGGGGTTAATGGCTACACACCAGATCATCAGTATTTGGCTGGTTATTGGTGAGGATCTATAGGGAGGTTACGTAGTGGCTAATGGTTTCAATTGTGTTGTCTGCTGCGCAGTAACACATGTCACAAGTGTGACATAAGTTTCTAGGTAGCTCCACACCGGAGCAAGGTGAAATGAGTCGGCCAAGAAGTGAATTATTTGTTAAAACATGTATGTGTAAAAGCATATAGGGGCGCTGGTCGGCGCATTATACTTACCCGGTGCTAAGATGACTTTGGGGTTGGGTCTTGGTGGCAGGTACCTACTTTAATCTGTAGCACATTTCCTATCTAACCTACTCCTTATATATACTACCTATATACGTCCAAAAATTGAATATTATTCACACATTTGGGCCAGCGCGGCAAAATCTAGTTTAGAATTATAGGACCGTGTTGAAAGAAGAGCACTGGATCTCATTGAAGACCATAATACTTCCAGGTTCATTTGTCCCCTTTAACACCTTCGATATGTTGGCTGCTTATCTTTGTTTTAAAAGTACTTTCATGGAAAATGTTCTATGGAAATAAGAAACCTTATAACCAGTATACTTGTGTTCAGCCACCGCACACACTTACCGCATAGATATCATCCATTTGTTATCGTTTGGAATAGGAGTCGTACAATCTACTATGAGGGAAAACTTTTTCTTTGGTCGAACCATCCGAATGTGGAATGTAATTGCAGTCCATATCTTCCCAGCCGAATAAAAAAAAAACATATGATTTCCTATCTCCTCTTATCTCTGCCTTTAGCCCAAATTATTTAAAAAGGATGCCTGTTAATAATAAAACCCTTATTAAAAGTAGCAGCCTAAAAGCTGGCACAGATTTTATTTAAATATTGTGTTTAATGTCTAGAGATAATTTATGTTAGAAAACAAACAATTATATTTGTAGCAAAATCCTTTTTTGGTTTTATTCTATAAAACGGACAACAATAGGAAAATGTAAATTATACTGGTTGGTTGGATAAACATTAAAACAAAAAGCCACCTAAAAATATGCTATAGAAAACATTTAGTAACAAAAAAGAAGACAAATCAAAAATAAGCTAAGGGTGTAGTTGTAAGGAAATTTAAAATAATTTTTTTTTTTAGTTATTTTTAACTTATTTTGTTAGGGTTTTGTGGTATTTTAACTTAAGCATTCTCAGGCTCTTACAGTAGTTTATGGCCTTAAGTAATAATGATTACAAATATTTTATCTGTAGCTGAGAGAAGAGGAAGGAAGAGTTATAGAAAGAAGCCTTTAGATAACCAACCTTGCTTAACCAAAAACAGATTTTAGCTGTTATTATGATATTTGGTTCTTTAGAATTCTAACGCTTATCTGTTTTAAATATCATAAGTTAATTAAGTTTAATTGGTTTAAGATTAAACAAAAGGAAATCTGTTTTTCTTACCCTCCAGCTTTTTTAAAACTTTTACATTTATCATTTGTTAATTTCGCTAAGAAAGAGAAAGTTTTAAATAAAAACTTTTGTTTAAAGATAAATTTGAAAAAAAAACTTTTTTATTTGCCTAAAAATAGGCTTTAGATTTGAAAAGAAAAATTATAAGAAATTTATTTAAAATTTTTAAGCTTAAAACTTATTGTTTAAAAAAAGACAAAAAGTAAATACAAAAACAAAATTTTGGGGTTTAAAAAGAGGTGCTTATCTTTAGCATTAATACGTAATAATAAAAAGTTTTAAAACGTATTAAAAAAGGATTAAAAAAGGAGCTTAAAATATAGGTTCTGTAAACTTATTTTATGTTCCCTTTAAAAATTCCCCGGACTTGAAATTATTTCAAATATTTTAAGTTATTAATCAATTTATCTGCTCCTCCCCCTTTTATAAAAACCCTTAATTGTCCTTAATTTTATTATTGCTATTGTTCATGTATTTCCTCGTAAAAAAAAGTAAATTTATGGCAATTTGTAAATATTTTAATGATGCCTGCATAGCGATAACATTAATTAGGTTTTCATGTTTACAAAATACCTACAATAAACCAAAATGATTTAAATCTACATTTTCGTGTTTAACTAAAAGTGGGTGTTTTATTAAAACCTAGACAATATGTCTACCATTTAGTTAAATAATAAATAGTTTTATATAAATTTCAAAGAAATAAAATATAAACTTTAATAGAGGGCTTTTAATTAAAGGTTTAATAAATTATCTAAAAACATGATAACTTAAAATAAAATTATTAAAGCTAAAACTAAACAGAAAATGATTTAAATTTAAGAATTATTTTCATAATTTACCAGAAAAATTTTAAATATTTTTTAGCTTAAACTTTTTAATAAATAAATGTTTTCTTTTTAGGCTTAAAAATTTTAAATGAAAACTTGGATCACTTAACAAAATCATATAGATTTAAAATCTCTAAAATGTTATGTTTTATAATCAATTTAAATATTTAATTTACCATCATTATAACAAAAGTTATAATTAACTTTATAATATAAAACAATAATTAATATTAATCATACGCCTCATAGGATAAATATATAAAAATTAAAATTTCTGCTTAATTATTAAAAAATTTAAACAAATTATTTTTAAAATAAATAAACCTATTTCTAAGCCTTAAAATTTACTTAAATAATAAATAGTTTTATACAAATTTCAAAGAATAAAAAATTAACTTTAACTGAAAGCTTTTAATTAAAGGTTTATTAAATTATCTAAAAACATGATTACTGAAAATTAAATTATTAAAGCTAAAACTAAACAGAAAATGATTTAAATTTAAGAATTATTTTCATAATTTGCAAAAAAAAAAAAATTTATATTTTTTAGCTTCAACTTTTTAATAAATAAATTTTTTCTTTTTAGGCTTAAACATTTTAAATAAAAACTTGGATCACTTAACAAAATCATATAGAGTTAAAATCTCTAAAATGTTATGTTTTATAATCAATTTAAATATTTAATTTACCATCATTATAACAAAAGTTATAATTAATTTTATATTATAAAACAATAATTAATATTAATCATACGCCTCTTGGTTTAAATACATAAAAATAAAAATTTCTGCTTAATTATTAAAGATTTTAAACAAATTATTTTTAAAATAAATAAACCTATTTCTTAGCCTTAAAATTTACTTAAATAATAAATAGTTTTATACAAATTTCAAAGAATAAAAAATAAACTTTAATTGAAAGCTTTTAATTAAAGGTTTAATAAATTATCTAAAAACATGATAACTGAAAATAAAATTATTAAAGCTAAAACTAAACAGAAAATGATTTAAATTTAAGAATTATTTTCATAATTTACCAGAAAAATTTTAAATATTTTTTAGCTTAAATTTTTTAATAAATTATTTTTTTGTTTTTAGACTTAAAAATTTGAAATAAAAACTTGGGTATCTTAACAAAATCATACAGATATAAAATCTCTAAAATGTTATGTTTTATAATCAATTTAAAAATTTATTTTACCATCATTACAACAAAAGTTATAATTAATTTTATATTATAAAACAATAATTAATATTAATCATACGCCTCATAGGAAAAATATATAAAAATTAAAATTTCTGCTTAATTATTAAAGATTGTAAACAAATTATTTTTAAAATAAATAAACCTTTTTCTTAGTCTTAAAATCAGCCCAGAAAAAAGAAATAACATTTAATCCTTAACTCTAAAATTTTACTTAAACAAATTATAATAAAATAATTTTTTAATACCAACAATTTTATTTTAAATCTTTTCTATTTTTTCCATTTAATTTTTTATTTAAATAATATTTTTATTTAAATAATATTTTTATTTAAATAATATTTTTTAATATCGTTTTTTTTTTTATTTCTCTTCCATTTTCAATTATTTTCTAAAAGTAAATACAATAAATTTTCCAAGAAATTTAATTAAAACCATAGAGATTATAAGCCAGCTAAGAGCTACACAATATAAACATTTTGTTTGCCAAAGACCATATGTGTTGCATATTTTATGCTACAGCTTTAGTTTTAATTCTTGCCTCAAAATAGAAAAATAAAATTAAAAAAAAAAAACTGAAAAATAAAACGTTATAAATGCAAAAATATTAAAATAAAAACAATAAACATACCTTAATATTTTGTTGGTAAAGAAGAAGAAATTTAAGCCTTTAAAAAGTATATAACCCAAAGATAAATGGCAACAATTTTTTGAGGACATAGTTGAAGGTAAAATAAAGAAAACCCAGCAAAAAAGAAATTCTCAAAATCCAGTTAAATTCTAATTCAAAAATAGTTCAGTTCCTGCTCAGTTCTTACTCAGTTTGGATTCTATCAACAGTCCGGTATCTCTCTCTCCAACCCCACAAAGAAGGATGATAGGGTCACGATTAAGTTTGCAGATAACACCATTTCCGACCCTAGGGAATGGGCGAACGCTTTTTGTCGGCAATTTATTGAGCACCCTGAGTGAGACAAGGCGAAAAGAAACATTATTAGAAATCTTCACAATCTTCTAGCCACGAACACACCACAGCTCTTTACACCAGCAGAAGTAGCAGAAGCCATCAACGGTGCCGAACCATCTAAGGCAATTGGCCCAGACGGTATATCCATGCTGGTATTAAAACACCTTGGTGAGCGGGAAGTCGAGTACCTGAATTTGGTCTTTAACCTGTCGCTCAGGAGCTTAGATGTACACGGTGCCTGAAAAATGGATCGAGTGATCCCAATTTGAAAACCCGGAAAGATCGCGAACGAGGGATCATCGTACAGGCCGATATCCTTCCTGTCACCAGTAGCGAAAACACTTGAAGCTCTTCTTCTCCCCTAGCTAACCCGCCAACTACCAACAGCTCATCACCAGCATGGATTCCGGAAAATGCACATCACCACCATAGCATTAACCGCCATCACCACTGTGACTTTACATAGCTCAAACCAGTAGAGGCTTTATGAAAGAATAATCCTCGTAGCGCTTGAATTGTCAAAGGCTTTGGATAGTGCTACACTCTTCCAGGACATTCTGCAGTCAACAATGACCAACAACATGATGAGATAGATTGTGAACTATCTGAGTGGTCATCAGTTGTTCGTGGAGTTTAGAGACAAAAGATCAAAACCCCTTAGAGTTAAGCAGGGAGTTCCACAAGGCGGAGTCTTGTCACCACTTCGGTTTAACTTCTACCTCTCTAAACTCCCCGTACCTCCTCAAGAAATAGAGGTGATTACATATGCGGACGACTGTACCATAATGGTGACGTGCCACAAAGTTAATGACTTATGCGGTACGGTGAATGGTTATCTCAACCAAATTCAAAATTTCTGCAGTTATCACCAACAAAGTCTTCAGTAACACTCTTTACCACCTAGACCAGGGAAGAAAAACTCGAACTTGGCGTCTTTGTCGATGGAGACAGTGAACCACCCAAAAATTTTGGGGGAGACCCTTTGATAGCCTATTTACCTCCTCAACTCATGCTACTGCAATCTCGCACAAATTGCGAAGTAGAAACAAAGTCCTCAAAGCGTTAGCCGGCAGCACTTGGGGTATGGACAAAGAAACCTTGTTAGCTACATACAAAACGATTGGTCGGACAGTAGTCAATTATGCTGCTCTAGTGTGATCTCCTTTGTTGAATGATACCCAGTGGAGAATGATACCCAGTGGAGAAATTTACAAAGCTGTCAAAATGCAGCCTTAAGGACCGTCACAGGCTGCTTACAGATCACATCCCCAAACCACCTCAATCAGGAGACAAGGATCATAACGTAATGTTAACCAAACAGTTTATCTTGGGATGTCATCGGAGGGGACATCCAAACTTCAACATCACACAGTTGGATTCTCCCCCGAGGCATGTCATGACCTTCATAAGTACGAGGAGAGCATTCTAAGATATGTTCAGAATCCTTTGGACCGCAAATCGTACACGACAGCTTTGAACGACATTCACAGAGACCGCAAAGACCATACCGTCCCCAACTTATGCCCAGCTTGTGGTGAGTGCCCCCATTATACTCACCACAATTTCAACTGTCCAGCGGACCCAAGTTTTCTTTGTCCAACGGATTTATGGATACAACCAGTGGAAGTAGCACAATTTCTTGGACTTGACCTCCATGAAGAACCCCCAGATGGAAAATAGTTAAGAAATTCTAGCTGTTACAACAACAACGAGATTTGCTTCGATTTCTAGATTTATCAAATCTAGAAGTATCTGAATTTGAATTTTGTTCCGTATTTCGGCTTCGTGAGAAATTGTTAAATTTCTTCTCTTTTGGCAAATCATAAAAATATATCAGCATTAACAGGAGTTGAATTAATATCTATAATCTAGTCTATAGTTCATTCTATAGTCTAGTCTATAGTCCATTCTATAGTCTAGTCTATAGTTCATTCTATAGTCTAGTCTACAGTCCATTCTATAGTCTAGTCTATAGTTCATTCTATAGTCTAGTCTATAGTCCATTCTATAGTCTAGTCTATAGTCCATTCTATAGTCTAGTCTATAGTTCATTCTATAGTCTAGTCTATAGTTCATTCTATATTCTAGTCTATAGTTCATTCTATAGTCTAGTCTATAGTCCATTCTATAGTTCATTCTATAGTCTAGTCTATAGTTCATTCTATAGTCTAGTCTATAGTCCATTCTACAGTCTAGTCTATAGTTCATTCTATAGTCTAGTCTATAGTCAATTCTATAGTCTAGTCTATAGTTCATTCTATAGTCTAGTCTATAGTATATTCTATAGTCTAGTCTACAGTTCATTCTATAGTCTAGTCTATAGTCCATTCTATAGTCTAGTCTATAGTTCATTCTATATTCTAGTCTATAGTCCATTCTATAGTCTAGTCTATAGTTCATTCTATAGTCTAGTCTATAGTCCATCCTATAGTCTAGTCTATAGTTCATTCTATAGTCTAGTCTATAGTCCATTCTATAGTCTAGTCTATAGTTCATTCTATAGTCTAGTCTATAGTCCATTCTATATTCTAGTCTATAGTTCATTCTAGTCTATAGTCTAGTCTATAGTACATTCTATAGTTCATTCTATAGTCTAGTCTATAGTCCATTCTATAGTCTAGTCTATAGTTCATTCTATAGTCTAGTCTATAGTCCATTCTATAGTCTAGTCTATAGTTCATTCTATAGTCTAGTCTATAGTCCATTCTATAGTCTAGTCTATAGTTCATTCTATAGTCTAGTCTATAGTTCATTCTATAGTCTAGTCTATAGTTCATTCTATAGTCTAGTCTATAGTCCATTCTATAGTCTAGTCTATAGTTCATTCTATAGTCTAGTCTATAGTTCATTCTATAGTCTAGTCTATAGTCCATTCTATAGTCTAGTCTATAGTTCATTCTATAGTCTAGTCCATAGTTCATTCTATAGTCTAGTCTATAGTCCATTCTATAGTCTAGTCTATAGTTCATTCTATAGTCTAGTCTATAGTCCATTCTATAGTCTAGTCTATAGTTCATTCTATAGTCTAGTCTATAGTCCATTCTATAGTTTAGTCTATAGTTCATTCTATAGTCTAGTCTATAATCCATCCTATAGTCTAGTCTATAGTTCATTCTATAGTCTAGTCTATAGTCCATTCTATAGTTTAGTCTATAGTTCATTCTATAGTCTAGTCTATAATCCATCCTATAGTCTAGTCTATAGTTCATTCTATAGTCTAGTCTATAGTCCATTCTATAGTCTAGTCTATAGTTCATTCTATAGTCTAGTCTATAGTCCAATGTATATTCTACTCTATAGTTCATTCTATAGTCTAGTCTATAGTCCATTCTATAGTTCATTCTATAGTCTAGTCTATAGTTCATTCTATAGTCTAGTCTATAGTCCATTCTATAGTCTAGTCTATAGTTCATTCTATAGTCTAGTCTATAGTCCATTCTATAGTCTAGTCTATAGTTCATTCTATAGTCTAGTCTATAGTTCATTCTATAGTCTAGTCTATAGTTCATTCTATAGTCTAGTCTATAGTCCATTCTATAGTCTAGTCTATAGTTCATTCTATAGTCTAGTCTATAGTCCATTCTATAGTCTAGTCTATAGTTCATTCTATAGTCTAGTCTATAGTCTATAGTGTAGTGTTTAGTCTTGTCTATAGTCTATACTTTAATCTTTTATCTTTCAGTTATTTCAGTTTCGTTTATTAAAATTCTAGTTTTATTTTTCACTTGGTTTACTTCTATTTTCATATATTTTTGTAACAATTGTTTTGTGGTTTTTTTTGCTAATACTATTTCAGTTTCAGTTCTAGTTTATTCTAGTAAAACATATTAATAACTAACAATGCGACAGAAAAAGGAGCTTGAAATATAATCTCTTTTTATTTTATTGTATGAACACTTGTGTATAGATAAATGCAGAAATTAAACCGTAAAAAATTTAAGTAAAGTTACGGTAGCTTTTTTGAATAAAAATAAAAAATATTAATAAAAATGTTAAACCCAGTAGAAGTCGTTTTAAATAAGTTTTCTCTTGTGTAAAAAATTAAAGCTTATGATAGAGTTTTATTCCCAAATTTTTTTAGGTTGGAAAATTATTTTCTAAATTCCAAAAATTTGTATAAATTCTTTAAAAAAGTTTTAGTTCTTTAAAATATTTTAGAATAGAATAAACATTTGCATAGAAATAACTCTATTTATTTTTATTTCATCATAATTTTTCTTTTTCAATTTATTACCCAAAATTTATCTTTGCTTTTATAGATTTTTCACTTTTTTTAAACTACAATATTTTTTTATAACTTAAACTATAATTTTCCTTTTATATGTATATTTATATTTTCAACGCTCTGCTACTATTAACTTTTCAATATTTATTTTTTATGAGATTTTTGTTTGTAATACAACTTTATATTTTCCCAAAAAAAAAAAAAAAAAATGAAAAAGAGTTGGAGTTGTTGCCATAACAAGAAAAAAAAAACGGGAAAATATTTCACAACTTTGGTATAATATTTAATAGAAAGTGTTGATAATATTTAAGCACTTTCATTACATACTTAAAGCCAAAAGCCATAAATGAAAGAAAACTTTGTAATGGTAAGAGAAGAAAGATAGAAAAAAGGAGTAAGAAAGTTATTAAGGCTATAAAATAAATAAATGCAAAAAAAGAAGTTTTAAAAAAAAAATATGAAATGAAATTGTTTATGGGGAAAAGAAAATGTTTTATATTTAGTTTTTATATAAAAATAAACTATAAAGGTATAACAAAATATATACTTTATAGCAAAATATATACTTAGTATAGGGGAGTAAATATGAGCTATTAACTTAACTTGGCTTTTTTGTATAAAAATTCTGAACTTAATTTTTTATAAAATATGTTGGGTTTAGCTTTCCATTTCTTAAATATTTTTCTAGGGCCTTTGCATTTTAAAAAATGTATCTTCTCTTTTATCAGTATTGAAAATTTTGTTTTAATAGGTTTAGTAGTTTAAGAGTTATTCAGTAATTAATATTTGTTGTATACGTGGCGTTTGATTAATATTAATTATTGACTTGTTTCATAAATTTTACCATAACTTTTATTGTATTTAACATAAATAAATTTTTCAAATTGTTACTTGAAGCTAACTTATAAGGTAATAAGTTGTATTAATAAAGAATTCCTTCTTTAGATATTTATTTAAATATATTTTCATTTCAAAATAAAAAATTCATTTTTATAACTTTTTTTTTTAATATTTTTATTTTTTCAAATAATATTTTCTATTTTTAGTTTTATTCTCTTAAGTAAAATTTCATAATTTTATCGTAAGATTTTCTGTAACATATTTAATTTTTAATAAAACTTTTATTATAATTTTTTGTAGCATAATTTAAGGACTTTCACTTTAAATTCTAAACATTTATTTTATTTTCTTTCATTACACCAAATTTTGTTTCCATTGGTTTAGTAGTTTAAGAGTTATCCAGCAATTAATATTTGTTGCATAAGTGGCGTATGATTAATATTAATTATTGAGTTGTTTTACAAATTTTATCATAACTTTTGTTGTAATGAATATAAATAAGATTTTTAAATTGTTATTTGAAGCTAACTTATGGAATAATAAGATGTATTAATAAATATTTCATTCTTCAGATATCTATTTAAATATATTTTACATTTACATTTTTTTACATTTCAAAATAAAATATTAATTTAGATTTTTTTTCTTAATATTTTTTATTTTTCTATTAATATTTTCCTTTCCTTCCTTTAGTTTTAAGCAAAATTTTCATTTGAAAATAAAAGATTAATTTAGATTTTTTTTTCTTAATATTTTTATTTTTCTATTAATATTTTCTTCCTTTAGTTTTAAGCAAAATTTCATTGTTTTATTGTAAAATTTTATGTAAATATTTAATTTTTAATAAAATTATTAATATATTTTTTTATGTAGCATATTTTTAGGGGATTAGACTTTAAATTCTAAAAATTTTGGTTATTTTCTTTTATTATACCAAATTTTGTTTCCATTGGTCTAGCAATTTAAGAGTTATCCCATAATTAATATTTATTTCATACGTTGCGTATGATTAATATTAATTATTGACTTGTTATACAAATTTTGCTATAACTTTTGTTGTAAATAATATAAATAGATTTAAAAAATTGTTAATTAAAGTTTACTTATAGAGTAATAGGTTGTATTAATAAATAATTATTTTTTGAAATATTTATTTGAAGATTATTGAATTTTAAAATAAAAAAAATATTTTTTAAGTTTTTTTTTAAATATATTTTTTTTTCATAAACTATTGTTTCTATTGGTTTTCTAGTCTTAAGCAAAATTTATTTATTTTATTGTAGAATTTTCTGTAAAATATTTTATTTTCTATAAAACTTTTAATATAATTTTTTATAGCATATTTTAAGGAGTCTGTTTTCTTTATCAATTTTATATATTTTTTCTTATTTTTGTTGTTGCTTAGCTATCAAAAAATGATCAAATTACACTTAGTTTTTGATGGCAATGGATGATTTAGGATTATGTTTATAACAAGTAATTTCAAAGTTTGAAAAAAATACACGCACACAGCAATTTTTTATCAAAGATTTTTTGCTTTCAAAAACAAGACAACGAAGTTGTTAAAGTATAAAGATATTTTTCTATAGGAAATAAAAAGGAGAGAGGGTGTAAAATTTGGGTGTTGGTTTTGGCTTTATATTTTTCTTTAAGAGGGCAGCTGTTTGTTATGATTGATTTTGTAGCATTAAGTTAATGAATTTATTTTTCTAAGCACACAAACTAAAAGAATTTTTGTTAATAATTTTATTATGATATTGTTTCTTGTTAGAAGCATAAAAAAATTATGAGTATATGATTGATTTCTAACATAAATTAAATATAGAGTTAGAAAAGTTTTTCTTATGTTTTCTTCTTCTGACAGCTACTGAAATATTGGGGAAATTATAAACAAGAAAGCTAAGAAAATATTTTCATAATAAAGTCATAAAAATATGGAAAATAAATAAGAATTTTTTGAGCAAATTTAGGGACAAATAGAATATAAGAATAAAGCCCTGAAAGAACTTATTTTGGAAGGAAAAAAAAGAATTTTTGGAAATTGTGTTTTCAGTTCATAATATAGTCCTTTAAATACAGGTATTTTTTTGGTTTTAAATTATGTTGTATTTCTTCTTTAATATTTCCTTTTCCTACTTAAATTTTTCTAACCTCTTTATTCACACAAAAATTAATTAACTGTCAATTTCTTTAAATATCCTCTTAAAACTCTAACTATGCTGTTGGCTTTTTACACACCAAACTTTTCTAACATCTAATAAACTTTCTCTTGTAAATCATGTTTTGAGTGGCAAAAGGGGTTAATTTTTTTTTCATTTTATGCTTTAGAAGTTAAAAAATAAATTGCATTTTATATATAAATTCTTAACTTTAACAACAGATAATTAATTATTTCCTTAACTTGAAAAGATTTTTTGTACATTTTTCTATTAAAAAATAAAAAAAAACCCACTAAAAACGTCAATTGCAGTTTATAGAAAAATAAATGAAATAAGAAAAAATGAGCAAAAAAATGTGGCAAAATAAGAAAAAATGCAATATGAAATAACATTAAATAAAATAAAAAATCTAAAGGGAAAATATTAATTGAAATGTCTGTTTTAGTAATATTTAACACAAGTTATCTTAATAAAGGGAAAGTAAAAGAAATAAAAAACATTTACTTTAAAAATTAAAATGTAATAAAGATTTAAAAATTAAAAAAAAAAAATTAAAGCCCACTGTTTTGACTATTGCTAAAAAAAAACCCATCATATAACCAAAGCTTAAAATCTCATCTTTTAAAATACCAAATTTTATTTTATTCAGACCAATAGTTAAAAAGTTATAGAATAAAATTTGTTTTTAAACAACTTGGCGTATGATTAATATTAATTATTAACTATTTTAACAAATTTGGCTATAACTTTGGTTGAAATTAACCTACATACATGGTTTACAATGCTAATGAAAGCCTACATATTAAGCTTTAAGAACAATTAAAAGTCTTTAATCAAATTGGTTTATTATATAAAAAAATGTTTAATCAAAAACTAAATTTTAAAATTTCATTTTTCAAAAACACCATATTTTTATTATTATATATTTTTTTTTAATTTTATTAATTTAAAAACTTTTAACTTCATAAATTTTTTCTTGTAAATTAAAAATTTCTTTAAAAAATTTCCACCATATTTTTATTATTATAATTTTAATTTATTTCCTTTACTAAAATTTAAGAAATTTTTTAATAACTTTTCTTAAAAAAAAAAAAAAAAACTTCTTTTGACCAAAAATGTCCTCTTAGTTTCTAATAACTACTATTGAACTTTAATATTCCCAAAAATAAAGTTTAAAGTGCTTTCTTTAGCCATAAAAAAACTAACAACATGTATTAGATTTTTGTTTCAACTTAATAGCTAAAGTTTCCTTTCATTTGGCTTTTATCTGTTTCTTTTCTCTTTTGATAGTTTAAAGTTGTTTTGGTTTATTTGTCGCCTTATACTTTCTTTAGTTTTTATATAGCATACTTTAGGGATCTCTAACTTGTTTTGTAGCACAAAAAAAGGGGTAACCATAAGAACGCGAAAGTTTTTCTTATGCTCTATGCACTTTTCTGCTAAACAAAAAATTATAAATTTTTTTCTTTCGTGTTCACCAACAAGAAATCAAAGTCAATAAACTTTAATAAAAAAAAAGTCGGTGGATAAAATAAAAAAAAAAGGTTAAAGAAAAAAGGTATATTAAGGCTAAAAGTTTGTTGGGGAAAAAGAAGCACATAAATATTAAAAAGAAAAAAATATAAAATGAGGAAAATCGAAGAAAATCTTTTAAAGTTTTCAGGTAAATTGGAAAATATTTTAAGAAAGTAGTTTATTAACAAATTATGGGAAGCTTTGATCAAAAACTAATTTTAAACTGAACTAAAACTGAATTAAAACTGAACAAAAACTGAACTAGAACTGAACTAGAACTGAACTAGAACTGAACTAGAACTGAACTAGAACTGAACTAGAACTGAACTAGAACTGAACTAGAACTGAACTAGAACTGAACTAGAACTGAATTAGAACTGAACTAGAACTGAACTAGAACTGAACTAGAACTGAACTAGAACTGAACTAGAACTGAATAGAATAGAATAAATAAGTAAATAAAAACAGACATTTTTGAGTGTTGAATCTCAAGTCCGGGGGGATATTTGTATGGGGGCTAGGTGAAATGATGGGCCGATTCAATAGGCGTCGTCCTTGTGTCATAAAGATCCCACGTGCCAAATTTCTTTGAATTATCTTCAAAATTGTGACTTGTACTTTATGCACAAAGTTTATATGGACAGCCAGCCAGACGGACGGACATCGTTAGCTTGATTTAAAAAGAGATTCTGAGTCGATTGGTATACTTTAAGGTGGGTTTTGGATAACTTTGGATAACAAACGTATAACACCCCAACCACTTATGGTGGTGTAAATAAATAATATAGTTACTTCTTGTAAAGTTTTCTGTCAGTTTTAACTCAGTTTTAAAGTAATGATAAATCATTTACTTTTTTCCTATTATTCCTGAAATTAAAATTTCCTTTTCTCTTGGTTTGTAACTTTGCTTTATTCTGGTAGCTTAATTTTTTTAATTTAAATCTCTTCTTCGCCCTTAAACCAAATTAAAAATTCTATAAATTTATTACTGTGAGCCAAAATAAAAAACTCTTCTATTCTATTTTTAATTTTGTGTGAAAGTTAAAAAATAAAAAGAACACCTCTTCTATCCCATAAAACTAAAACCACTGCATTTAACCAAAAAGTCAGCAGTCATTGCGTTCACTTGAACAAGTTCACAAAAAGTCCTTGTGTTCCATACAAATATTGGTTTCCTTTAGCCACCATATTTGTGCTGGTTTTTGTGCACTTTTTGACTCTGTTTTTTTTTTTCTTATTCTCTTTTTGTGTCTTGTTTGTAATGGTTTCTTCTTTTCTTTAAACTTATTAATTTTTTTTTTTATCTTGTTTGTCTCGTTTTGGTTTGTTATATTGTGTGACTTTTTTTGTATGTGTGTGTGTTTGTTAGTGTATCCTGGCATTTCCTGTTTCTCATTTTACTTTGAACATTCATATTATGGCAGCCATTGGAAGTTGTTTGAACTGTTACTTATTTGTTTGCGGTTAAATAAAGCTTCACCACATTTTCAACAGTTTGCCGCAAAGACCATACTTTATTATAATGATCAGCAAAAAGAGAAGTAGCAAAAGCAGAAAATACCGGCAATGGCAACATTATTACACAAGCATTGCAACAATCTTTTTTCTTTTTTTTTTTTTTGTATAAAGCTAAATTTTTATTTAGCTGGAAGTTGTTTTTTATAACACATATAAAGATGAATTTTCTCCAGTTTTTTAATAAAATAAAAGAATCTTTTGGCTGGCCATCAGCAGCCTAAGAGTATGCTACATGTTTTAGTGTTATACATTTTGAATGATTTGTTTCTTGTTTGATGTATATTCGTTATTCATGTATATTTTTTTTTTCTTAGGGCACGTGTGTGTTTACATTTGTCGAAGTCTGGAGAGCAT